>CM068581.1:41498774-41873774 GCA_035048485.1 Pteria penguin
GATCTATTCAATGTGAAGACATAACCCCGATCAGAAGCCATTAGTTGTGATAGACCTCTGAAAACATTCCTTTGGGTTTATGCAAAACATTTACACAATATTGAAGCACATGCCACCATTTTTCGTTTATAGCACCATCAATGTTTATTATAGTCATAGTGCTTTAATTTTCATATGAAATATCTGTACATCATGCATAATTACCCGGTCGTATTTGAGGACCTCGCGACATTTTTCTACTCACTACCGAACCCGCTGAGAAACGACAACGGCAAGAAAAATTGTTAAAACAACAAAAATTAATGTCCTTTACATGACTAAACTCACACGTGTGTGTTAAGAAAGGTTTCAGACACATTTTATATCATTGGGTGTAGAAGACTTTATTCGTTATTTGATTTTAATCCAATTTTATCTACGCGGTAAATATTCAATCGTTTTTAACAAGAAAACCGATACCATACCATATAGAGCAAAATAATCATATAACCTGTCGATATATATATTGTTTTTATATTGAAAGTCATACTATAATCATCAAAGAAGTCATAGTTGTTATTGTAGTAAGAACTGAAGCAGTTATAAACACGTAAGGGGACATCTTGCAATGCAAATTTTCTGTGGCCGGCGGGTCGCCATTTTGTTTTTGTTGTTTGTGTGGGGTTTTTTTCTTCTTCTTTACAAAGGAGTAAATCTTGTTCGTATCAAGTGAAGTGTGCACAACAGGTACAGAAATTATTTTGTTTTATGATTTACCATCTGAACATTAAAATAAACATTAAATTGTTATTTACTACCTTCCTAGATGCATTGATTGCTCAGCCTTATAAGGTAAATTTAAACAACTCCTATAAAATGGCAACAAGTGCTGTTTAGAAAATAAAATAATAAATAAATAAATAAAAATAATAAGTGCGGGGGGGGGGGGCACAGACACATTAACAAATTAAAGTTGCCATTCAAGTACGAATTGAAGAAGTTATCAACACGTAATTGGACATATTGCAATGCGAAATTTCTTTAGACGCCAGCTGGATCGCCATTTTCTTTTTACTTCTTTGCATAGGAGGGAGTAAATAAACAGCTCATACCACGTCAACAGTGCATAAAACATTATTTTGTTTGCTATTTACCATCTGAATTTTTAAATAAACACAACATTGTTATTTACTGCCCATGAATGACAAAGACAGACGCTGGTGCTTCCCCTGGGGTGGTGAACAAACAGTAGTAAAGGCAGGGGCATTGATTGCATATATCAACAACTCGTAAAAGGCAACAAACGCTGTTTAAAATGAATAAATATATAAATAGAAATAATTATTTTAAAAAAGCAGGAAATGAAGGCGTCTCAGTAAAAGTCTTGGTTTTAAAAATATTTTTATAATGATTAATGATACAAGTTTGTCTCAATTTTGTTAGAAAGAAAAAGGAGAATATTATTTCTACACATCGATAGAATTAACCAAAAAAAAAAAAATATATAAAAGAAAAAAAAAAATAATAAGTGCCCGTAGAATTTGAACTGAGGTGCGTCGGCAGGAAACACCAACTGCGCTATACATCCCCGGGCGATATCCGACGGTTAAAATCGGTGTATTGTAGAGCGCGGTCACCTAATTAGCATAACAAAAGGACGTGCATCATATGCCGGACGAAGCGGCGAGTTTCCAGTCTCTGTGTGTATATGTCTCTGATATTGATATTTGCCGAAACATAGACTATGTTTTGAAAGTAGTCTATGTCTATGATATGTATTTAATAAGTTTTATTATTATTTAATAATTATCTAATTAATCTGTAATACATAAATACACCATTCATTACTGAATAAATATCTTAGCTTGGTGACCAACATTTTTGGTAAGGCCGGAGAAAGGTTCCTTTTCTTTTTCTATTTTTTATATTTAAATCTTAAACTGAAATTCATAATGGACTATAAAAACAAACACGTTTATTAATTTTCAATCCTAGTCACCGATGAGACTATTCAATTAAACGTTAATAAACACAAATATTGTTTTAACCACTACGCTCATAGGTCATTTTACTATCTCAATATCTTTTTCAGTACCGTAATGGCGGATACGACCGCGACACCTATCGGTAAAGGGCAGATAACTATTGAGTGACTGCCCAGTAGAATGGTCTATAAACATCTAGAATATCACTGCAGAACATATATATGATATGAATAAAATTCATTTATTTATGTAGGTACATAACAAATGTTTTATTTGATTCTCGTCATACGTCAAACCAAGAATATTTCTCCTATATGCTGACATCATATGTTTGATACATTGCTCAGAAAATTAAACCTATGCAGCGGACTCGCCGAAGCAGTGTGGGATTTTCTAACGTGTCATACCTTTGTGACACGAGATCGTCGGTTTTTACTTCTCTCCAAAAAGAGGTCACCGACAAATCATTTATGGAGCTCAAACCTGAGACTTTTTGGTCGGACATGTGCCAAGCACCTTACCGACTGAGCTAGGACGGCTCTCATGTCCGAGAACTGACTTTGCTCCCATAGTAACATAAAGTATATGTTTATTATAGCATAAATGAATTAGATCTTAAAAGGTAATAAAATTAACCAATAACTTTCTGACCATGATGAGAAAAGGCTCGGCGTCTCATTTATTTCACAAAGAAGGAACGGTCAATGATCTATCTTCTGTCTTTTTCAGGTAAACATAGGAACTTTCTTACTTACCTACATCCAAACCCGGAGTGAACAAAATTGTCAATGACTAGCAAACGCGACTAATGTCACTTTACACAGGTAAAATACAATCAAATGAATACGGGGGGGTTTTTGTTTGTTTGTTTGTTGTGTGTGTGTGTGTGTGTGTGTGTGTGTGTGTGTGTGTGTGTGTGTGTGTGTGCACGGTGTCAATTGGGGACAATAGTATGAATACACACCTTCGTACCGGGGACACACTCCAATCGGGGACGTCCCCGTTTGTCAAAACCATTAAAATCATGCTCAGAGGCATAATATTAACGGGATCGGTATTAAAAATATTATTTTTTGATGTTTTGAAAAATGTCCCCATTTGAATAGTTTACATTGGTTTCGTGTGTTATTACATTTATTTGATCGCGCCAAATTGTGTTTTATACACTTTTGAGATGTCCCCGTTTGTTCGTTATGCTACACAGTCGGAATCGGGACGTTTCGGCACCAAGATGTTTCGGCACCTATACACAGGTCGTTTCGGCACCAGGTATAGGATGTTTCGGCACCAGGTGTAGGATGTTTCGGCACCTATTTTCGGCACCCATTATGATTTATATTTGTAACATTCAGATATAATTATTATATAATATAACATATTATGTTTATGCAAGTTATAAGAATGTTTAATATGATTAATAAATTGATCTGTAATACTATTAGAAACAAACTATTGTTATTATCATTAAATATTTACAACACACACTACTATTTTTGTTTTCTATTGAAATGGTAAGATCAAAGGATAACTTACTTATTTACTTAAATTACTTAATTAGACCATGCATATTGTTCTAGTCATCACAAGGTTTCAGTTATGGTTTCAGGTAAAAGGTATGCAAATTGTCCAAGCTGATATATGCACGATCATTGGGATAAAAGCAAGTCTTTACAAATACAATATAAACATCATTAATTATGAGTATTGTAATAACGGACGGACACGGTGAGATAGTAATGGCGGCATTTTGAATTTAACACTGTTTAAAACACAGCACAGGCCTGCAGCGGATATAAGCAAGGTAATTATTGAAATAGAATCATTTAGTTCTAATTGAAAAGCTCATTTTTAATTTGTAGTCGGTTAAAGATCTCCTGAGAGCTCATGTTTATTGTTTATAATGTACAAAATGCCGACTTTAAATAAAGCTTACTTACTTAATTAATAAGTTACTTACTTTAGTCTTTAGATCTACTTAATTACAGAAAATTTTGCATTTTCAATATAATACGGTTACATACATATAAAAATCTAATAATTTGAGCTATCGACCAAGATTAACTGTTGAAGAGTCAGAGGAAGTTCAAAGTAAATGTTTGGTGTTATTCACATGTTGACTAGATCTATTTTGTAACTTAGGCAGAATTCAATGAAAATTAAAATGCTTGTTCCTCACCATATTATGCACAAAATTTGAGCTTCGTTTTTGATCGGAGAGAAAACATTGCCGCTGTTGCTAGAGATAGAATTTAACATCTTCGACTCCTTCTCTGAAACTACTGGGCAGAATTTAATGAAAATGGGGTGCTGGACATTTCGGTACAAACACTTTCGGTACACAAAAATAGGTCGTTTCGGTACATGACTTTGGTCGTTTCGATACAGGTACCTAAATATCGGTACAGAAGCAAATTAAAATGGATATTATAACAATCTATCATGAAAAAAGTAAAAAGATCAGTACTAGCAAACTGTTAGGGAAATGTACGTGCCATGCTGTATGTCCCATTGGTACTTCAGGATATGCGATATGTGTGACCTTATTTAGAAAATAATGATGAAGACTATATACAGTGTATATATGTTTATTTATTTATTTTTTTTACTCATATGTCTTATTTACCTCGCATACTTGTGATCATGCATACTTAAAAATACATGTACCTGTAAAGACCGTAAGCTGAACAGTAGACATATAGACATAAACTTTTTAACTTTTGTATGGAAGTACACTGCGTTTTTCTTGAAGTGCCTAAAGTTTGTTAAGGAACTTTTTAGCGTGGATGCAAAGTGTTACTTGATGAAGTTTATGTATACATATACGTTTGGGCCTATGTCCTGTAGTAAAATTAACCCATGTGTCTGTAGACCATTCTATCGCGTAATACACGGCGCGGCCATCTTTAGATCACGTGACTATCTGCCATTAAGGTACTGAATATGGCTATCATCAGCCTAGTCTTGTATCATCAGTAAAGGACTTTTAAACAAGTTTACAAGTCCTTGCATCAGCTGATACTACCTAATGTTTTTTTTTTTTTTGTTTTTGTTTTTTATTAAGTTGTTTTTGCAGTTTGGACAGTGATTATAAGTGAAATACATGTACAGACTATTTGCCATGGGTTGCCTTAATAACATTACTTTACAAAACCTAAAGCAAATGGTGGTAGACTCAATCTTATCGCTTATAATGCTAGTTTTTATGAATAATATACTGTTTAGTACTGATCTATTAAAATTAAATTATTTCAGAGACATAAATCTCTGATTAGTCCCATGATTGTTACTTCGATCCATGTCCCAATGTCACGTTGTAGCTTGTATTAACAGAAAATGGATTATGTAACAGGTGTAAAACCAGGTTATCACCTGGGGTCAGTAATATCTCAGCATAGGTATCCTTGGCAAAAGTTAAAGCTACATTCCAGAAACTGTCGTCCGTATTAGGCAATAAACTTACTGGATTTATTTTGGCTGTTTAACCCCATCATCCGTAAGACTATTATTGATACATGTGTATGTTGATTGAAGCAAATTAATTAACATTGCATACACGAGGGAAGTAATGCAGTGAAATGATGTTCATTTTTATCCATTGGCAGATCTAGCGCCTCCTTTGAGGGGGGGGGGGGTCGAGGGGCGATTTTAGTCAATTTTAACAGAAAATTGGCCAAAATACAGGGTTTTGGTAAAATTTTGGGTCAATGCCGGGGGTGGGGCGAGCGACCCCTCCGCTCCCCCTAAATCCGCCACTGCTTATCTAAGTTATTTTGGACTAGTTGATTTCGGTACTTGCGAATTCAATTTTCATAAAACTGCAGGTCATGTTCCAAAGGATCATATACGAAATTTTTTAAAGGATTTTCCAAAACTTTCAACGCCAGGTTCTGCAAATACGGAAAGCCTGAATTTAGAAATAGTTAAGTAGATGATATTTCTCATCCCCGAATACAACAATTAATCTGCATACTGAAAGCAGAGACATATATACACATATGTATATATGTCTCTGCTGAAAGTTAGTGATAATCTTTCCGAGTAAAAGTTACGAAAAATCTTCGTTTGCGAAATGGTCTAGGTGTTGATATTGGTATTTGCCGAAACATACTAGACTATGTTTTGAAAGTAGTCTATGTCTATGATATGTATTTAATAAGTTTTATTATTATCTAATAATTATCTAATTAATCTGTAATACATAAATACAACATTCATTATTGAATAAATAACTTAGCTTGGTGACCAACATTTTTGGTAAGGCTGGAGAAAGGTTCCTTTTCATTTTCTGTTTTTTTTTATATTTAAATCTTAAACTGAAATTTATAATGGACTATAAAAACAAACACGTTTATCAATTTTCAGTCCTAGTCACCGATGAGACCATTCAATTAAACATTGATAAACACAAATATTGTTTTAAACACTACGCTCATAGGTCATTTTACTATCCTGATAGCTTTTTTTAGTACCGTAATGGCGGATACGACCACGACACCTATTGGTGAAGGGCAGATAACTATTGAGTAACTGCCCAATAGAATGGTCTATAGGAGTAAGCGTCACCTGTTTGACTAGTCACACTTGCTGTCTCATGTCACACACAGACTAAAATATAGTGAATAAATCACCCAAACATATGTACCAAAACATCTTTTTAGTGTACCGAAATGTCCTTTTCATTGTACCGAAACTTCTTTGCTTGTACCGAAATGTCTTTCTTGTGTACCGAAATGTCCCGTACTGAAACATCCTTGTACCAAAACGTCTAGCATTCTGAAAATGGACAGGCTAGTTCCTCATCATATTATGCACAAATTTTTTGTTCCTTTTTTGAATCAGACAAAAAACATGGTCGCTGTTGCTAAAAATAGAATTTGACATTTCTGAAGTAACAGAGATTCACCGAAATAACACTACAAATTACCGATGTAACTGTTTTATGGTCACAATTTATTATTTTCATAAGAAAGAATAATACATTTCAGTAGAATATGACATATGAAATAATAAAATTGTCGGGTAATATATCATGATGAATAGAGAAAACTCTGACATTTATGGAGCTCACTTTCTCTTTATTTTTTCTTTTTTTTATATTTCTTCTTCTTCTACCCATCAAAGGAGTAATACTTATTGAACAAATGTCAAGACTCCTGTGCGCATGGTAGCTAACGGCTATGTACAGGTTAAAAATAGTTAAAAGCCAGACAGTTTCAGTATTCTTGATCAAAGAGATAATTTCTGATGATTACTTATTTGATACTTCTATAGATTGTGTTGTTTTATATGTTTCAGTACATATTCTATACATTGTCACTTTTTGGCGCATCTAAGTTCTGTTCATCTTATATTCTGAATAGTTTGTTTTTAATTTTTGTAGTTAAAACGGAGTCTGCAAAATCAGAATCTTTTGAATGTGAGTATAATTTTATTCTAAAATTACCCATCAGTGTGAAAGGGTGTGAAGTAACTGATTTTAAATAGTTCATTGATATCTAACACACAATTTGCATTTCTTAGTTTTTGTTTTATAAACATATTATATCATTATAAGTAATTAATCATTGATCTGTTGATGAAAATTTCATCTTTGTGTGGGGCTGAAGAAGCAGCTCTTTTGAGGTCAACAAAGTTGAGAAAAAAATTGCCACTCTTTCCCAATTAGTAAATTTTAAAGAAAATGAGCTTGATCTACTAGAACTAGCCAGCTTTATGGGTCATGACATCGTGCTCACCGTGAATATTATTGATTACCAGATACTGTATTCAGCAGAAAAAGGGGAATCATGAGCAATATTGGACAAAGTCTTGATGAAATCCATGTAGATCCAGAAGGAGGTAAATATTTATTCTTAAATTCAAATTTAGATTTTTCATAAAAGGCTGATAAATTATGTTATATGTTAATTGAGCGATTAGTTCAAAAGAGCTCCAAGCTTGAAAGAGACAATGATAGTAATTTAGATTCAACTAACAAAAGTTGGACCAATCATTTCAGAACAAATTAATATTAACCTTCTCTTGGACTTTTTAGCTCACCTTATCAATTTCAAGTAAAAGAGACATATATTGTCATAGTCTCATAGTGTGTTTTCTATCGTCATGCTTAAAATATGTTGATTTAACTTTGTTTGTTGGTTGCTTTTGTTGAACAAAGGTAGACCAGGTATCAAAAGGTGAGACATTTTTTAATATTATTTTCTTTTGATGTTTTTTTTTTAGAAATCCCGATCGTTGGAAGTGATGATGATGGCGGTGGTGATGATGATGATTAAGATGGTGATGATAATGATAACACGGCAGAAAATAGACTTATCTTTGAAACATTCTTCTGATGGTAAGATATTTTAGTAATAATCTAGAAATCATTATAAAGTCTTATTATAAAAAACTTTTTGGAAATACACTGTTACTTGTCCAAACTGGATGCTAATGGGATTCTAATATTTGGACTTGGACATCAACTAGTCCGTTGTGTCTTCCAGTACAGTAAAAATACTGCGGGATCATGTGAAATTCCAGCTATCATTGTATAAATTAACAAAAAGAATGTACCGGTATGTCATACCAGAAAACGGCCTTTTTGCGATCTATTATATGTTAATGTCCAGTTGTTTTCTGTTATATCACGATCCCACAGCATTTTCCTTGTAGGAAATGTCATATACAAATAGTCGCTGTCATGTCTGAATTTGAATTTGATATTTCACACAATTGTACATTAGGATACATGCTCTATGACAAAGGTCATTCAAAGTCACTCGGTAAAGGTGAAGGTCATTTTTGGTGAAAATATGTTTAAAAAAATTCACATTTTCCAGATTATCGAGTTCCTGGATTAACGAGACATCACTGTAAATGACAGCCTATGATCTTATTTTGATTTTAATCTTGCACCCTTTAACCAATAATATATCGCCTCAGACACAAAGGTCAAAAACCTTGTTAGATTACAGGTTGTCATTTGTTATTTCTTCAATAGTAAATATTTAAACTTTGTCTGAAATAATCTTCCCTTGTCTATGATATAATCATCAAATTTCAGGATGTATTGAGGAATGTCATGCTACAGAATATGGAATGTATTCCTGTTTGTCTATTTATCTCTTTGTTAATTTGCCACACTTTCAACTTGGCTATAACTTTGGAACCATATGGATAGGCTTTGATAATTCATGTGTATTCACTTGTAGAAGAATGTTTCAACTTATACCACAGTTTTAACCTATTGGTCATTGACATTGACATCATGACATCTTTAATCTCCTTTCATTAATTTTTATCCTTTGTCTTGTCTTTAAACATAAGCATTCAAAGAGCATTATTCTTTTTACATAGCAACGAAAATTCCATGGAATGAAGGGGAGAAGAATGCAGTGAGAAAACATTTTGGAAAAACTTTATTTCCATGAAACTCCCTGGAAAAGCAGAAATTGAAAAGTGCTTGAAAGTAGAGAAAGTTCTGAAAAAACAGAAGTTGGAAAAATGTAAAGGACTTTATCCGCAACACTTTTACATCCAAAAAACGTGCATGAATCATACCTTTAAGACATCATATTGAACTTTCAAGCTCATGCCATACCCTGTCGTCTGCCGTCAGTCTGTCCATCCAGCTTTCTGTCGATCGAGACATCCAGCTGTAAACAATTGCTAGTTACCCTTATAGTCTATTCATAGCAGAAAAATATTTATTGGTCATCTTGTTTCCCTTATGTTCTTGCTGTGCATGTTCATTTTGAAGATCCTCCCCCAGAGGCAGAGAAATGGTCATGGTCAGTTTCCAAGTTGCCAGCTAAACATAACAGCACATAGGGATCACTGTCCAGCATCTATTTGTCTGTCTGTCCGCTAGTCACACTTTATGTGGTAGTCATGTTCATGCTTAGCAGGAGACACACTGTTCCTTGAACATTTGGTTCCTATATAAGCCTAAGTAAATCATGTTATCCTATATCTTCACAAATTATTCATGCCAGAAACCTCTATATGATCCATAATTGCTTTCCTTAGGGTCTAGTTGTGTATGCGTGTTTTTGATGAAAATCATTCCCAAGGGGATTGAGAAATTGGTGTGGTAATTTTTTTTTTACATATATAAGACTTTTTAAATCATTTAACCCTATCTTCTCATTCGCTATTCATGCCAATGTCTTTCCTTTAGGGTCAAGATATGCCTTTGTGATTTCTGCAAAGATTCTCCCCAAGGAAGAAGCCGGCATGGCCTAGTAGTAGCCGGCTCGACTTTACATGTAGATCGGGAGGTCCGGGGGTTCGAGTCCTGTTCTGGTCATGTGGGTGTCCTTTCTTTCGGATACCACAGTATAAACCGAGGCCCCGTGTCACGGAAGGCATGGCACATTAATCCAATTTGTAATCAAAGATGGCCGCTATGGGCCCTGATTGGTTGACACATTTTCGACTTCTTCTCCAAAACCACTTCACAGAATTTCACCAAACCTTATAAGAAGTAAGTACTCAAGATCCTCTACAAAGTTTGTGTTTTTCGAGCTGATCCGTAATCAAAGATGGCCGCCATGGGCCCTGATTGGTTGACACATTTTCGACTTCTCCTCCAAAACCACTGCACGCAATTTCACCTAACTTTATAGGAAGCAAGTACTCAAATCCCTCTACCAAGTATGTATTTTTCGAGCCAATCCGTAAATCAAGATGGCTGCCATGGACCATGATTGGTTGACACATTTTCGATTTCTTCTCCAAAAGTGCTGCACAGAATTTCACCAAACCTTATTGGAAGTAAGTGCTTAAAGTCCTCTACCAAGTTTGTGTTTTTATGACCCAAATAACATTGGAATCATAAATTTGATGTATATAAGGACATGCATTCCTACTGATGTATAACAGAACTCCACTTCGTCAATGTAAAATTTTCTTTATAAGATTTTTATTATTATGCTTTCTTTGCAATGGTAAACTTGAGATTTCATATTTTGACTTTTGCTGAATAAAATTTTGTCTATATTGTTATGTTCTTTGAAAATGATTTAGTTTTAAGTCTATTTAAAAACGAAAAATGTTAAAAATTGTTAAAAATCACCAAGCACTTGATTGATTGATGATGTCTGCCTGTCTGTCCATCTGTCAACATTTTTGTTATTGTTTCTGATTGATGCAGTATTTAAGGAAATTTGTTAGTTGAGTTATGAAGGTTATCCTTGACAAGATCTTTAAGATTTTGTGGCAACATTTGACCTCAAAGGATTTATTTTCTATTTATTTTTGGTCTATGATGAATCCAATTAAATTGATTTATTTAACTTTTGGCCTCTGATTATTGGAGAGCATATAGGACCTGTTCCTTTGTCTGCTTCTCTGTAAAATTTAAGCTTCGTTGTGAATGTTTTATGATAAAAGTGATAGGGCTTTGATATATCACAGATGTATAACTTAAGACATGATCTTTCTATTGACACAAAGATTTCATCATTATGACCTTAGATTTTGGCCTACATTTAAAAAACTTTCACTTTGGCCTTATGTCATGACTGGTATATGATATGATTGATATTTAACATGTGTATTCCTTGAGACAAGACCTTTAATTTGGTTAATATTGGTACCACAATTGTTCACTTAATGACCTTCTTATTTGAGTTTTAACATTTTTGGATTACAACTTTATTTACTGAAACAAAATCGTAGGCATCTGTGTATAACAAACGAACATTATGTATATATGAAAATATATTTATTTCTTGATTTAAGAGTTTAACCAACTCTTTAAGAGAAAATTTAATGCAACTTTATATCAATCTTTCGACATAATGATACTTTTAGTTTAAAAAGTGTTACTATTTAGGCATCAAGGTCTTCAACTTAACTGTGCGTGAATACTTACATTTTAATTAATATTGTAACATTTTAATAATTACAAATATAGTTTGTATAACAGAATCATGGAGTTAATAAATATGAATAAAATTTAATGGTATTGCTTGATATATTTATCTTTATGCACCCGGCTTGAAAGGTCCGAGGGCTTATAGTTTTTGGATCATATGTCTGTGTGTCCATAATTCTGTCCGCTTTACACAAAATGCAATATGCAATAACTTTGATGTAGAAACTTCATGTGGTATGAATACTCAATAAATAAAACCCTTTCAATTGACACCAAGGTCAATGACTTTGTAACCTTGAGCTTGACCTTTCTCATCAATATACTTCTTGTTCAATACTGTAAACAAAGTATCTGTCATTGCAATGGCAGTTTCTATATGGTTATTGTTAGCCAAGACAATGTTTTGTCTTTCATGTTTTCAAATTTCATCAAGTATAGACAGCAAGTGTGGCAACCAAAATAGGAAATGACAGCTCTGCCCGGGCACCTAGTATCACTTCTGGCTCACAAGGTGTTTGTCTATACTCCCAATGGTACTCCATTGTAAGTACCATCATGACACTTTGCTGGGATATTTTTAATTTTTGAATGACTCCCAAATTTTTAGCATGGGAATTTATTTTGAATATCTGAAAATTCACATTTTTATAGATAAGGATAGAATTTATGAATGAGCAGCTTGTGATGGTTTCGTAAAACGAAAGTTTCTTCTCTGTTTCTTGAACACAAGTTTTAGAAAAGAAAAAATAAGAAGAGTTACATGTAGCTATGCAATACAGGGACAAACTACTTTATAAAAAACAGAACATTAGACTTGCAAACTAAAGGTGATAATGAGAAATGAATAAGCAAGATATCTTCATTAGACATAACTATACCTTTAATTATACACAATGTCCTCATTTGACATGATTGTACCTTTGATTAAACACAATGTCCTCATTTGACATGGTTGTACCTTTGATTACACACAATGTCCTCATTTGACATGATTGTACCTTTCCTTACACCTAATGTCCTCATTTGACATGATTGTACCTTTGATTACACACAATGTCCTCATTTGACATGATTGTACCTTTGATTACACACAATGTCCTCATTTGACATGATTGTACCTTTCCTTACACACAATGTCCTCATTTGACATGGTTGTACCTTTGATTACACAATGTCCTCATTTGACATGATTGTACCTTTGATTACACACAATGTCCTCATTTTACATGGTTGTACCTTTCATTACACACAATGTCCTCATTTGACATAATTGTACCTTTCATTACACACAATGTCCTCATTTGACATGATTGTACCTTTGATTACACACAATGTCCTCATTTGACATGATTGTACCTTTCATTACACACAATGTCCTCATTTGACATGGTTGTACCTTTCATTACACACAATGTCATCATTTGACATGATTGTACCTTTGATTACACACAATGTCCTCATTTGACATGATTGTACCTTTGATTACACACAGTGTCCTGGTTTGACATGTTCGTACCTTCAATTACACACAATATCCTCATTTAAAATGACTAAACCTTTGGTTATACCCAATGTTCTCATTTGGTATGATTGTACTGTCGTTTATACACAATGTCCTCATTTGACATGATTGTACCTTTGATTATACATAATGTCCTCATTTGACATGACTCTACCTTTGATTATACACAGTGTCCTCATTTAAGATAACTAACCTTTGATTTTACACAATGTTCCCATTTGGTATGATGTACCTCCGATTATTCACACAATGTCCTCATTTGACATGATTGTACCTTTAATTATATATAATTTCCTGATTTGACATGACTATACCTTGGATTATACACAATGTCTTCATTTGGTACGATTGTAACTTTGATTATACACAATGTCCTGGTTTGACATGTTTGTACTTTCGATTATACACAATACGCTCATATGACATGACTATACCTCTGATTATACACAATGTCCTCATTTAAGATAACTAAACCTTTGATTTTACACAATGTTCTCATTTGGTATGATTGTTCCTCCGATTATACATAATGTCCTCATTTGACATGATTGTACCTTTAATTAAACATAATGTCCTCATTTGACATGACTATACCTTTGATTATACACAATGTCCTCATTTGGTATTATTGTACCTCCAATTATACACAATGCCCTCATTTGAAATGATTGTACCTTTGATTATACATAATGTCCTCATTTGACATGACTATACCTTCGATTATACACAATGTCCTCATTTGACATGGTTGTACCTTTGTGTATACACAATGTCCTGATTGGACGTGTTTGTACCTTTGCATTTTGCATGTGTGTACCTTCCATTACACAATGTTTATTTTGATAACTTGTAAATTTTTTCTCGATTAGTTTGATATTGAAACTGACAAAAACATTAGTTCCCGATTGACATGCATAAACTCACACACATGTGTATACCCCTGTCCCCACTTGGTATGCACAGAACACATTAGGGTTTTTTGAAGATAGGGAAAAATTAAGACCAGATAAGAAATGGGGTATTTTCAGAACATATGTCTATAAAATTTTGTTTTGATCAAGCTAAAAACAAAGGTGTCCCCTGTTGGCTGGTTACTACATTTGTCCTCATTTGACATGGTAGACACGTATGTGTGTGTGTGTGGGTGTGTGTTTGTAAGGCCCGGCAAATGAGAACAAGACCTTGAATACACACCAAACAAGTGAGGTCCTCTGGGACAAATGAGGTCCTGCTCAGGACCTCATTTCGAAAACAGGTTCAAATCGTCAAATAAGACCCTACTCTAATAGAAAAAAACTAAAAATATAATGGTTGCAATTGGAGCGTTTCATCTGATTTGTGTATCGCGATGTACACGGATTTTACAAAAAGTGCGCCTGATTGACTCACACACTGTTTAACTCTACTTCCGGTGCATGCGCAAGGGCTGTGCTGCAGGATGTCGCGCCTCTAGAAACTACTAAGAAAGGCCAACGAAGTTCTGAGTAAGTTTGTTTAATTTCTTGGTATATCTTTAATAACTTTCCAAACTTATAGATGTCTAGTAAGTTTTATCCTAAATGTCCTATTTAGTAGTAGAGCGATTGACTTTACAGTTGCGAATTTACTCTGACTGTGGTAAAATTAAGTTTAGGGCTAGTTACACCCAGTTACAATGCAACAGAGAGAAATTCATCAATAAGACTTTATAAGTTTAGGACTGTAGATATGACAGTATTCTTTTATTATGAATGATGATGGCATTATCTTGTCCTGTTGCCAGTTTCACAAAAATTTTGGGATTTTTTGTAACTTGGAACTTCAATGATTATTTCATTTCCTATCAAATTCTGAACAATTTCTGCCAAAAAGTATTCTTCTACTACCGCTGAGTGGCCTCAGTCAACAAGCTGACCATACTGCCACGGTCAATATCTACGACTAATAGAACAATGGAACATGTTTTAATTGTACTTTCAACGTTACAATTTATACAAATATCATTGATCAAAAGTAACAGGAAATCCTAAGAGTTATCATATGTTTTTTTGTGAAACTGGTTGCACCTGCCTCTAAATTTATACAGCTTTTAGCGTATTTCATTCCTTGATATTATCATTCAGTTTTAGTAAATACAAGTTGTTGTACATGTACCTGCCTAGCTATAAAATTTTTCCCTTCCCACACAGTTTAAATTACCATCGGTTGTTTACAATGTATGTGTGTGGGAGGACTTCAATTCCTTTCCATAGACTGCTATGGCGCAACGCCGATTGTGAATCACAATCGCACTTTCCTACATGGCTGCAAGAAATTACTTCACATGTTGCTGAACTTATCATATATTAGCCATAGGCTTTGAACCTTGAAAGCGACTATCTGATCGTTCTTGTTAAAAGCAGAAGAAAATCTTTTGACAGTCTGAGATTTTATATGAGTGCCCGAGTGGTTTGACCTACTTTTCAAAAACTTTAATCTGCAGCATAAATTTTGAAATAAGAGGAGTAGAGTCTTGAAACTTGACACATGTATACCTGGTGACAGTACCTTTCGTTTGACTTTGAGAGCATAACTTTTTATGTTTTGACCTTGACTTTTGAATTTGACCCCTTCCCTAACATTGCTCCCACCGTCGAGCTACGTTGTCTTCTGACAACTCTTGAAAGTAAATAATTGTCGCCATTTTATTTTATGAAACAGGAATATGTCGAACAGGACACTACGTACCACTACCAGGCTTTTTAATTCTACACCTGAATGTAACAAATTTGAAGTAAAGCAACTAAATTCGAAAGGAAGGGCTATTTTTTCAAAACACCAATTTAAGAGAGGAGACTTTCTGTTGGAATATAGGGGTTTGTTGCTGTTCGAAAGCCCTAGGACAGATGACGATACATACGTATTCGAGGCAAAGTGGAAAGGGAGGCCATCTTGGTAAGCATAAAGTGATAAACAAAAAGAACTGTACTTGACCAAATAAAATATGTCTGTTTACGGTTTCCCGACCAACCCTATTTTTTTGGTGCTGACCCAAAAACATTTTTTTTCCAGATTTTTTGAAAATCCGGATTTTTACAGTCCCGTTTCCGTTTTGAAGGCTAAGATCGATCACGAGTCATCAAAACGTTTGTATCAACGTGTTTGAAATGCTTTTAAATATGGCAACACACCATGTGTTGGCCGTAAGCGTGGCAAAATGTAGCCACCAGTTCAGTGAAGATTTTGTCATAAAAAAGTTTGTGATAACTTTTCCTGGATGACATCATGATTGCTGAGGCTGTTTATCCATTCGTCCCCTAGAAACATTGAAGGAAATAATCCTGCAACTTTTGTTGTAAAACAAAACTTCTGGAAAGGACATCAACTGGAAATATACTGTAATATATATTTGTTTGATTAGTCTAACGTCAAAGGGTTCAGTAAAAAAAAACACATAATAATCAGATACTATCACTGAAAAAACGTGTTCCGTCTGTGATCGAGAGGTCACCAGTTCGAGCCCGTCCCGGCCACACTGGTGTTTTGTCTTTCGGATGAGACAGTAAAAACCGAGGTCCCATGTCATGATAGACATGGCACGTAAAAGATCCCTCACTGCTTCGGATGGGTCCGTTGCACAGGTCTAACAGACCTGTTTACCCTCCGTATTCTTCCGTATTTTGTACACATTTTCAACAAAAATACGGAATACGGTTTGAGGTGGTAAAAATACGGATAAAAGGATTTTATAGAATATTTTCATTTGTGTCGAAGCTTCATTTTTTCCAAGAGATGCAATAATACTTGAGTAATTAAGTTTCTCTTATATTGTACCACAGGCAGTGGTGATTGTTTATACTTGGAATTTTTGGTCAATCTAGATTGAAATATAAGGCATAGAATTTTTAATATTCTTTCCAATTTATGAATTAAATGGAAAATCTGTAACACAAATCATTCAAGCATTGATTATACATGTATAAACACTCTGTGTAGAATTACATGCATATGCATTTAAAAAGAAAAGCCTATACCGGTATATACATTTACCTTTACGATGAAAAATACTGACAAGTGCTCCAAAATACTACATGTAACAGGTCACTTGAAAAATACTGACAGAATACAAACAGGGTAAACAGGTCTAGTCTAAATTTGTATGCCCCGCATCAAGCAGATGCCGTCACCATATAAATGAAATATTCGTGGTGTGACATTAAACAAAATCAATCAAAAAAATATACCAACGCTGAAAAAAATAAAATGAAAATAAAAAATCGACCTACCGACCCTATTTTTTTTTTGTGATGAAACCTTCAACAGACATATTATTTTATTTGGCCTTACAAGATTCAAACTCATAAAACATTAATGCCTTAATGGTATATATGTATATTTCTTTTGCCTTGGACTAGTTTGACCCAATTGATTCAATGGGAATGCTTAAATTTAGTCATGTGACTGCCCGACAAATTCTTGTGGAAAGTCAGTTACAAATTTGTAAGGCAATGGAGGACAGTTAGTGTAATTCAGAACTATTGCTTGGTAAAGCAGGAGGACTGTAGGAATCACTATGTCTGTCTGTCATACCTATAATGGTCTTGGACAAAACAGATCAGTTATTACATGGCAAACATAGCCAAACATAGCCTAACTAATGGTATGTGGGAATTTCTTGTCATGGTTGATTTTTCTTCATTTTATAATTATACAGATACATGTCCGTAGTGTCCATACAAAAATTTTAGGGTGAAGAAATACATCAGTATCGATATATATCGTTATATTGACAATACGAAAAATGTGTATTGCACCTACATGTATGTGGTATGATCAAGAAATTCTCGGCCCGATGTACTTCTAGCCTCTACGCTGACATTTACACCTGTTACATCGATACTGTTATCTTATTGAAGATTACTGACCAAGTTACACATGGTTTTACACACATTTAAAAACACAAAACACACTTTGAACAGTAGAGGGTGTGTCATTTTGACAAAATGGAGAAAGTTGAAATCAGAGCCGTCATTAAGTAAAGGGATGTCCCCAAAGGAAATCCATGAGGACTTCATGGATACACTTAAGAAGAGTCCCCTTCCTATAGCATTGTGAAGAAATGGGCTGCTGAATTTAAGAGGGGCAGGGAGAACATCGGAGATGATGACCAGTCTGGGCGGCCAAAAGAGTCACCAACGATGAAACTGCTGAAGCTGTGCACGCTCTGGTCATGTGCGACAGAAGGCGAGACCTGAGAAGCATTGCTAGGGAAGTGGGTACAGAGATGTCGAAAACTTTTTCAGCATGTCAGACATTTGGTCTGACAAACTTCGAAAGTTTGTCAGACCTAATGAAAACATGCCAGACCGAATATATTTTACATGATGTCATCATAATGCACATATTTTTCGAAACATCCCCAATTTCTAGCCTTATGCTCAATAACATTATACACCAATGCATATTTGCTCATTTATTCATAAATCTCCATTGATTTTTAGTCCCCAACCGGCGAAGCCGGAGGGGACTCTTAGTTTCCTCTCCGTTTCTCTGTCCGTCTGTCCGTCAGTCTGTCACAAATTCAGTTTCCGCTCATTATCTCTCTTATTCATGGACATTTTCAATTGAAATTCAGAATATAAATGTGTCACAAGAATACGCAGGTCAAGTTTAAATTTGGTTCCAGTCGAATAATTTTTGGCAGAGTTATGCCCCTTGGACTTAGAAAACTTCAAGAATGCACAGTTTCCGCTCATTATCTCTGTCATTCATGCACATTTTCAATTGAAATTCGGAATATAAATGTGTCACAAGAATACGCAGGTCAAGTTTAAATTTGGTTCCAGTCGAATAATTTTTGGAAGAGTTATGCCCCTTGGACTTAGAAAAACTTCAAGAATGCACAGTTTCCGCTCATTATCTCTGTCATTCATGCACATTTTCAATTGAAATTCGGAATATAAATGTGTCACAAGAATACGCAGGTCAAGTTTAAATTTGGTTCCAGTCGAATAATTTTTGGAAGAGTTATGCCCCTTGGACTTAGAAAAACTTCAGGAATGCAGTTTCTGCTCATTATCTCTGTCATTCATGGACATTTTCCATTGAAATTCGGAATATAAATGTGTCATAAGAATGCACAGGTCAAGTTCAGATTTGGTCTCGGTCAAATAATTTTCGATACAGTTATGGTCCTTGGACTTAGAAAAATTTCAAATAATTCACAGTTTCCGCTCATTATCTCTGTCATTCATGGACATTTGTATGCCCGCCATGAAATGGCCGGGGCATATAGTGTTACCTTTGTTCAAAAAGTTGCAGTTTAATATTGGTTGCATGTTTGGATTTGTTGGGACCGGTTGGGGACTTGTATTGCTTTAGCAATACTCTCAGAATACTTGTTTCATTAATAATACCCCCTTCAAACAAAGTCTGTCCGTCTGTCCATCAGCTTTTGTCCGGGGCATAACTTCTTTACTCTTTATCATATTTTGGTCATACTAAAGTCACTTTTGACTCAATTGTAAAACTTTTGTCCAGGCTACATTGTATATCTTCTAGTTGTATGAATGAATAATGTACATACTTGGTACATTTGTTCCTTTGGAGATGTCTGTGTGATATGACCAGGAACCAAGGTCATGGGTCAATGGTAAAGGTCACTATTAACCCTATTGTAAAAATCTTGTTAAAATCTGTTCATATTCAATTTGAGCATGCAAAGAAATGTTGCTGAAAGGGGTTTTAGTCCCATTAGGACTGTTTTAATTTAAGTTGACTCTTTGTGCTTGGCTTAAAAGTGGACATATTTTGTGGATTCAGGAGATTAACATGTTCTAGTTGGCAGGGTACCTATACCTTTGAAAGCCTTTTCAGACCAATGAGGAATTGTTCAAAATATTATACATATTATGAATAATAGAGGCAAATGATCACTGATTCGCTACTTTCCTCCTTAAGTTACATGTACATGTAATCAAAGTTGAGACCTATTTGTAGGAATACCAATGGAAAATTTTGGTCAGTTTGATGGGTGAAAAATGTATCTTTTAAGGAGGGTGAATGGAAATTAAGGTGATCGGCCCGGTCAGATCATGTGCCCAAGTTGTTAAAAAAAATCTTCACGAGAGAAAGATATATTGCAATGATTTTTTACTTGTAATCTTTCATACCATTAAATACAAGTATCAGGTATATAATACTTAAAATGTACCTATATGTACATGTATTTAAATGAGATACATTTAGTATACCTCTTAAATTACATGTATAGGGTTAATATTTAAAGTTGATATTAATTTATCCTTTCATCCACATTTTTAAACATTTGTACATATTTTTGAGCAGAAACCATGAATGATGAATCTGAGGAGGAGGAGGAGCATGAGCATGATAGAGATCAGGAAGTTGAGGATACTGACGAAGGTAAACATATTTGATAAAAAAAATGCAATTATCAAAGTGCATTCTCTAAAATCAAATCATTTTACGTTTTTGTACCCTATAATTATACTTTCACAAACACAATTGGGGGTGGGTGGTGTATAGAAATCACCCTCTCTATACATCTATTTGTCTGTCTGTACATATGTCTACCTTTGACACTTTTTATGACGTCTTTTTCCTTTATCATATGATGTTCATTCTTGGTACCTTTGTTCTTTAGGAATGTCATGATCATGAACCATGGTGGTGGATCAAAGGTTAAGGTCACTCTTAAATTTACATGTATTTCAAAAATCTTGTCCGGGCTATATCTATTAGTGTAGGAAAGGATAATGTTCATTCTTGGTATGTTTGTGCAGGATATACTGCTGTGTCATTACCATGAACCAAGGTTGTGGGTCAAAGGTCAAGGTCACTTTTAACCCTTATGTTAAAATTTGTTAAAATATGTTCACATTAAAATTGAGCACACAGAAAATGTTGCAGCAACTGGTATCAGTCCAATTAAGATTGCTCTGTTAGCAAGATGTTTAAACAAAAGTATTTATGTTATAGTCTTAAAATAACTAATTGTTAAGATGGCATTTATATGCATTATTTATAGAATATTTCATTATAATAACATGAAATTTGTTTATTATCAGCACTTCATATTTACGATACATCAATTTGTCCAATAGAAAATGCAGTTATAAAATGTCGTTCAAACTTGATAATCCATTTGATTACAGGAAATGTGCCACCTTCAAAGAGTCGAGTTGTTACTAGTTCAAGCCGAAAATCGTGCAAACGAGTTAATTGGTCCATTGAAGAATTGACTGCTGTTAAAAAACATTTTCTACGTTTTATTGCGACAGGAAAGGTGCCCGGAAAGAATGATATAGTTAAAGTCATGGACAAGGATGATATTCTCTCAAATCGAACTTGGAGAAATGTTAAAGATCAAGTCTACAACTTAATAAAAAAACAAAGGAAATGCTAGATTTTAGAACTCTGTAAATTCATCTCTATTAACATTCTACGTTGTCTAGGTCTTAAATCAGAATGATGATTATAGAACACTATTTAAATGTTATGATATACCCGCAATATAATAATATAGCCGCAAGTCGTAGCCCTGTCTAGCTTTTGTGTTAACGGTAGGACCACAATTCCCTACGTTGCCTAAAATTGCACTTTTCATACGTGAATTGATCGGCACAATTCTACACACTTCGACAAGAATTTAAGTGAATATCTTTAATGTATAGACATAGTATAAATGATCAGCAATCAATACTTATCCCCATTCGGTGATTGAAAGGTTCTAGACACATTTTTCACAATCGGTTTCAAATCTGCTGGTTTTCTAAATATTTTTTTACATTGGGTATGGTATAAGAAGTATACAATAGATTAACGACCAGACACGGAAACCCAGAAAAACTTGTATATTCATTTTCTTTATAATAGATTCCTCTTTTTATTTTAAAACATATTTATAACTTATTCCTATGCAATCATTCAAGACACAAGGGTAAATAAAAACCAATCATTTTACGGTAGATGTGGAAAAACGTGCATTTAGCCTATGTTTGACAGATTTGGGATGAGTTTTGATTGCTGATCATTAATCTTATGTCTACATATTAAAAATATTCACTTCAATTCTTGCCGAAGTGCATAGAATCATGCCGATCAGTTCATGTATGAAAAGTGAATTTTAGACAACACAGGGAATTGTGACTATCGTTATCACAGAAGCTAGAGCCCAAACTTGCAGCTTACTATTATAATGCTAGATTTCCTTTTTAAAGATATGTAATTATGTATGCAATCAAACACTTGTTTAAGTTGTTTTATGCAATCTGTTCTTATATTGATGTAAATAAGATTAAGATAAAAGTTTTTAGCTCTACTGATCTCTGACCTTTTGAGCTTATGCGATACCTAATTTTCTGGTGTCTGTAAACAATTCTTGTGAGCGCAACTCCTCTTCAACTATAAGAGCTCTTTTTGTATTGTGTTTAGTCTAGTATGTAGTTGTGCACCATGCATTCTCTGCTCACTGAGACAAAAGTCCAGAGTGCTAATGTCATACCCTGCGTTGTTGTCGTCGTCTGTGAACAAAAACCTTAACCTGGGCTATAACTTTTTAACTAGTAAAAATAGAGCATAGATATTTTACACATGGATACCTTGTGACATGACCTTTATTTTGTGACCTTGATCTTTGACATAGTGAACTTGACCTTGAAGATTGACCTACTCTTCCAAAACTTTAACCTTGGCTTTTTTTGCCATTTTACTATTAAAAACCTTTATAGCCGAGCTATATTATCCTCTGACAATGTTGTGATTTTGGCTGCTATCGTTGGGAGTTGGAAATAACCACACCCGTTTTCTATAAAGACCAATTCTTATGTGTGCAACTCCCTATCTATAAAAGCCACGAAAATACTTCATTTTGCATTGTGTCAAGTCTTGGGTCTAAACATGCACCATGTGTTTTGATTTATCTCCTACTCCCCGGGGCTTAGAAATGACCACACCATTCTACAAAAATGCCCATGTTTATGTGTGAACTCTTTAGATATAAAAGCTGGGAGGATAATTCTTTTTGCAATGTGTTTAAAGTCTAGGGTCTAGTTGCACACCTTGTATTTAATTTTTTCTTAACTATGCTCAAAAATGACCACACCAATCTTTTTTCAAATATAATGAAATATTGTTTCAATAGGTACCATTAGAGCTTCTGACTGGACAGAGTCTTTGATTAGCTCACTTAAGGGCTCAATCAAAGCATTTTCATAGATCTATGTCTGACATCTGTTTTCTAGCGTCTGTTAACAGATTTCATTTTCATCTCTTTGAAAATATTTTAAGTCATATATTCTGTTTGTTCATTTTAGCTGAATCCCATGGGTTCAAATGGGTCATTAATTTTTCCCTTTTAAGGAAATCCTTCAGAAAAAAATTGGCAACTAACTGATTTTTGAAACTGATTGTTTATTTATTGAAATAAGATAGATTCAGAATCCTTAAATGTTTTAAACCTATGACCATAAATTTAAGCCTAGTTTATCAATTTTTTATGTGAGCAATTAAGACACTTAGATTTTGTTATAAATCATCAATTTTTTTCGGTTGCTTTTATTGAATTCTTTGCCCCACACATTCAAAATGCTTGGACATAGTGTTATAACACTTTTTAGTCAATCTGTACAGTACTATTTGGTTTCTGTTCAATGACACTTTGAAGGTTTTATAGATTTTGTACTCACATGTACCATGGTAAGATGCAGATCATGTTTAAGTATTTAGTCCCACCAAATATTGTAGAAGTTATTACCCTAAGACTAAGAAAAAATCAGAAAAATTGTGTTTCCTACTCAATGACTAAGTGTAAGTTTGATTTATTCAAATAGTATTTGGTATGAAAGATGTATGTCTTGTGGCTAGAGCAATGACATTCATGTTGTCTCAACATATTTAGTTTACCAATAAGTGTTTCAATTTGATACAGCTTTTTAACCTTTTAATTCTTAATTTGTAAGCTCTTTCATTGATTTGCAGCATTATTATAAAACACATGATTTTTGTGTATTTTTGTATTATGGCATTAAAGGTCTTGTTGAATAAAATTTTCTTCAAAAGAATGTAATTTATTTTTAAAATACAGATTGGCTGAAGTGGCTGTGAGGTTTTTATGCCCCTAGGTTACCAACAGGGCATATGGCGTTTTGCTCTTCCATCTGGCTGTTTGTCTGCCACTCCATCCAGATTTTACAAAAAGGGTATAACTTTTGAAATGGCAAGTGGTAGTGCTTTCAAATTTCATTGTGACAAGACATTTCATTTGATACCTTTTACTTTTGGGTTCATAAATTGCTGCTGTGTTGGTGCTTCACAGATACACTGTCTGCATTTAAGTTACAATAACTTAAAGTATGAATACAAGTGTCTTCAAACAGCATCAACAGTTTGGGAATAAAGTTTTAGACTTTTTTTCCCAAACTGCTCAACAAGAATTGCACCAAACTTCACTGGAAGTAAGTACTCCCAAGTTTTCTACCAAGTTTGTAATTTTTGACCCTGTCAGAAATTCAATATGGCCACCATGGCATCAGATTGACACAATTATGACTGTTCCCAAATGACAGAACAGAACTTTACCAAATTTCACAGCATGTAAGTCCTCTCCCGAGTTTATTATTTTTGACAGATAGGAAATTATAATTGGCTGTCAGTGCTTGTGATTGGCTGACACATTTTTGACTTCTCTCAAACTTCTTTATAGCATTTTACCAAGCTTTGCATGAAGCAAGAACTCGACGTAATCTAATCTACCTTGGGGCCCACAAAGGGGTGTGGTCCCAATATTTTGTTCCCTCTCCTCCTTTGATAGTATATATCCAAGAGACATAAAATAAAAATTGTACCAAAGCGGAATAAGAATATCACGAAGGCGGGATATGAATAGAAAATTTAATAGCTAAGGCCAAATTGGAACAAGTACATTAAACATATGCGTTAATTGATCATTCATTTCGTATGAGCGTATATTGGCACTACATTTAAACTATATTACTGTGAAATTCAAAGAAATATACAAATAAGTACTCTTCAATTGCAGTATTTTAGTGCAAATGTTCGTCGCAAGTTGACTTCCAAAAGCAATCCTCAATGGGACGAGATCTCTACCACGAAATGGGAATTATCATAAAATATTGCAGAATAGGTTGTCAACGCTGGTATATATTTTGAAGCTTTTTCAAATTCTAGAATTTGAAACAAAAGGTGATCATTTTGACTAGATAAATGCAAATTTGAACGAATTTCCGGCATACTGTAAAATAAGAATGTATTTAGAATTTATCAAATACAATAAAGTCTTCTTTATAAAATGCATTTATTGCAATAAAGCTATCCCCAACCATGTGGCGTATAATTTAAAGAAGTTAACTTTCGTTTAAAGAAAAATGAATATAATATATAAATTTAAATAAGAAAAAATATATAAATGAAAAGAATGGCGGGCGGAGCGAGCCGATTTTTTTCATAATTTTGTCCACAAAATGATAATTTTATGCTCAAAATACCTCAAATTGTCTTTAAAAAGTGAAAGGACACAAACAGCTGTGCTCCCTTACTTTTCAAGGTAGAGGCACATGCCCCACTTCCTCCCCCTTTTCCTACGTCAATATTGACAGTGATGTCACAATAGATCGCTTTGAAAGGAAGCAAACTTTAATTTTTATAAATCAACTTAAAAGCATTTGTGGTAAAAAATTAGTTCATTTTAAATTAAATCAAAGTGTCTGGGGTTGTGTTAAAGTCGCTGTGTATCGCTATGCTTCGCAGGCAAATATGATATCTAAAACTTCATTGAAAGTATTTATCATTTACACACACCAAATGCTTTAGTCTTTTCTATTTGTAAGTTGTTAGCTGAGGCTGAGGATTTATTCCATTGGCTATCTGAAAATCCTTTATTTCGGTGCCATTTGGTGCAGTTATTTACCAATAGTTTTATTGTATCATCTGATACACTTGAAATCAAACTCCCCGTTGAGGCCCCCAAAAGAGATATTTTAAGCCGGTGTGGATGAGTGGTAGATCGTTCGACTGCTGACTTAAGCGTCGCAGGTTTGAACCTCACCATATAGGCATGCCGGTGTCTGGTTTTCAGATGAGACAGTAAAATCCGAAGCCCGATGTCGCCGTAGACGCGGCACGTTAGAGAACCCTTACTGCTTCGGGTGGGTCAAATGCAAATGTCACAGTTTCCGTAACCTGTATCACTCAGATGCCGTCATGATAAACGAGCAATATTCGCGGTGTAACGTAAAGCAATGAAAAGCCAACAAAACACTTGAAATCAATTTAAACTCAGCGTCCAGGGCCCTTAAACTAGGCATTATTTTGTGCAAACCATCACGGGAGAAGTACGTATCACTATCAATTCATAAATATGTGATTAAAACTTCTGACATAAGTTTAAAAAGAAATAATTTGAGATTAAACTATTTCATTTTAAAATTATGTTACATTATTAGAATATAAGTAATAAAATACAATGAAAAAATTGCCTTCAAGCACAGTCAAACGAAGACTTGGTGACAGTGATGCCATACACTCAGTCAAATGAGGACCTGGTGACAGTCATGTCATACATCCACAGTCAAATGAGGACCTGGTGACAGTCATGTCATAAATCCACAGTCAAATGAGGACCTGGTGACAGTCATGTCATACATCCACAGTCAAATGAGGACCTGGTGACAGTCATGTCATACATCCACAGTCAAATGAGGACCTGGTGACAGTCATGGCATACACTCACAGCCAAATGAGGACCAATTGTTATATCATGTCTGCACATGCATTAATGTATTGTTTTTGAAAGGGGTTTGCTCATTTACAGTGTCATTTAATAACACCAATCTAATTTCTTTATCGAACGTTCTTTATTTCGTACTTCCGGTTAATTGACCTCATTTGCATGTTGTTTGGGTCCTCATTTGTTGAGTAGAAATTCATAATGAGATATCTGATTTTCAATTTAAGGATACGGTTACTATTTGTGTCATGAGCTTACTCTCTGAAAATTACTAGAATCGATATACAAGAAGTGTGTTTTATTTCAAATTTAATGGAAGTCCTCATTTGTGCGGTTTTGTATTGAAGTCCTCAGTTGACCCCTCCTACATGTATGTGTGTGTGTGTGTGTGTGTTTCTGTGTGTGCCATATGTCATGTTCTAATTTTTGAATTTACTTGGGGGTGGTAAATACAAAAATTAGAACATGACAACTGTTGTCATGTTCTAATTTTTGTATTTACCAACCCCCCACCCCAAACCCCCCAAGTAAATTCAAAAATTAGAACATGAGAAATAGAATGTTATGTAAACACCATTAATAAAATGATTTCACATAACATCCTTGACGTGATATAATTTAATATATAAAATATTGAAACTTCAATAATATGCCAATTCATACAGCAACACATTGAACATTTATAATGCATAAGCAAAATACCAAAAATACAAATTTTATTCTAATATATATGTTTATGGTATTTTTTGTTTACCAAAAAAAAAAAAAAAAATAAAAATCCGAAGATCAGTGAAACATGTTAAATATAAACCTTTGCCTTATAGATGACCTTCCTTGAACTTATTTCATTTATCCTAGAATAAGACTGGCTGTCAGGTTTGGTAAATACGCTCCACTTCTGAGCATGATCAAATCATAAGGGTAATTGCCCATGAATATCAATTCAATATCATGTTTGATCTGATACTCCAGGGTTAGAGAAAACTTGCCTATCAATTGATATGTAAATGTATGATCAAACCACAGAAACAAATCCAGAGTATATCTCAGATTCAGTGCTCTTAGTGCCAAAATACATCCAGAATAAAACTAGGATAATGTGTGGGTGTATGACAGTCATGTAGTATAAATGTCGTGAGTTTTACGATGAGAAATTGCATTCTGGGACGCATACTGTTTGATATTTTTAACATGTTAAATCTTAGTCAAAATAAAATTTCGTGCTGTTGTAGCGTTAATTTTTCCCAACAATTATATTTGATGTAAGAATGCTTTGTTTGTCTACGCTACAACAAATAAATTTCCACATATGATATGTCTTCCGCCTCATTTATGTATTTTAGCTTATATTTCAAAACAATACGCTAGCATTTTTGCACTTTTTATGTTAATAAAAAAAGGTATCAAGAACAGTTGAAAGGAATAGCCCCATGAAATATTAGTTTAAAAATGCTGTATTTTTGTACACTGTAATAAATACAGTATATTACATCTACATATATTACATCTAGATATACGGCCTAATTTATGTATTTTTCTTTTTTTTAAATTTATCTTATTTATTGTTTATTAATTTTGGTTTATATACCAAATGGGTGGGTTTTTTTTTTATATTTTACTTTTTATGTGAATATTGTAAATAAATATTTAGAAAAGATCCAAGGAATAGCTCAATAAAGAAATTTAGTATTCATTTTATTATGCCTTATTATATTGGAAAATATTCTAGTTATTCGAGGTCAACTGAAGGTCTTTCATCTTCTTTGATATACATTTCCGAATACAACTCCGTTAATATCAGATCTACAGCATCGATTTCCGTGAGTTCAAGTGCAGTTTGCATTATATAAGATCAAACAGATATAGTTATTCAAAGAAATATATTGGTTCATTTACATTTTCTTCAGATCGTATCTACAAGTATTTCAGTAATTACCAGAATTTGATCGTTTGGATGGGAGTAAGTACATTACCATCGCCATATATCCGCGGAGAATTTTCAATCATTTATTTACGAAAAAAAAAGCATAATGGTTGCAATGCCATCTGCTAATCTGTCCTTGACATTAAATTATACCGAAGGTATAACAGATGTGTATGTTTTATGTAATCTGCGTCGTTCGAACACTTAAATTCTCTTTTCTCTTTAGCATTACAAGGATTCGCTTGATCATAAGAAATGCTGGTTATCGTTGTGCAATGTGAAACTCGAGTTGTTTTTATATAATTACTGCAGAAGCAAATACTTAATCTCATTATCTTTCGAAAACAATGATTTGAAGCTATTAAAACTGTTTAATCCTTGTATAAACTAATGTACATCTAAAATTAGAACGATAATGCACACTTATCAATCATCTGGATGGTTTCCAGTCACTTCGACCTTTTGACGGTTCGGCCTCAAGTCACTTCGCCCTTCTCATACGTCCGCCTTTTTGCAGCTTCGGCAACTGAGGGATTGCCAGATCCAATTTTAATCATGCCCATTACGTAGTTTCATTGTGACGTCACAGTTAAAATCATGTTTGACGGGCCATTTATTTATGACGTCATAATGAAAAAGTGTGCCGAAAGGTGCCATGTCGGGCATTTGACGATCAGTCAATTCAGCATTTTAATTAAATCAAACTTTCTAGTCAGTACAATGGTAACTTAAGTGCAAAATCAAGCAAACTCATTATCCTTTTTTCATTTCATTAATCAATTACTCTTGACACGATTACTCTTGATACAGTCTTCGTTATTACTCGTCATATCTTACACGTCTCTGATGAGATATTTCATTGAAAACACACAATAACGCCGATCTCATGTTTTAGTATCTGAAACTTTGAAAAAGCTATAATGTCTTTTTGTCGGGGCGAATTATCTTTGTGTGTGTCTGTGTGTGTGTGTGTGTGTGTGTGTGTGTGTGTGTGTGTGTGTGTGTGTGTGTGTGTGTGTGTGTGTTTATTTATATATCTTGTTTTTATTTAAGTTTTCATTGAGACTGAAGCAGCTTGGGTGGATATTTCAGAAGGGTGAAGTGACTTTAGGCCGAACTGTCAAAAGATCGAAGTGACTGACAACCATCTGGGTTATGGGATCAGATATTCCCTATCACTTATCCTTATTAACTTGTTAGTCACAACTACGGACACTACGGAACCACATGAGATACATGTACTCACGATCGTGGAGAAAAAAACAAATTGGTCTGCTGTGTCTGATAGTGTTGAACATGTTTGAAAATTTAGTTTAAAATTTGTTCATTTTTGTGCTGGGTTTATTTATCTCCCTTTTACGCAATAAGGAGAAATTCCAATCTCCTTTATTTTTCTTGAGAAGATAAAGATTTTGTACATTAATTGGTCTTGAGTGAATATAATACACTTGTAAATTCAGAATGAGAATTATGATTAAAGAAGACCGATTAATGTCAGACGGACCGTTAGAAGCCCGAAGCTGCATGTTTGCCAAATACTCCTTGGTGGATGTACACAAAATGTGTCTAATACGGCTAAAAAACCATCGAAACCAAAGCGATGAGTAGAGCTTGGCAGTCATTTGCTGAGACAAGTACAAGAACAAACATGAGATGTTACCAAAATCATTGATAATGGTGAAGCCTCCTGCTCAGAGTAACTTGAAGAATCTGTTGGTTCAGATAGAGAGGTTTTTAATAAATAGATTTTGTATTGCATTTTCAAACTATTGAGAAGGCGGCACCGAAAGGAAAAACAAACCATGCAAGCATTTGTAATGTGGCAGCAGCTGGTCAATAAAAATGGATATAGAAAATGCTCAAAAAGAAAATGAGCTAATTATATATAATATCCTGCTCCAGAGAATTGCACGTGTCTTATTGTTCCTCAGTAAATTTTCCCGTATGGAACACCCTTGACGGAAACTAGAAAGATCAAGACATTAAACTATGCAAAATACAAAACCTGTGTGTTGCCACTGACTTGGCAGTTACGAATTGCTTAAAACTAAATGACCTGGTGACATCCAAGAATGTCGATATTCCAGGTTTGATGAAAACAGCTAACAGATTTGATGTCTTACCAGGCTACGGTTATTAGATTTTATCATTTCATCACATGATAATATGAGACTTGCATTGCAATCTTGTTATATGGTGGGATCTGCAGTGTAGAGAACCTTGTGACACATATTCTCTGTGGCGAAGATTTACAAAAATATCTAAATGTCAAGGAGAATCCAAACCAACCTTGGCAAAGAACTTTGGAAAAAGAAGCAATATAACAAGGCATGTAAACAACAGGGTTATAAACGAGAACGATACAAACTCTGTGCCAAAAAGGAAGGAAGTTTTCACAAATTCAAAAATTAAAAGTCGCAATATGGCTAAACAAAAGATGAATTCAAGAGGCGGCGAAAGGCTATTTATAGGGAGGAGAAAATAACTATCGGTAATATAATTAAAGATTTAAAAAATAGAATCGAGGGTCTTCAGGGAGGTTGTTTTTTTCATTATTACAATCAATGGAAACAGTTGAACGAATGCTCCTAAAATTCTAGATACTGCCACATGCAATATGCCTTTTGAGACGATACTTACGCAATTCCACATTCCTACACCCTCTCTTTCCAGAGATTTCGTGGTTTATTAAGAAGGCAATAATTCAGCCTAGTTTGAATAGAAATGAGGATCTTATCTCCAATATTTATCCTCGAGCAAAACCGGAGCCAAACATCGAATGCTACCAAATGTAAAAGCCCTAAACAGCTGATTTGAATACAACAATTTCAAAACGGATTCATGATTTTTGTATTAGATTTTATACAGAAAACATGTTGGATGGCATGTGCTGATTTAAAGGACGCTTTTTACAGTTGTCCTATATCGCATATGCATAGAAAGTATCTAAAGGAATGTTGTTGTTGTTGTTGTTGGGTTTTGTGTGTGTGTATTTTTTTATTATTATTGTTTTTATTGTTTTTTTTTTGTTTTCTGATTTTGTTTTTTTTTTCTGACCTCGAAAGCCGTAACGCAAGGCACAAAATAGTCTTAACTAGTAACAACATATGATTGACATTTTTGTTTGCATCACCGATAAATAAACAAATAGACAAGTATGTCTCATATCAATGTGATCCGGATGCTTGGACTCCTTTCACTGCAATATCAAAAGTAAACAGAAATTACTAGTAGATCAAGCAAAAGGAATAAAAGTAGTTCCGAACCATAGTATCCAAAACTTACGAACGTGTAAATGAACAATTAAAGTGATTCTGCCAATCAGCAAGACAGCGCTTCAATTCCAATCCCACCCACTGGAAATTACTCCATTTTGCATAAACAACAACTATTGATTTGTGTCAGGGAATAGCTCGGAAAACATCGGCTTTCGAACATCAGAGCACAAAGCACTTCCTCTAAAACAATATAGAACAAATATCATACTGTGGGAAATTCACGGAGTCAAATGGGCATTATCATTTTCACCGATTGTCAGTACTAGTGTCGTTTGAAATTCTGGCGAATCTAGCCGATACAGTGGGATACAGTGCCGTCAACACAGCTCTTAGTGCATTGTCTTCTACTGTATCACTGCTTTACGGTTCTGCATTTGGAAAACATCCTTTAGCCAAGATTTATAAAAGATGTCTTTGAAAGGAAGCCGTCTATGCCACATTACAGTGGCATTTAGAATGTAACTATTGTATATTACAGTATCTGACAAAATTTGCGATGTTATCATTTCGAAATAGCAAACACTGGCATTGACTATATAGCTGGCTCTTCTCTGGAGCCAGCGTTGTCAAACATTACCGGTACATCTACTGAAGTCTTGATTCTGTAATGACCGTAGCTACATGTTTGACGAATTAGAATTAACAAGCAAATTCAGAGAATTGGGCCCCCGCTTTCGATTTCTATCAGTAAGGATGCAGTGATCTGTGCCATATTGTCGTGGTTGTGCATGTCTACAGACACACATGCCAAATATGAAGGCCCTACGTCTTACGGTAAAAAAGTTACATTCAAGTAGATCAAAGGTCGCGGTCAAGGTCATATGATAAAAAAAAATCTGGTACCAACGGAAAGGTATCGCAATTAGGGACACACATGTCAAGTATGAAGGCCCTACGCTTTACGGTTAAAAAGTTATGACCGAGGTTAAAGTTTTTGTGACAGACAGACTGACAGACGGAAGGATAGACGAATGGGATATACTCCCTGAGTTGTTAATATGTACACTGAGGGTCGAGTTGTTTGTTCATGTGTACACTGAGGGTTGAGTTGTTCATGGTACACTGACGGTCGAGTTGTTTGTTCATGTGTACACTGAGGGTTGAGTTGTTTGTTCATGTGTAACCTGAGGATTGAGTTGTTAATGTGTACACTCAGGGTCGAGTTGTTTGTTCATGTGTACACTCAGGGTTGAGTTGTTCATGTGTACACTCAGGGTTGAGGTTCAACCTGTGCTTCCAATCCCAATCAAATTTCAACTTACATCTTACAACTTAAAATTTATATACTAAACTATGACATGATCTGTTAAGTTCTCGTGGATTCTTTGAATTTAAAGTGATATTATACACGTCTTTTATATCTAAATACGACACTTCATTAATTCATAGTGTTGATTTATATTCATCCTCTGTGTACAAGGCCGAAAACGTTTTCTCTGCATGATCTGTTTATTCATAGACGGTGTGGCAAACTATACAGGAGAAACGTCCCCCCCCCCCCCTTCCCCCCAGGTAGCTGATTTCACAAACTGTGTATATACGTTAGAACTAGAATACATTGACGACGTGTATGTTGATGGTTGGTTGGTTGATTTGTATTTACGTCGCTTTCTACAATATTTTAATTATATCGCGACATGGATACAGAAGGTTACCAACCTCTTAAACATAGTGGCGCAACCCGGAAATCGAACCTGGATCGTCGGCACCGCAAGCCGAACGCTTAACCACTACACCAAACCTGCCCCTTGTATGTTGATTGAAACGAAGATAGTGACAACGATGATGTGTATCATAAGGGATAGCACTTACGATATTTTTAAACAAATATCTTATACATCCAAAAAAAAAATCTATGTAATTTCTTTTTTGGTCTCATAATGACTGAGTATTATTATTGTCCGTTACTTACCTTACTTCGCAAGTATTTTCATGTTACCTCTTTATTAGCTATAAAGCTGGTGTGGCCTAGTGGATAAGGTGCTCGGCTCATGATCGAGAGGTCCCGGGTTCGACTCCCGCCCTGGGCACACCGGTGTTCTGTCTTTCGGATGAGACAGTAAAATCCGAGGTCCCTTGTCACGGTAGGCGTGGCACGTAAGAAATCCCTCACTGCTTCGGGTGGGTCCGTTGCAAAGGTCTAAATTTGTAGATAATGCATCAGGCAGATGCCGTCACCATATACGTGAAATAATCGTGGAGTGACGTAAAACAATAATCAATCAATCAATCTTTATTGGCTATAATTAGCTTATTCCACATACATATTGTATGTAAATCTAATATTATTCATTTGATTATACTATTTTCGGTAAAAGTAAAGGCAATGTATGGAAACTGACAAGACCATATAATATTACGTCAATTGTTGGTCCTAATCCACTTGTATATCGGACACTCTATGTCTTTCCAGTGATTCTGAAGGCCGACACGATGGAGGTCTAAATACTTGTAAAGTAAACAAATTAACAAATTGACTTAGAGAGAGAGAGAGAGAGAGAGAGAGAGAGCATAGCTATATAACTGGCGACCAAACTAAAAGTATCATATTCTTGTCTACCAGGAAATCCGGAGGCGAATACTTTTCAATAGAATAATGGAGACAAAACTATACGTACAACAGACTGGGACTATACAACTCTGCTTAGTAAGCATGAGAATTTAAGTCTAAACTAGTAAGTGGAAACACAGATCAAATGTTAACGAGATCAGACACATCTGAAAAGTCAGCATCTCAAGCCTGATAGACACGTCTGCCTTATAAAATTCACAGTCATTGGTTATAGAACTAACATAAATGACCTCGCTTGTCTTATTCTAGTACAAAGTACATATGAATTGCAGAAATCATACAAAAAGTAAAATTGTATATAAAGCATTATGAAACAAAAAATAATAATAATGATAAATAAATAAATAAATCTGAGATGTACTCAGCATCAGACTCGTGTTAGGTAAGTACTTAACAATACGATGACCTATGATGACCTTACATTTATGTGCGTGTGCACGATATTTTCTTACGAATATCTAACATTAAACCTGACACTAATTTGCGTTTTTATGACTTTATACAATTTTACACTCTTATATGACGCCAATGTAATGAATATCTACACAGTGTATGTGGGTGAATGTTGAGTACTCATGAATTTCGTATTTTGCTATGATGTTATACATGTGTATATACTCTACCTGAAGTGAGCAGTGTAATCTATTTTTGCTTTCGGTTTCAGATTGTGAGAGCCTATTTGCTACAATGTTCCAATCTCTTTTACAGGGCGCTACGCTACTTTCCGTTTTCCCCCTCTGTTATCGGCGTGAGGCTGTTTTTACCAAATTCTTGTAAAACTGGGGAAATCCCATATAATAGTATAATATATTTTAAACACCACTTAACCTTTTGATAAAAAGGCTTTTACATTTAGTACACCATGTAAGTCACTTTTTTGTGGTCAGTATTAAACTGTCAGAGGATAAAGCGGTACCAATTGGTGCATGTACGATGCCTCGTTCATGGCCAAAAAGTCCTGGATTCGAGAGGCTTTTCTTGCAGATGAGGCAGTAAAGACAGACGCCCCATATAACAAAGGCGGGAAATGTTAAATATACTGCTTTGTGTGGGTCCATTGCATACATGTGGGCCTATTTTGTGACTACATGGAAGAGTATATAGGTCTTGTTATTCCAAGCAAAAACCCCCAAAAATATAAATCACAATGATCAGTTTCAGTAAGTACTTTTTGGTACTTCGGTTATCCCTACTCATTTAAATTAATCAAATACTATTTTAAAGATTTTTAAACTAGGAGGGTCTTTGGTCATACCCTGTGCATTTATTACCCTTGTAAATCAAAAACAAAAATAGTGGCGCGTATTTGATGTAGAATTTAAGCGATTGGATTGTGGAGTCATGGCTACTTCACTGATTAAGGTTATTAACTCCTTCCATGACTGAATAATTGTTTATATCGAAGTAAAACCCAATCAACGAACCCAACCCCCCCCCCCAAAAAAAAAGAAAAAAAAAACAAAAAACAAAACCAAAAAAAAAAAAAAAAAATCCCAAAAACAAAACACACAACAAATAATTGAAAATATTCGAGAATAACCTTGACATCTATAAGAATTTAGATCAATGCAACCTAGTTGTATGTAACCATTTATATATACATGTAAATGTATAATGGCCTTTTATCAGAAGACGTTCCTGTGCCTACCAATAATGAGAGATACGTCAATCACGGTAATGTCAGTGATATATAGGTAGTGGATATTCAAGATCAGATGGTTTACGATAAAATGTAAAATCAAAGCTGAATATATAGATATGAAACATAGGCAGCCTTTGCCCTTAAGCTTAACTTTGACACCGATGTTGTATTGGAATTCAAATACTTTCTTATCTGTTCCATAAGATATCTGTAAAACTCCCATATGTACATTAGCTTAAAAGAGAGAAGGTCATGTATTTTAATAATTCAATTTGATGCGATTTGTGTTTGAGGCATTATTAATTCCATGATTTGATAGGATAAAACTCCATTGTGTCAAAGAAATAGCCGTTAGAGTACAGTAATATTACTGATGATGTAGGCTACAATTTCTTTCATTTCGCATCGCAGCTGCGGTTTCATTACACATACACACTATATCAAGCAATCACCTATTCATTAAAAGCACTATTCTTCGTTCTTTAGCACTAATTGTCTATAAAAATTCAACATATAATCAGAGGTCACCTGCCTTGAATAGTCAGTTTGCCTCTTTTCCATATATATAAATTTGTGTAAATTCATAGCACGCCTAAGTCTTGATTTAATTTTTGAAAATAAGACTGTACTTTTATAGAGGAGATACTAATTGATTTATAAATGCTAGCCATATTATCACAATTAAAATAGGACTTCAGTATTAATTTCTTAATAGGAACAAAGATAAGGATATTACACATTTATGGACCTCTTGGTAGGGTAATATGAAGGTCCATCTACCTGAAGCATTCATATCCCCGAAGAATTTGGAATGTTTCGGGCCTTTTTCATTAAAGAATCGAGCATTTATTTTATGTAAAATTTGAACCGGACGCGTATACATGTAGCTGGTGAACCCCATTAACCACAGAATAGAATGAACAGTCATTACACAACTTTTCTACCACTTTCCCCTACTTCCACTAACTACCTTAATAAACGGGAACAGATAACTTGCTTTGGTAAATCACCCATACCAAAATGGCATTAACACGCATACAATAATAGGGGATAGAGCTGCATTCAAATGACATGAGATACACGCATTTTAAAATACAACATTAATTAAATCAACACATCAACACTGTCTTCAATGTGTCAACTCATACATTTTTATTAGTACACTGTAATGAAATTTTTAGAGTGAAATTCTTGAAAATATTGTATCTTTACCTATGTCTTCATCTTTACCACAAAGGTAGTTATGGAAACCCCCTTAATCCCTAAAAATCTAGCAAAATAAAAGAATATGAGAAAAATAAGAATTATCAATTGTGAGACATGCTTCAGTAAATTATTTTACTCGGTACTGTAAATTTCTTAAATGCTCTCTATAATCACTCAAACACACTTTCCCCTGTTGCTACACCAAGTTCTTTTAATATATTTTTGCTTTATATCATATTTATCTGTGCTTAAAGGAAATTGTGTGATATAGAGAAAAGACATCTAATTAAAAATTTTAAATCCCTGTATATTGCATTGTAAATGAGTATAAAACAAATCTCTTTCATTTCAATTGAAACTTTTTCTTCTAAAAAGGTATTTTACAACACTTTAAGTACCAGTAAAATAAATAGGGACTAAAATGAGAAAAAAAAATTGGAGTCGAGATTTCCATCTGCTTAAATACAGCGCCCACCTTATTCTTTCTGGATTGCTATGATATGATAGTCTAGCACACCTGAAACGTGAAAATCAATGTGATGTTACAATGATTCTCAGGTCTTATCAGTTATATTAAAAAGAAATGCAAGAGGTAAAGTCGATTACGTAAACTTCAGTAATATTGACCTTCAGTATATATTGACCTTCGAATGGTGTGCAATACTGTATCTGTAGAGTATGATGTACTGATGCACACGTGAACAACAAAAACTTCGAAGAAAATCAGTAGCTGGCGAGATTGAAGTAAATTTTAGCAGTAAATGCACATTGCTGATGGCGACAGTAAGTATTTTGCCTATTTGCCGTATTAAAAATATGAATGCATTCAATCTGCAATGTATTTGAATTTATGTAATATATCATTCATGATATTGATTTAAAAGCGATAGTGCTGTGACGTTTTTATTCACTAGGTAGTCATCCCGCAGCGAGACATTGGCAAATAACTTTGTAATGTGACCTTAGAGGTCATCCACAGAATCGCCGAACTCGCGCTATCTGTATTTTTACATGTGTTTTACTTAATCTGCGTTGCCAATCAGGCGTGAGTTAAGATTAACGAGTTTGCATCCAAATTTCCAGCGATATATATCTATCACTCCTCCTTGAGATAGATATAAAATGTTTTGATATGTTTCAGGATTAAGTATTATCATCAAACGTTCAAATCCAACGATAAAATTTCTATTTATGATGAAGTAGCATCATTTCTGCAATACATCGAGCTCGAACATGCGTATTTTGTTTATAAAGTAAACTTTTTAGTGCATAAGCACATGATTTTGAGTAGATTTTACAATATGTAATGAATGTAGAAGTGAAGTCTGGTTTTAAGTTTATATTACTGCTTTCTTTATCGATTTTCAAAAACATTATTTTCTCTTTTCATCTACACAAGAAAGCTGGCAGATCCTGGAATGAATGCAATATCCCATCTCGGACCGGGATTAATTAAGACAGATATCTCAAGTTACAATGCACCTCTCGGGAAAAATCACGGCCTGGAAGCTTTTGATTAGATGTCCCTTTTCAAAGGGTCCATGTCGGGGTTATTGCTTTATCTAAAGTATGTCTACGAGTGTTGGCATTCCGTCGTACATTAAGTATAGCCAGCTCTTACACCATGTAATGAAAAAAAAGCAAAGCCATAAAAAAGAAATACCAAAAAGTGCACAGAAATCATCAATGTTAATAATTAAATTCGCGTACTCTTTGCAATATACAATTACGAACTGCGATTCAGAAAATACAATAGTTATGGTTATCATTAAACTATGACAGAGAACATAAATTCCACCACCATGTACAGAGAGAAGAGACGTGGCCTGACTCAGATACATTGCGCTATCCACTTTGAGGAAGTCAGTAACCTTACTCAAATATTTGACACGATCCATCCTGAGGAAGTCGGTAGTTTGACTCAAATACATGACACAATCCATCCCAAGCAGAGGAAGTCGGTAACCTGACTCATATAGATGACACTATACATCCCTAGAGGAGGAAGTAAATCACCTCACTCAGTAAGTCAGTAATCCGACTCATATAGATGTCACTATACATCCCAAGCGGAGGAAGTAAATTACCTGACTCAGTAGAGTAAGTCAGTAATCTGACTCATATAGATGACACTATACATGACTCAGTAGAGTAAGTCAGTAATCTGACTCATATAGATGTCACTATACATCCCAAGCGGAGGAAGTAAAATACCTGACTCAGTAGAGTAAGTCAGTAATCTGACTCATATAGATGTCACTATACATCCCTAGCGGAGGAAGTAAATTACCTGACTCAGTAGAGTAAGTCAGTAATCTGACTCATATAGATGACACTATACATCCCTAGCGGAGGAAGTAAATTACCTGACTCAGTAAGTCAGTAATCTGACTCATATAATGACACTATACATCCCTAGCGGAGGGAGTAAATTACCTGACTCAGTAGAGTAAGTCAGTAATCTGACTCATATAGATGACACTATACATCCCAAGCGGAGGAAGTAAATCACCTGACTCAGTAGAGTAAGTCAGTAATCTGACTCATATAGATGACACTATACATCCCTAGCGGAGGGAGTAAATTACCTGACTCAGTAGAGTAAGTCAGTAATCTGACTCATATAGATGACACTATACATCCCTAGCGGAGGAAGTAAATTACCTGACTCAGTAGAGTAAGTCAGTAATCTGACTCATATAGATGACACTATACATCCCTAACGGGGGAAGTAAATTACCAAACTTGGTAGAGGAAGTCAGTAACCTTACTCGGTTAAGGAAGTAATTTTTATTAGACTGCCGTAAGCACGAAACACATTTAGACCCAAGTATAGAAAGAAATACATGACACAATCCACACCGAGAACGAGCCAAACAGTTTTTGTGTGTTGAGGGATTTGGCCTAAGAAACGGACATAAAGGAAAAAGATGCCAAAAAATATTAAATGATACAGATGCCACGGTGCCAAACGCCTACGAATAATACAACACAACACGGATACGTTTACAAAGAAAAAATCTTTATATTTAGTTTTGATTTTAAAAATATTAAAAAATATAAAACACGTGGTGCACAGAAAATACAATCTAAAATCATAACACTACAACCGGACCGTTCACTCTCTGAACGTAGTATTTAATAATATAACGTAATGCTTTGCTGCCGACATGCTAATTAACCATGCGTTTTAGTTGTGTTCTTGATATCGTACAAGACGCGTACATGAACGCATTATTTCCTATTTATACGTAAATAGCATGCTTATGCTTGCCTGATGTCAGCAATGGGGTGAGAGATTTGTAGGTTTGTAACAGGTCCTTTTTTGCACAACATACGACCAATGTCGAACATATAATGCACTTGCAAAATTCGATACTTAACATTGAATACATGCTCACCCAGTATTGAAACATTTGACTGTAGAGCATCAATCGTCCAATCTTGGTAAATTTTCAGCAGCTGAATACACATATTTTCTTGTCACCTTGTACTTACCACCGGGTAGCTGAAAGGGGGGGGGGCTGTCAATCAGTCAACCATTCAAACAGTGATGAGGGGAATGAAAACAAAAAGAAATAAAAAGAGAGAGGAAAAAGACTCAACAGACCTTAGAAAACCAGAAAATGTAAGAGTTTGTGTGTACTAACCAGAGGTAAGTAGCGTTCACTTATTTCATTTTTCATATGTTCATAGACTGTTGAGTCTTGGAATTTGTAAAAATCATGTTCAGAGTACATGGCTTAACAATCGCCGCACATGCCAGACACGATTATAGATATGCCTGAGGATAACGTAAGACGTCGATCAATGTATGGTGATACCATTCAATCTGGTCGTGTAGTACAAAGAGTACAGAGGATTATAACTATTCATTGCATCTAGCACTGGGAACTTTAGCACAGTCTGTACCTATACATCTAGCACTGGGAACTGTAGCACAGTCTGTACCTATACATCTAGCACTGAGAACTGTAGTACAGTCTATACCTATACATCTAGCACTGAGAACGGTATTACAATATTTACCTATACATCTACCACTGAGAACTTTAGTACAGTCTGTACCTATACATCTAGCACTGGGAACTGTAGTACAGTCTGTACCTATACATCTAGCCCTGGGAACTGTAGTACAGTCTGTACCTATACATCTAGCACTGGGAACTGTAGTACAGTCTGTACCTATACATCTAGCACTGAGAACTGTAGTACAGTCTGTACCTATACATCTAGCACTGGGAACTGTAGTACAGTCTGTACCTAAACATCTAAAATTGAGAACTGTAGTACAGTTTGTACCTATACATCTAGCACTGAGGACTGTAGTACAGTCTGTACCTATACATCTGACATTGAGAACTGTAGTACAGGTTGTACCTATACATCTAGCACTGAGAACTTTAATACATTCTGTACCGTTACATCTAATACTTGGATATTTACTACAGTCTGTTCATAAAATCTAACACTGTGAACTGCAGTACATTCTGAACTTAAACACGTATACATCTAACACTGAGACCGTTAGTACAGTTTTTACCTTTATATATAACAATGAGAGCGATAGTACAGTTTGTACCTATTCATCTAACACTGAGAACTGCAGCTGAATATATATTTGTTATACATACATGTACTTATTGAAGAAAACGATGTTTTCATTGATTCCATAAAACGGTATCACTAGAGAGCACAAGTAATTTCTCTTACTCATTAAATACAAATATTCCATGAAGATATTGGAAAATTAAAAATGATGTATAGGGACCTGCGCAAATCCATAGCCCTTAGACATCTAAGACTGGGAATTATAGTACAGTCTATACCACTTGTACATTGAATACTGAGAACTGTAGTAGTCTATACCACTTAAATATGTACATGGACCACTAACAACTGTAGTTCAGTCTATACCACTTATACTTGTGCATTGAATACTGAGAACTGTAGTACAGTCTATATCACTAATACAAGTAAATGGAACACTAGGAACTGTAATACAGCCTATATCATATATATGTACCTGGAACACTTGGAACTGTAGTACAGTCTATACCACTTATACATGTACATGGAACACTAGGAACTGTAGTACAGTCTATACCACTTACACATGTACATGGAACACTACAATGTAGGAACTGTAGTACAGTCTATACCACTTATACATGTACATGGAACACTAGGAAATGTAATGCAGTCTATATACCACTTTTACATGGAACACTAGGAACTGTAGTACAGTCTATATCACTTATACATGTACATGGAACACTAGGGACTGTAATGCAGTCTATACCATGTGCACATGGAACACTAGGAACTGTAGTAAAGTCTATACCACTTACACATGTACATGGAACACTACAATGTAGGAACTGTAATACAGTATATACCACTTATACATGTACATGGAACACTAGGAACTGTAGTTCAGTCTATACCACTTACACATGTACATGGAACACTACAATGTAGGAACTGTAGTACAGTCTATACCACTTATACATGCACATGGAACACTAGGAACTGTAGTACAGTCTATACCACTTATACATGCAAATGGAACACTAGGAACTGTAATACAGTCTATATCACATATATGTACATGGAACGCTTGGAACTGTAGTACAGTCTTTACCACTTATACATATACATGGAACACTAAGAACTGTAGTTCAGTCTATACCACTTATACATGTACATGGAACACTAGGAACTGTAGTACAGTCTATACCACTTACACATGTACATGGAACACTAGGAACTGTAATGCAGTCTATATACCACTTTTACATGGAACACTAGGATTTGTAGTACAGTCTATACCACTTATACATGTACATGGAACACTAGGGACTGTAATGCAGTCTATACCAAGTGCACATGGAACACTAGGAACTGTAGTTAAGTCTATACCACTTACACATGTATATGGAACACTACAATGTAGGAACTGTAGTACAGTCTATACCACTTACACATGTACATGGAACACTAGGAACTGTAATGCAGTCTATATACCACTTTTACATGGAACATTAGGATCTGTAGTACAGTCTATACCACTTATACATGTACATGGAACACTAGGAACTGTAATGCAGTCTATACCAAGTGCACATGGAACACTAGGAACAGTAGTAAAGTCTATACCACTTACACTTATACATATACATGGAACGCTAGGAACTGTAGTACAGTCTATACCACTTACACATGTACATGGAACACTACAATGTAGGAACTGTAGTACAGTCTATACCACTTATACATGTACATGGAACACTAGGAAATGTAATGCAGTCTATATATCACTTTTACATGGAACACTAGGAACTGTAGTACAGTCTATACCACTTATACATGTACATGGAACACTAGGAACTGTAATGCAGTCTATACCACGTGCACATGGAACACTAGGAACTGTAATGCAGTCTATACCACTTTCACATGTACATGGAACACTACAATGTAGGAACTGTAATACAGTATATATCACTTATACATGTACATGGAACACTAGGGACTGTAGTTCAGTCTATACCACTTACACATGTACATGGAACACTACAATGTAGGAACTGTAATACAGTATATACCACTTATACATGTACATGGAACACTAGGAACTGTAGTACAGTCTATACCACTTATACATGCACATGGAACACTAGGAACTGTAATACAGTCTATATCACATATATGTACATGGAACACTTGGAACTGTAGTACAGTCTATACCACTTATACATATACATGGAACACTAGGAACTGTAGTTTAGTCTATACCACTTATACATGTACATGGAACACTAGGAACTGTAGTATAGTCTATACCACTTACACATGTACATGGAACACTACAATGTAGGAACTGTAGTACAGTCTATACCACTTATACATGTACATGGAACACTAGGAACTGTAATGCAGTCTATATACCACTTTTACATGGAACACTAGGAACTGTAGTACAGTCTATACCACTTATACATGTACATGGAACACTAGGAACTGTAATGCAGTCTATACCACGTACACATGGAACACTAGGAACTGTAGTAAAGTCTATACCTCTTACACATGTACATGGAACACTACAATGTAGGAACTGTAATACAGTATATACCACTTATACATATACATGGAACACTAGGAACTGTAGTTCAGTCTATACCACGTATAGATATACATGGAACATTAAGAACTGTAGTACAGTCTTTACCACTTACACATGTACATGGAACACTACAATGTAGGAACTGTAGTACAGTCTATACCACTTATACATGTACATGGAACACTAGGAACTGTAATGCAGTCTATATACCACTTTAACATGGAACACTAGGAACTGTAGTACAGTCTATACCACTTATACATGTACATGGAACACTAGGAACTGTAATGCAGTCTATACCACGTACACATGGAACACTAGGAACTGTAGTAAAGTCTATACCTCTTACACATGTACATGGAACACTACAATGTAGGAACTGTAATACAGTATATACCACTTATACATATACATGGAACACTAGGAACTGTAGTTCAGTCTATACCACTTATAGATATACATGGAACATTAAGAACTGTAGTACAGTCTTTACCACTTACACATGTACATGGAACACTACAATGTAGGAACTGTAGTACAGTCTATACCACTTATACATGTACATGGAACACTAGGAACTGTAATGCAGTCTATATACCACTTTAACATGGAACACTAGGAACTGTAGTACAGTCTATACCACTTATACATGTACATGGAACACTAGGAACTGTAATGCAGTCTATACCACGTGCATATGGAACACTAGGAACTGTAGTAAAGTCTATACCACTTACACATGTACATGGAACACTACAATGTAGGAACTGTAATACAGTATATACCACTTATACATGTATATGGAACACTAGGAACTGTAGTGCAGTCTATACCACTTATACATGTACATGGAACACTAGGAACTGTAGTACAGTCTATACCACTTATACATGCACATGGAACACTAGGAACTGTAGTACAGTGTATACCACTTATACATGTACATGGAACACTGAGCACTGAAGAACACGATGTCTTTCTCGTATTCTTATAGTATACGACTTTGTCTTTCTCCGATTCTTATACACAGTCATGTAATCTACGAACATGCCTATCATCTAAAATGTTAATCATCGAGCATGCCATACTAAATGTTCTTTAGTGCCCTTAATGTGGTACACCATGGTTTACGATAGGTTTATCGTGTTTAAAACACTACACATTTAATACAGGTAATTTCATATCGTTCTGATGTGTAACCGCCGGTTATTTATAGCTGGTCATCAAACGCGTATTTCTATTTACGTGTGAGTTAACAAATTTTATAAAGACTGGTTTAAAGCCAATAGCTTTTTGTACAAAAATTGCGTTTAAGTACAATTTAGCCTATACTTTCTGAAGTCTCTCTATTTTATTTGTGATTTTCCAGTATTAGGTAGAGAAGATTTGCATTTAATGGGTAGGAGGAATAGAGTCTAGTGATACTTTTCTATTAAATCAAATAAAACAAAAATAAATAATAATAATAGAGGCACTTACGCAAGTCTAAATTTGACTCTCTATAGTCTAACAACCTTTAGATATATCTAGGCTATTGGAGATTGTTCATAGATTTCAGATTGCATACACACATAAACCTTCAAGTATATTTTTATTTGTATTTGTTTACATCAATATATCTGGCATACCATTAATGACAGATACCATCAACAATGATTAACAACAGGTTGTTGTCCGACCTCCAGTTATCATCGAATGTGTTTTGAACATAATTATATAAACACTGGAATGTAATTCCACACATGTGCCAGCTTCTGCACGTCGAAGATAATCTACTTACTTGTTCTAGCCAAACATTGGTCGTCAACACCTGGTTTACCTCGTCCTGTTCAAAGAAAAGAAATTGTCAGGTTGGCAAACATTACACATGATACTAACACATTATTTTGATAACATATTGGATGTTGTTCTTTGATACATCATGGCTGGAGCATATAGTATCGACAAACATTTTTTACGGACAACATGCGTTGATTAATACTGTTATTTTGCCGATGGGGAAGTTGAATGATATAAAAGAATGCATAAAATAACCCAAAACTACGTAAACTGTATTTAAGCATTTATTATTTATTTATTTATCTATTGTAACTGCGGTCTACAGTCTTCAATAAAACATGAACCTTTTATTTGTGTATTTGTATTCAATATAAAATGGCCAATTACATTTTATTAGTATTATAAGTATGATAAACTTTTTTAAAATCAGTCATCAGCAATACTAATATATTACTTTTCTTATATACATTTACTTAAACTTCAAAACATCACAGAAGAGACACATATAATATTTAATATTAAGTCCAAGGATCTAAAACTGGGTAATAAATTATGGAAAATACTTTAGTTAAAGCATCGCAATATACAGGAAATATGATTATATTTAGGTTTGTATTTCTATTTTAGTTAGGGTAAATTTGCACCGACATGCGCATTTAAAATAATTTAAAACAATTATCTGATAAATAAAACCGATTTGGAGAAAGCGGGGTTGGTTTTTGCCATTACAACAATGTACTGGTGCCATTTAATGACACTGCTTCCTTGAATGTAATATTGGTAATGGACCTTAGTTTCTTGATTTATTGTACCTTTGGACACCTAACCCAATGTTTTTGCCTACAAGAGAAAAATAGGGAACTTCAGTATACTACAGTAGGTAGTCTAGCACTCCTTCCGACCTGCAACGAATGGTATGCAAGACACACCTGACAACAGTAGGTAGTCTAGCACTCCTTACGACCTGCAACGAATGGGACGCAAGGCACACCTGACAACAGTAGGTAGTCTAGCACTCCTTACGACCTGCAACGAATGGTACGCAAGGCACACCTGACAACAGCAGGTAGTCTAGCACTCCTTACGACCTGCAACGAATGGGACGCAAGGCACACCTGACAACAGTAGGTAGTCTAGCACTCCTTACGACCTGCAACGAATGGGACGCAAGGCAGACTTTACAAAAGTAGGTAGTCTAGCACTCCTTACGACCTGCAACGAATGGGACGCAAGGCACACCTGACAACAGTAGGTAGTCTAGCACTCCTTACGACCTGCAACGAATGGGACGCAAGACACTCTTGACAAAAGCGACAGGAAATCGAAGCATGGTGTTTCAGTACATACGCACACAAATACAGTTTTAAATACATTTTCTGAATTGATGTTTTAAATGCTAAATAATGTGAAGATTATCGAAAATTATTTACCCACACTATTATGTAGTCTCCAGACTTTAACACAAGGTTTTCGTATAGTTCAGACTGCATTAAAACCATTTTAATATATATATATATATATATATATATATATATATATATATATATATATATATATATATATATATATATATATATATATATATATATATATATATATATATATATATATCTGTGTGTGTGTATGTGTTTGTGTCATTCAAAGTTAAATAAGCATTCACGATGAACACCTTTTTTTCTGATTTTTTTCGCCAAAAGTACATAGTTTCTTTAAATGATACATAAGACTTCGATATGCCACCTGTTTAGAAACGCCTACATTCCACATCGTACACCTAAAGTGCAATAAAGTGAATTATACCATCATTAATAATTTGACTACCACCTTGGCGTCGGCTACACCGCTTACATTAAGGCGTGATAGCCTTTGACGTATTAAGCGTAATCAGTATAGCCTAAGATACTTCACAGATAAATCTAGCCAAAGTCATTAAAGAAAATGATGACAAATGTTATTTTAACGGCATTCTTGATAGGGGTGTGAATATATGTGATTAATGTTACATGAAGGATATGCGTTCGTCCATTCTTTGTTGTATTTAATGCCAAAGAGAATGTTTTACTGAGAAACTTACCTCAAATCGTTATAAATATATACGACGGCATCTAACCGTAGGTATTTGCAGAAATGACGGACTTTCCGTTTGTGATTTGCACATGTTGAATTTTTTCCCTGCCAAAACTGTCTTTTGTTTTAGAGTTTTCATGGAAAACTTTTGTTAATTCAGGAGTCAATATCTTTCACGTTGTCATAAGTTCTTTAGTTAATAGAACGGGCTGTTAGTTTGCTTGACGCAATGGTCTCTTGTCCTCCGTTTAAACGTATTTGATTTTTGTTTTTATACTCTTGGCATTTTACGTGGTCTTATTTTAGTCTTAACTTCAGTTTCACTTTTTTTAGCATGTCTACATCAAAATTCCTTTAAAAATATGTTTTATTGTAAAATCTCATCTGCGATAGGGGGGAACTTTAAGTTATAATTACGAAGTTGGCGTCCGCATCGTACGCTATCCATGTCATTGTAATCGAAACACTTAAAGGTATGGCATTGAATTTATTGACGGATGAAACTAATGCCCAACTGATCCAACATCAAAGAATTCTGATGACGCAGAAGGAAGTAAAGATGAAGCTTAAATCAAATGCAGAGGTTAGATCTCACTGTATCAGTGTATATCTAACACGCATACTATAAACCTATCAAGTCCAACCAAGTTAGCAGAGTACAGATCTCTGTGCATCTTTTCTTTATTTGAGAATATTTGCACGGGTTATATTTCTGACATTTTGTTAGCCGGCGTGGCCTAGTGGTATCGCGTCGGACTCCTGATCAGGAGGCCGAGGTTTGAGTCCCGCTCTGGTAATGCCGGTGTCCTGTCTTTCGGATGAGACAGTAAAAACCGAGGCCCCGTGTCGTGGTATGCATGGCACGTTAAATATCCCTCACTGCTTCGGGTGGGTCTGTTGCAAAAGTCAAAATTTGTATGCTCCGCATCAGGCAGATGCTGTCACCATATACGTGAAATATTCGTGGTGTGACGTTAAACAAAAATCAATCAATCAATCTGACATTTTGATGAATATGAACGAGTGCTATTTGGTGATAAAGATTTTCACAAAATGCACATCCTATATCAGCATGGTCTGGATTTCAGACTAATCCATAGAATACTTAAGCACGTCTAGGGGCTATTGGCGTTCATGCGGGATTACACAATCAGCAATTAGTCGGTCTTTTTTTTCAAATTGTTTTGGTATTTGTGTGCAATTTCTAGGTAATGTGAGAAAATGTTTCAATCAGCATTATTTCTTCAATATGTTGGAATGTTTGACTAAGTAACTTTTATATGCAATAACCCAGTATAATGATTGCCATAGCTTGTTATCACTGCGAGGCTTTGTTGTGACGTAAAGGAATGATTTCCAGGGTCAAGTACGCTATTTGATTGTAAATGCATATTTCACAAATCAGAATAGAGTATATTCTTTAATTATCATGTTTGCTTATAAATCCAAAACACATTTAGAGAAGTACATATTCGCTTCATTTTCCGGTAACTTAACTTCTTTCAAAAATATTTATCTTAAAAGTTTGCACATGCACAAAGAAACAGTATCATTAAGATGGCCTATGTGCCCAGTTATAGCGACAAAGATCAAGATTTTAGTGTCAAAGGAAATGATACACCATTTCGATTATTTGATATAGGCGCATCAGATTCTGAATATTACCAAAATCTAAGAGATAAAACAAAATTTAAAAAATATTTTGCATTGTAATATAATTACATCATTTGAATCAAAGCTATGTATGACTTTGCAAATATGCTTTTATATGTTGTGTTTTAAAATGAGAAGGGGTTATGGGGGGGTGGGGGGGGGGGGGTCGACAGGAATGCTCTATAACAATTCATTTCTTTTGCTATTTCTTTTAATGATTTGAAGTTTACGTGACACAAGCATATATTATACAGATACCAATTGTGGTTATTTCAATTAAGAAGGATCAGTAAGATATCCGAATAAATGTAATTTGATTATTTATTATTTTTGTCCTTTATGAAGTATTGTTTATTAAAATATTTCTTGTCTCTTTGTTTGTTAAAATTTTCCGCAAAATACTAAGGCATATTCGTATTCTTGTTCGTGAAATAAGCAATATTAGATACCAGAAAAAACTATTCCCTTTCTGTTTAATGCCAGTAAAATCCTGTCATAGAGGAAAATAAATCTTCCTGACACCAAATTAACGTCAAAATACAGTCATTACTCCAGTAATTTCATTTAAATTATCACAGAAGTATTTGTCTTTACCACGGTATGTTAATATTACATATCTAGTCATTTATAGACACCTCAGTGACAGCGTTTGTGTCTAAACTGAGTTCTTATGTCATCGGAGTTTAACGTGTAATTAAGTGAAACAAGGCACCCTAGCGTGAGATAACTTTTGATTGATTATTTCATATATATATACATGTATGGTGACGGCATCTGCCTGATGCCCCGTATAGATCTATACCTTTGCAACGAACCCACTCGAAACAGCGAAGAATATTTTATGTCCCACCGGCTTTTATTGTCATTCGAAAGACAGGACACCGGTATGTACTCGACGAAAGTCGAACCCAGGACCTCTCGGTCATGAGCCAAGCACCTCATTTACTGAGCCATACTGGCTTAGTGTGTGATATCAAGAAAGGTTATTAGTGGTCATACATTGTATACAAATAATACCCTATACCTATGATATAACTTGGTATATTGTACACTTACTATTAAATAGTAAATTGTAAGGAGACACGTATATAGTTTTTCATAGGCGTTTGAAATAAATTTATTATAATTCAAAATAATTATAAGTGTGTATAATTTTTGTAGAACTATTTTATACTACGGATTAAATAAGGGTAAATATAATAATTATATAATATTCCTGTATTTTGTGTAATGTACATGTATTAATTATATCATGTCTAAAAATGATGACAGCCGGCGTGGCCTAGTGAATAAGGTGCTCGGCGCGTGATCGAGAGGTACCGATTTCGACTTCCGCCCTGAGCGCACCGGTGTTCTGTCTTTCGGATGAGACAGTAAAAACCGAGGTCTCGTGTCACGGTAGGCGTGGCACGTTAAAGATTCCTCACTGCTTTGGGTAGGTCCCTTGTAAAGGTCTAAATTTGTATGCAATGCATGAGACAGATGCCGTCACCTTATAAGTGAATTAATCGTGGAGTGACGTAAAACAATAATCAATCAATTTTAAGATGATGGACTTCGCTCATTATATGTTGTGGTTAAAATAATATTTAATGAACATCAGTCATAATATGATGGGCTTCCTTCCCTGTATGATGGACTTTCTTCATCGTATGATGGACTTTCTTCATTGTATGATGGACTTTCTTCACTGTATGATGGACTTTCTTCATAATATGACGCATTATATGGTTGGCTTTTGACATTATATGATGGGTTTCTTCATTACATGACAGGGTTTCGTTACTGAACGATGGACTTACGTTCTTATGTACTTTTGACATTATATAATGGATTTTCGTCATTATATAATGGGCTTTTGTCATCATATAACGGATTGTCGTCATTACATGACATACTTTCTTTACTATATGATGGGTTTTCGTTATAATATTATGTTTTTTGGCATTATATGATGTGTTTTCGTCATTATATGATGTGCTTTCGGCACAATATGATGGGCATTCATTTTTATATTATGTATTTTTGACATTATATGATGGGCTTTCGTCGTTTCGTTACACTACGGGCTTTAACATGGTGGTATTTGGTGGACAAAGAAAAGGAAGTTACGTGTATTACACACCCTTTTTTATTGGATATTAAAAAGTGAAACCCCCACCCCCACCCACCCACACACAGACACATACATACAACTCCTCTTCTCACGTAATATGTTTCTACCTCCCTTTATCTTGATCTGTCCCCGTATGGTTTTTTCTGCTGAATTCTTTTATAATACCAAACAAGGATTAATTCGCCTATACGATGGTGGTATCTGCATAGATCACTATTTCTAATGTTGATTTATGCAATGGACCATCTGAGGCAGTGAAAGTTACTTATGTGCCGTTGCATATTTATTAGCTATTAGCTTTATAGTATAACCTGAAAAGGAAACCTAAAAATAAAGGAAAATACATAATAAAAATAAGTTAAAAAGGAGAGATAAATCCAGTTGTCGCTAATTAATTGTACGATTTAAAAATGGGTGTTAGAACATCAGAATGATTTACTGTCATTTGTATATTGTTATTATTCCTTAATATGGGAGTATGAGGTGTTTCGGTTGATCATCGTCATCATCAAATAAATGGTCTCAGCGGTTCCTACGGCTCTGCGAGATAAAAAACAAATTGCAATGAAATATATTTAATAAAGGGATCCGGATTTCATTGTGCCAAGAAGAGTGATACAAATGAAAACTAATGTTATAGTGTATGGTGAGCAAATCGATCCCTTTTAAGTGTTCTCAATGTAATTTACATATCAAAGTGGTATTTTCTTTTATGGGGTTTAGGTCGCAGTTTTGACCCCCATTGAGGCCAAAGCGATGTCCTTATTATGACCAAGGGAATAAAGTCCCGGGTTATCATTCATTTCCCACATTTCTAAGATTCACTCCGTCTTGAAAATGTCTCTTTTTGTACTTTTCTACAAAAATTTTAAAACATATTCTTAGATTTACTAACTTAGTTTATACAATAAACATGTAAGTCAAAAGGCAAAATAATATTGTCGAATCACATTCCTCTATGGCTAAAAATACTGCAATAGGAAGAATTCATCAACAGGCCATACATGTTCAAACTATTGCCAACATAGGAGGACACATGTACTACCTTGGTGTAGAATAAGCACTCCAAAGGGTAGATAACTCCCATTGTAAATGTTATTTTGTCTCCACTTAATTTCCTTTCTATTCTTTATTTATAGAAATAATTATTTTTTTTAAATTTAGTTTACATATTCACTTTCCTCGAGTATTAATTTTTTTTTTGACCCTGCATTTTCTAAAATTTGAAAAAAAACTTCTACTATTCTATCTGCATTTGTATAAGAAATATTCGGATGATACAGCTATGATTCCGTCTCCTTCAGAGCCCGCCCCCGCTTTCGTTTTGATATTCCATCCACGCCGTTCTGATTACCTATTGTGAGCATGCCCACGCCTACGGAGATGCAGTTTCCTCGTTTGTAGTCTTGTCCAGTGATTCCTTGCATTCTGTTTATATATTAATCTTGTCACTATTTACAGTAAATTATTGTTTATTTATTGCAATGTCCAAAGATTAAATATATTCGTATTTTCTGAAACCATACAACTTTTACAGTACTAGAAAATTAGAATAATCCTTACTTTCTAAGTTTATGCTTTTATCGCAAACATTCGAGTCATAAAGTTTGAAAGAGAATGTAAAATAAATAGAAATATTTATTTTCATAATACTGCAATCTAATAGTCGATTTCGTTTGTCTCAATATCTAGATATGACAGATCCGTATAAATTTTTATGCGAACAAAACGACCATATAAACGAAACCCCATCAAATAACGACGGAAGCCTATGATGTACCAATCAAAATCCATCATACATGGCGAAAATCCTTAATATAATAATAAAGTTCATACCATGACGAGAGCAAATCATTAAATGACGAAAGTCCATTATGGCAGAAGCCAATCATATAATGACGAGTGTCAAAAATATACCATAGAAACTCTATGAAGAAATACTTTTACATTAAAATCATATTTATCATAATCTAATCCACTGTTGTAAAACGTACCAACAACGTGAAGTCTAGCTATGAAAGTATATCAATATTCAACGCTTATTTTTCTTTAAACATATCGTGTCTGAGTATGATGATTCAAGTCGTTACCTTGCGGTTCCCTTACGTTTGCCATATGTATCTTGCCTACTGACTCGATGCATATGGTTACTTTATATTTATGACGTATATATAACGTTCATGTATACTATAGCGTATATATAATATTCATGTATATTAATAAACAGTGAAACGTTCAAAAATATTTTCTATAGTTTTTACTTATGGTATTTATGACTAAACAATGAATGTCAAACGTATCAAGACTTTGACATTCAATACGATTTATAGATACTTCACACGAAATATTGAATATGATGTATTGAGGCGAAAATCTACATCAATTGCAGTCAATATAATGAATGTCTGACGTATTGAAATTTAATTCTACAACTTTTGCATTCATTACACTTAACGTATAAAGATTTAATTCGGTAACTTTTGTATTCATACCTTTGTACTATACTACTGACGACCATATGCTTTTCGAACCCCCCCCCCCCCCCCCCCAAAAAAAAAAAACTCTTATACATATATACGAATAAACAGTTTTGTATATGTTCTTTCAACCAATTTGGATGTGATAACTCATATATCAGCATGTTTCTGGCATAAACCAGGAAGAGACTGATCGGTCATTGCTAGATTTACTTCAAATCCTGAGAAGCTGATAAATAATGACAGTATGTCAGTATAGTTATAAGTGATAGCATCGATGTACAATGTATATTATCTCTTGAAAGTGGTAGCTCATTCATCTTAATATGAAATGCATATAACATGTAAGATACAGAAATATTATTACTATACAGAGAAGAAGTGTGGCTGAGTCAATAAGCCACATAGCATCTTATGCAGTCTCTTGATCATGGCGAAGTCAAAAAGAATACTACGATACAAAACTTAAATCAAAATGTATATAAATTTATTCTGTATAATGTATTTATACTAGATTTATATAACTTTCCAGTACTTATACATCACCTTTAATCATCACGCAGTACAGTCGATTTAGATCTTACTTCTTTCATACATAGTTTGAAATTCAGATACGTGCAAATGTAAATGCTTCACAAATCTTATATAAAGGTCATGACCATGGTAAAATACATATTATCTGCTTTTCCAGTAGGATGGGATATATTTAAATCGCAGAAAATCTCCAGAATTCAAACTGATGTAAAATGTGTCGGTACGAACATAAAATAGGGTGTAAGAAGAATGGTGCAGACACTAAGCCACAGTAGGTGATTTAAATTGCTTGCTTTTATTTTATTAACAAGGGATGTGGAGCACTTTTTCATTATATGAAAATCATACTTGTTATGTGTTCTCAGTGTGTGGACAATTTGCAAGTAATGAACAGTTTTTGGCGCCCGCTGAGGTAGACAATGAGGAAACACAGTGGAGACATCTGACAGGAACAGATAATCAATTTCTTATGCAACATTGTAGACATATTACTAGTCATTAACTTGATTAGTCATTACCAGATTTGTAAAAAATGAGGAAAGAAAAAAAAAGAGAGAAATTACCAGTTTATTCTTACAACTGAGCCATTTTAATTTAGTCCTCTATTTCAATAACTCTATCTCTTTGTATTCTAATTGAGCCACTACAATTAAGTCCTATACTCCAATAATTCTATCTCTGTATTTTGTGTCACTGTTTAACTTAACATGCATCTTTGAAGGTAACATATTCTAAAATTAGTAAAGTTATAGTAAATGCAATTACTCTCACTTACCATATCTGCAATCTGAATAAGCGTGAACCCAAATTTGACTGTAACAATTTTGGTTGCATTATAAACTGGTCTTGCTGCAGTGTCGTAATCCTGTAAAATGCTCTCCAATAGCCGCTGTTCATCTGGAATCACTCTTTGATGTCTACATGAAACTAAGAATATAATAAACTATAAAATTTCTTACCATATCAGCAATCTGGATCAAAGTTATTCCAAATTTGACACTGACTATTTTGGAAGCATTGAAGACGGGACGAGATGCAGGGTTATAATTTTTAAGTATTTTTTCCAATAGCCTTTGTTCATCAGGTGGAACAGATTCCACGAAAAACATGTATCCATATATCAAAAATAGAAATTTATAAGCCTGGAAAGGCATGCTGTTGAGCACGTTTCTTTGAATCCCATCTGACTTTGTAACTCAAATTTAGATGAATTGAAACTAGATATGGAAATGAATATTCTTCAAAACATCCAGAGCGATAATAGTGATCTCACATTACAACATCAGCAAGAAGAGATAGCATCAGCACTAGCAAAGAGTTTGAAACATTTCAAAAAACTTCTATCATCCCTGATTGTGAGCATACATTTATTGATAGGCGTGAAGTATGGAATAGAGCTATCTGGCTTCGATAATCAAATCAGCGATATAATCCACAATATATTTCAACCACCACTCTGTAAGCATCTGATTGGGCGATAACTTCAAATCTATTTAGCTACCAATGAAACCTCAAACTGACACTAACATTAGGTTCGTATGCCATTAATTACTTAAGCTGAGAGGAATTCATGATATGCCAATCGTTTTTAACTAAATACCTCCCTTATATAATACGTTTATAAAATAAGGACTAAAATGTACTGGCATTGACTCGGGTTTTATACTCCTCATTGCATCATTGTTACACGTGATACTGGTCCTTTTTGCCGTTAAATGCAAATTTAATGATCAAAATCACATAGCAAATCGGCAAACTAATTCCTTCGTGAAACCCAGATGGATTACTTGGAATTCGATAGAAATGTTTATTCCTATCGCAGAATACTCAATCAAAATTTATTTATGCATATCAAGGCATCATTACTTTAGTGTTTAGAATGCAGATTCAAAGAATTTGTGATTTTGGGGTCTTTTTTCCGTTTTATGTACTATATCTATGCATAACAGCTCAATATCAAATAAAAGTAAAGTTAAACTTCAAATGAAAAAAAAAGAAAACTGTAGTTTTATTTACATTACAAATTTTTACAGAATTTATTAAACCTTACCTATGTAACTAATATCAAGATGAATTTTGACTATATTAACGTCACAGTTTTAAAAATAGACCAGAACACATAAAGTAAAATTTATTACTAGGTAAGTAATACACGAGAATCTTAGATTCATATATATATATATATATATATATATATATATATATATATATATATATATATATATATATATATATATATATATATATATATATATATATATATATAAAACATGACATGTGTAATACGAAATAAAATTATTCTTTAAACCTTTTAGACACATATATACCTTTTTAATGCAAGTGTTATTGCTTTAACGTCAGAACAAGAATAGTTGTGTTTTTCATTAAATATGTCTAGATATCATTGAGATTTATCTTTCTTTATTTGCAGTTGCATAAAAAGGAGATTGTTTTCCCAAAGTCATGGGATAAAATCTGGAGTATATATTTTAACATAGTTTGATTCAAATGAACAGGTCAATATTTCTTGAAAATTGTTTAAATTAAAGAACGATGATCGCATATTGTTGTATCATCCTTCAGTATACACCGTATGATAAACGACATAAATATAATTAAGCAATTAAATTTTGGCTACTGGTGGCGTGTGTCTTGCTGTTTTAAGGCATTTTGCTTGTGAGATAAGTTTTGAAGAAATGAAAAAAAAGGCCTATAACGTATCTATATGCTAAAGCTGACATGCAGAGTAAGTTGGCCATCACCACTTTAAAGTCATAACAATATATTCGATTGTACTGCAGTTGCCGTATCGACTTAGGAAGGTCAATTTAGGTGACAAATGTCTTCGCGATAATTCGAAGGCCATAGTATCGATGCTGTAGGCGTTAAACTCTGTTTCTCTCTCTCTCTCTCTCCCCATATACATATTTGGCCCGCTTTAGTGTGTTTATAAGAGCTCATACATTTTCATATACAAATAATATTGTATGTGTTTATTAATATTGCATTCTTTTCAATGATTTTGTTCCATATAACAGTGTTAAAAAAACCCCGGAAAGACGACATCTGACCTCGCTGTAAAAGAATAGTCTCTTCAGAGCAAAAAGAATACAAAAAGGGAACACAAAAATATTTCGATTATAATGCATTTAAAGTGGTGCAAACTCATCCGGTTAAAAAATAATTAAAAGCCTTTCGATAACGACATTATAACCCGAAGATCAATACAAAGACATAAGTCTTGTATTGGGTCCCTGTCCAACGGTATAAAGACTTTTTTTGAGCGGTGAACTCCGATTAACAGAGCAATGGGGATTTTACGACAAGTCTTATCTAAACCTTTTCTGAGAAGATGATGTCGTGAATCACGGCTCCTCTGTCCGATCAGGAACCTTAACTGACTTTCAGAGGACGGTTGGCTCATTATGATGTCACTTTTTTGACATTTAAATTCATTCCATAATAAAATTCGTGCTTATGCTAATGACTTCTCAACTTGAGCTTCCTGTAAATCCCTGTCTTCCTCATAAATGATTATTTATGATTGATATGATATGATTGTTTTATGTATATTCTTTAATTATACTGCTATTGTGCCTAGTGTGAAAAAGGCATGTAAACCAATTTATCACTCTAACTGAATGTCTGACTGTCACTTCAATTGATCGTTCTTATTCGGTACCACAACTGCGTAACATCAAATTTTTCGTTTTATGTGCATATTCTTGTTCACTCTGCATGTATATGTCAACTTTTTTCTTTCATCTATACATGTAGTTTTTCAATACAGTAATTCTTTTTTCTGACAAAGTAAGTGAAAAATGTGTTCAGTTCCTCAGTTTCGTAACTATTATTTTAATGACGTTACAATGCTCAGAAGCCGTTCATTCCAAGCAATATGTTTTCATCAAATCAAATAAGCATCACATAAGTACAGTTTCAATGTAGCTAATCCGAGGAATTCCAATGTTATTTAAAAATCCATCAACATATTCCTAAATATTTATTCAACATTTCTCAACGTTCTTTTACACAATATTTGATTCAAACAATTGGCATAATACACCACAATAACCATACACCATAATACACCAAGCACTTTCTTAACAGATATGAATTATACACGTCTAATTGACAAGCGCTGCTTAATATCATGAAATGCAGTGTATTCATTTGATTTTATAGAGACGAAGGAATTCACTCTCAATAAAAGATATTTTGTCCTTGATAAATAAATTAATTAGGATCCCTCTATCTTAAGCCTTTGTAATATAAAAATATAATATAAGAAAAGCTATGGCTATTAGATCATGGTTATATCTAACATGTAACACACATTCATTTTGATATCACCGTCATTTCACTGTTTAGTGAAATTATAGCCGGAATGGAGATAATTGTTTCAATGTTTAAAAGCAATTTCTTACAATAATGCACCATATGTGAGTTGTTAATGATAGAGGTTGTATCGTAACTGTACAACATCAAACGACTGATGAATGGATAAAGGAGCGCATACAGAAACACCCACTATGTGTCAGGAATACGCATAATTCTTGCATGCAAGTCTCATATTCATTATGAATACGTCGCACTTGCATATATGTTATGAATACCTCGTGAAAGAGTTGAACCGTATACCGCTTAACCGTGATCATTGTCAATGGCAAGTTGAGATGTCCTTTACTTTCTTTCTTTTTTGTTTTCAATGCTTTAGTACTGACATAAAATATATACTTAAAATTTTCATTCATGAAATGTAGTAAATCACTATACAACAAAGGATGCTCTCTGTCATGCATAGCTTTGTCCTTTGATTGATTCTCTGACTCTCATTTTCGGCCACTGTGATTTTAATTCTGCTCTTCGAATATTTATATTATTAGAATATTCTGCCATGAACATCACTGAAGAGAAATAAACTGTCGAAATGCATATCTACTGCATAATATAATTACGTATATTTTTTCTGATATTTATTTTCATTGATAGATCGAAATTCCAGGTTCATGTAAACGTTTGATAACTTTAATGATAAAAAGAACATTTTTATATATCTATTACGACCATTTTTTTACAGCAAAGCTATTGCACAGATAAGCTGTTTTAAAAATATAATATCACTTTCATGATAACTGTAGATATCATGGTTATTTTCATTGATGTGATACAATATATATATATATAACTTTTGAGATATTCCATGTCTAAATGGCGGGAGAAATATTTTAACTAAATTCAGAACAAGAAAACACTGGTTATAGGTTTTAAAATATAGAAAAATTATGACGATTTACAAAGAGCTTTAAAAAAAAAAGTCCAAAATATATGGGAAAAGTACATTTTTTCATAGATACAAAATAAAGAAAAGAAAGGATTCCATGGAAAAGTAATCCATACAAATGTTCTCAATAATTTCAGGTACTGAATGCGTAGACCACCGTGCGAATTTTTGAGAACTATAAACAAGGAAGATAACTTTTATAATTAACATCGAATAGTAATAACATAGGTACGGACATACATTACGTTTGGTCAATGTTGAATGCTCTTTTTTCTCTATATACTTCATTTTACAAGCTTTATGGTATTCAGATATGTTCTGAATATATCAAATAATTTAAATATGTATATGAGGGATGCCTTAAGATAGATTTACGTTGATTTGAGAAAATGAAGTGGCAGTTAAAAGATTCATATTTGTGAAAGAAAAAAAAATTGTATTTGACAGCATTGTATTCTAGTTGATGAAATTTATGTGTATCTAAGTATTAACAATTTCCGGGGGTTCTTTTTGCCATTTTAATGCAGTAACTCGCGTGGACCCTGTCTCAAAGTCACGGTAGAGTGATCGGCTCCTGCTCATTAAAAATCTGTAGAAACCTGTCAATCCAGTCAAGTTATACTGTCACATCCTGGACTGTCAAACAGGTGTATACGGTTAGTTTATATGTCATGTCCCAAAATGTCGATTAAACATTTTGGAATGAGGAATGTCAAAGTACGTGACATCCTTATATAGAGTTTCATTAGTTACAATTTCAAATCGTTGTTTGAGTAGCTTCGTATTAAATAATACATTTATTTATCGATATTGAAGTTGAAAGAAATTATAAAATTAAGATGCGATACATACTCACCTATTGGGATGAACATGATAAATGTATTCAGGCACACAAACACTGCCCGAAGTATCATTCCGTTGTTAAATCCAAACATCCTGGAAGACAAATCAGTTCAATGTTGATTAGAATGGACATGACGCATTTACAGCATGGATTGCTCAGCGAATGAGCACACATTAAGGTAGTTTACATGTGGGATACATCATCCCATATCAATTACATGCAAATGTTACATATGCCATTTTCCTGGATTTGGTTTTGCATATTGTCAAATCCCAAATCCAATGTAAGTATACGATTGTAACACAAATATTCATCGAGAGTTGTGATTGTAAAGACAATCATAAAGTACATTGTGCAACGCTGTTGTTACACGCTATATAGTTTGTTTTACTTTATATCTTCATATTTAATTATGGAGCTTTTTCTGCCCGAGTTGTATTTTGTTCCTATCAACGCGATAAAAAGACTGAAAAAAGATCCAATTACGATATAACAGAACAAAGGCTGTAATGAAAATAATTTCTTGGTAAAATGAAAGATTTATCTTGTTTAGTATATTACGCAAACTAAGTCGAATACCCTTTGAACAAATTATGAAATTAAAGCTGTATATAGTAAATCGTAATTGCAAATTCTACTCTACCGTTTTCTTCATTCTGACTATCAGAAATTCAAAGAATCACGATATATTCTTAGAAATCTTATGAAAAGATGATGTGAGAAGCATTTTATTAAAATAAGCCTATAATTCGATTGCTGGACCATTGTCACTGAAATCTGATATATAAGTCGATGCCCCTTCATAAGTTTGTCTATATACATTCAATGTAATTTTGTGTGCATGTCCTTGGTGATTTGTGTCATACAGCTTTGTCAGATGTCTTCTGTTTTCTCTTCTATTCAATGTATATCGACCATTTGATTGCGCTTTCCATGCAGATATTAATATTAATGTTACATTCTTTGTGCATTGACAGTCTAATGGTTTTGTACATACAGAACTGGACTAATGCTTCCACGGGCAGCTTAATATTTCGCTGTGCATCTGCTCCTGATCGCTGTATACATACATGTTTATAAAAACCCTAATTATATATAATGTGAGAATTTTCGAAAGTACTAGTAATGTGGGTTTTTTTTAATCATGAACATTTGGATTTTTTTTTCGAAAAAAGGGGGAGGGGATAGGATAGGGTATTATTTTGTTTTTCATTGTTCGATTTTGTATTTTAATGATTTGCTAGGTTTTTTAAATCAACTGTCGGCAATTTTTACGTTCGCTACATGCCCTTGTTTGCCACTGCAAGTATTTATTATCTGTTATGTCGATTTCTCTCTTTAATAGTAGATGTTAAGTCGTTGATACTCGTTATGACCATTTACATGTGTATATCGTGAAACTACATAATCACGACGAATGTGCCCAGACGGCAGGAAATGCTTATTCTCCTATACAACATGACCCCACTTTTGTTATGAATAGTGGATAATGATACTTAGGTATTTGACATTTCACACAATGAAAATATAGAAGTTTTACAACAAGTGTAAAAACTTATATCATTTGATTTTCTATCGTGACTGACTGTTTTTCCTGAAAACAAATGTCTAACTTCAAAATTCAAGTAAAATGACATAAAACGTACGTCTGAGTGTAACGTACGCTTTACTTTAAAAATGGCATATACAGTATGACAATGAGAGTAATCTTTTGAACTCCCGTTTTTTACCCGTACAATTTTAATTTCAAAGTCTTTATGTATAAGATTAATCCTTAGTAAGCTATTCCATGGGTATGGTCCATTTAATACATGTCGAAGGTATGCACAAGTCAGCGTTAGGAAAAACAGACAATATTCATATAATTGCACTTGGATTACTTTTCATTACCCAAGTTTCACAATAATACTAAAAGAATAATCGACGTTACTTCAACGAAATCCACGCATGATCTTTTCTTATGAATTCACACGTACAACCCTTAGCAGTGTATATATGTTTATACAATTCACACAATATGTCAATTATATTAGGCATGAAGCAGTAGGACACTGGATAGCATCCATTTAAGTGTCGTTTTTTATGTCATTTAAATGTGTGATGAGGACAAATTAATGGAAGAAACCCTAAAAACGTATAAATATTAGAGATGTACAAAAACCGTCAGTTTGAAACAAGTATCGTTATGCACGATATTTTGTACTAAGGTATATTAATTTAGAACTTTAAGCTGCGTGTTATATTTTAAAAATCATAAATGCGACATGCATGTATTCATATTGCTTAGCATTTCATCAATACCTTAAATGTATTGTGATTTTCTACAAAAAGAATGTCACCACATATATTCTTTGCAAAATATCAAGTTCGGCATTTTTTTTTTTTTTTTTTTTTTTTTTTTGCTTGTTTTGTTTTTGTTGTGATTTGGTTGTTTGAAGTCCTAAATTTAAACAATCCGATTATTTGCTCTATGAGTCAAAGGATTCAAAAATTACCTTTTTTTGAAACTAGTTTTATAGCATTTCCGCGCATTGATATTTTTGTGTAAACGTCAGCTGATGGTTTATGGATTTGCAATAACCTGCATCTTAATGATCTGTATATCTTTTCATATTCAGATTTCGAAATAAAAAAGAACGTACATGTGATGTGGAATAAAATATCATATTATTGAACAATTGAAATAAACAAATAAATACCTGCTACCCACTGTAGAAAAAAACCCCAGAAAAAATAGAATTGTAGATTTGAATATAATTACTATAAACACAATTTTACAATAGATATTTGATTTAGTTTGCATTTTGAAAACAAAATTTAAAACCACATTAGGAATTGATACTTGTTTATGAAACATATTGTTCTCCAAGTATCGATTAAATGAAAAGAATGGTTAACAATCGAATGATAGTGTAAACAAGAGGCCAAGTAAATTGCCAGTCAAAAAGGATATGGTTGTAATCGTTTTTCGATTATTTGCATAGGTCAACATCGGTTTTCTGAAATGCTGCTTTCCAATCAACTTGTTGAGGGGAAATTGTATCAATCATTTATTTATTAAGAGCATACAGACATGCATACTGATTAGGAAGCGTAACATACAGATTAAACTAACATTGCAAGAAATAAAGCTAATGTGATGATGAAGAAATAAGTTACTTGCTGTCAAGGAAACTTCTTCGATAGTACTGAGAACAAGAAAATACAGTTATTGCTGAACAAGTGTAATATTGCATTCAGTATTTTTGTCGAGAATCGTGACGTCAATTCGTTTGTCTGGTTTGTTCATCAAACACCATACGAGGAATATGTCATCAAGACCTTGCGCTCAAATCTGACAGTAGCGAAATTCAACAATGTACTTCAGGAATATGTTGTATATTCCTTAGCAGCCGCAGATCTCCTGGTCATTCTTAAGTCTTCACACTAAGATATATTAAGTCATCTTATATTGGAACAATAATAAACTAGATGAAGTTATAAAGAGCTTTGCTTGCGCCGTAAATGATTTTAAAATAATTTGGTTTCCCCCTGTGTTCTTGTTGCAATATGACAAATACAAAATCAAATGTGGCAATGCAATACACTACCAATATGACACCATTGTGGACATGCACAGCCCATTGAAACCAGAGGTGAGAGCAGAACTCCATTGAAGTTTTACTAGTCGCATTGTATAAGTGACGCAATACTTGTTCTACACGTTACATCTGCCATGAACCTGCCCAAAATATATTACTTATGATACTTACAATTATGTTTACAATTACAAAAGAAACCACAAATTTAGATTATCTATCATACCAATAATACGATTCTTACAATATGAAAGATTTACTGTTAACCTTCATGAACAATTGTTGATTTAAATATGTACCACATGACAACTAATGACATACATGATTATCATGAGTGGAAATAGTGACAGGGTTATCAACCTTTAAAAATTATAATGGTCAAATGTTGTCGGTACAATAAAAAAAAGTACATGACGAAATTATGCTCTTCGTCTGACACTCTGATAAGTTCAGAAAACCTTAAAGTATTAGTCTTTGGTCATCATTTCTCCATAATGGTTTTATCTGCAGTAAGAAACGGTATATTATGCTATTAAATTTGATGTTGATTTCAGACACAATTGTGTATATGCGTGTGTGTTTTATGTTTATGTTTGATGTTAAACCTTGCGTACAAATACACTGACATTGAATCAAATAATAATCCGAACTGGATTTCTTTAATATCAAGTTTCCCAATAATTCGAGATCAAAGATGAATCTTAGAACGCTTCTTTTCTACATAGCTCGCATACAGTTACAAAGAGAAACGGTCTAAATTTCAGTGATAGAAATTTTCCTTTATTGAGTAGTAACATACAATCCTTTCCTGCCTATGGCGTTTTCATTGCACAAATTATATGGTTTACTAGGGCATATTCTAAATACGACGATATCGTCTCGAGGACTCCCTGTTACAGAGCTATTCACACAAAATGTTTGGGAACGTCTTCAATTGTCATCGAAAATCCTTTGTTCTATATAGAGATCTCGTGCAATTTCAGGTCCCTCTATCCAAATTGTTAATTAAACCAAGTCTATGAGGCATTACACAGACTGTCATGAAAGTACTGGATTCGACATACTAGTATATATTTACCCAATTTACACGTTTTGTATGACTTTTGTGACGGATGTTATATGTAAGACGGAGTGGCATATGCCCATTGGGCAATTATTAATTGTGGTCGGAAATTTACAAATATCTTTATACAAACAAACAGTTCTCTGTCTCAGATTGCAGGTACTATTATGTTGGTGTATTAAGTAACTGATACTTTAATTTAATCTCCTACCACTTTTTTTAGTTAATTCCTGCCATATATCTGTTTTCCTTGTTTATTTATAGAAATTTGTCTTAAATGCTTTTGTAATGGAATGTGGCATCTAAAGCTAAATTTACTTAAGATAACATAATTTTGTATGTAATTTATATATCATTTCTTAATTAAATTAAATTAATATTATATGTCAGAAGGTTATCATTGTAGAGTCAGATTAAATCAGACCCACGAAAGATAAAAATCTGTTTTACGTCAAACTGTGTGTCATGGCCAATTTGTAAATATGAGATAAAAACTAATTTCTCAACAGTAAAAGATAATACCTGTCAAAACTGGCAGCAAAAACTGTGATTTGATAGCCTTTATACGCTATGATGAATTACTTGAACTTTGATAAGAGTTAGATTCTTCATATTTTAGCATTAAGCAACACTGAAAATACAGAAAATAAGGTGCATTTTATTTAAACAGTAACATATGTTTTACTTACTTCTAGAAGAGAGTAAAAACGCACTTGTGGATGTCAACAGTCCATTTTTAATGTTTCAATTATGACCAAAATATATAAATTTATTGCGATGAAAGAATGTAAATGATTTAAAAACAAAGGAGTGATCTCCCTCATGCACAGCTCTGTCCTTACATGAGGTTTTGATTCTTACTATTAGGTCATACGGTAATTAGTTTGCTCTTCCTTGTATCCACATTTTGGTCAAGTTAGATATCTAGAAAGATAACTCGTCAAAGTGCACATATGGTACAATAACTTAACCGAAGTATATATATTTTAATGTGTGCGTAGAGAATTAACAAGTTGGCATTGGTCATTTTGGTACATAGATTATAAGATTCATTTGACGAAAACACTTAGCAAAGTGTTGTTTCAAAGAATATGTTTGAAGGTTTACTATACACCTGCTTATTTGTTTACTATGGTCATACAACCGATTAAGTTTTTTCTTTGTATATTTATTATTCTTAACTAGTACCAGTATTTACTATATGTATATTAAATAATGATATTCCATAATCATACCTGAAGGGGACTTAATTTACGAGACATTCCTGTACATTGAAGTTCCTTAACGTTATTATATTATGCTTTACAAATCCATGCATGTGCCCATTTCTTCGATAACGACCATAACAGACATTATACACCGTCTAGTGACATTGCTATTCTACGCTGTATAAAGGTCATCCCATTCAATGGACGGAACAAAGAAAACACGGGAATAATAGGCCCCATTACTGAATACTAATAACATAGTTGGTAAAAACAAGATACGGTTTTCTCTTAAAGCTACAATGGGTCAAATTAATTCCACAAGGACTATTACGCGATGGCGTCTGCCAGAAGATGATAACATTGGTTTGGAGATAATCAGTGCACCATCTACCATTATTACAGACCAAACATCAATACCAGCACGGCGTAGGAGGAATGTGGTGATGTATAGAAAATCATTAATAACCGTTTATAAAGATTAGAGACATGTTTGATATTCACAGTGTTAGCATTGATTTATGTAACTGAAAGTATGCGAGATCCAGTTTTGTCTCGCATCTACAACAGCCTTTTTCTGAGAGGTGAAAGTAATTATCTTATCAGAATTCCTAACAATTCGGTAGGTAACAAATTAGTAATTTATTTGGTTAACCGAACAGCAGGCCGTATATCATTTCATTTGACCACCTGCTTACGTGCTGCCTACCTGTCGGTTTAATAGTAAATGATACCCACCTTAATTCCCATTTGGGCGTGGTGCTATTGCCATTGACATTAAGCTGATATACACAAGAAACCTTCAGCCATGACAAATCCAGAATCTAATCCCCCTACATGGGCAAGTTGGTGAGCAGAATATATATATATATATATATATATATATATATATATATATATATATATATATATATATATATATATATATATATATATATATATATATATATATATATATATATATATATATATAACCATGCCTCTATCTCTAATATATTCCGCATATATAAGAAAACCCACATGCCTGTATCAATGATGGTTTCCGCATTAGAAACGTTTGAAATGAAACATCGATTTCTTAGTTTGTTAGGGAGATATACGAAGCTATATAATAACAAGGTATGTTTTCTAATTTCAGCTTCTGTTCTCTTTGTTATCAAGTCATAAACATTCTTATGCAGAAAATTCAAGGTCATTGCTCTTTCAGTAAGATACAAGTCTTTAATCTTCAATAATTTCTGGGTTCAACCAGCCTTATTCATTCCCGGTTTTCTATATAATATTTAATATTTGATCTTGTCATTTAAATGCAGCCACTATCAGTCATTCTTGTAGAAAACCACACGCCTTTACCACTCTGGGTTCTCCAATAATTCAAAACAGAAAATAAATACAATCCAATAATACACATGTATAAGTTTATCATCAATCCTCTATATACCATTATTTAATAAATTTCATTTAACTAGAATCGTCCTATCAGGAACCATACCCCTGCAGCAGCAAAGTTGAAGAAGAAAACATTTGTTCATAGGCTAACAGTGAGTCTATGTCAAGGTCATGGTATACATTTGTACGGTATATTAAAACCATAACCCTTACTGTTCAAGAGGTATAATAAAAAAAAAAAATTAAAAGAGAAAACAGAAGACAGCTGACAAAGCTGTATGACACAAATCACCAAATACCTGCACACAAAAATGATTATAGTAGAATATACACGGAAAAACATTACAAAAATATCCGATTGTGCTGCGGTTACGATGCCGACTTAGGACGGTCAATTAAAGTCCCAAATGACATCATTCAATTGGTGTGGTTAACCGGTTTACGAACGTCAACCTTCCCACTCACCGCAAAAGAAGCACAATCAAAGGACAAACATTTAACAAATTATGAATAATCCCCATATAGAGAACAAGGATCAACAGGTTTTTCAAAAAGAGAGGTAATAAAAATTTATTACACACGAAACGTTTATAGAATAATATGTTTCTATCAAAAATATTTGTAAGGCGACATCAACATAAGTAAACCGTGCTCTGTCCGTCTTTAAGCGAGCTCAGATCCTTGATCAATGGGAGTCCCTACTCAGTCAGAGGGGACGAGGATCAAGGCCCTGTCTCCTCTGCAAAGCTTTTGACAAGGTCCGTCATAGAGTCCCCGCCGCCCTGTAAGTCAGCGTGCAACGCTTCAGTAAAAGTTTGCATTGGGTTGTACAGGGACCCATTAAAAGACATATGGTCGTAGGGATGATCTCGGGGTCAAACTATAAACAAGTCAATGTCTATGGTAGCCATAATGAAATAAATGCATTAAGTCCCAAATATGACCAAACAAAAATGCCAACAAATGTTGAAAAATGGCTCCAAAGAAATAAAAATGGGAGATGAACGCATTTATGTGAAAATGAAACTATAATTTCGATGAAATTAATGGGAAAATAAACGAGAAGAACGGGTTATACCCGGTAAACAAAGTCTCAAAGTAAAAAAAACGAAGAAGTACCGAAGGGTAAATCATATCTCATAGTCCATGGAATAAAATGACAATATCGTGAAGTGTCATATTCAGACAAATGCGAACCTCAATAAAATCGAGGCGAGACCATGTGCCCGGGAGGAGTAAGCGTCCCCTGGTTAGATGCAACACCCGTATACATTTAAATATGAAAGATGAAATTGGGAGATACACACATTTAAGTGGTTATAAAAATCATCTTCAGCCAACCAATTCTGCTCTTTTCTTAGTACTAATTACATATACTGTTATGCCAAAACTTCTCTGCATAAGACACATTTCGCGTGTTTTATGAATATTGTTACTTTTGTTAACCCGATTGTTGAAAGAATTATTAGGGTTCGTTAGTTATCTTTATTTATGACAAACGTGACAATTTCAATTTCGTTATTACCAACTTCCCACTCCTGAATAGCAACATATCCCCGCATATGGCTTTTTCATTTCACAACCAATACGATAGGTCAGGGCATGTTCTAGGTAGGAAGATTTCATCCTAGGGGAGAAGGTCCTTGCTATGATACTACTCTCACAAGGATATATTTTGAGGAACGTTTGAAATTGTTGTTGTTGAAGTTCTATGGACCATATAGGATAAACTAGCCATCTTGAATTATTTAACATCATACGTATACACACATTCATGTGCATTTTAGACACGGGAATTTCAGTTCCACAGTATATCATACCGCGAATTGGATAATTTGATTTAATGTGCCCTGGTCTACTTCACGTGTTCATGTGTGTAAGTTTATATATATTAACTCTGTCTATGGTAGAACATTTGCAAGCAAATGTTTACCGGGTCTCGCATGCAAGCAGGGCACGATTACTTCTCCCAAGCACCTGGTTTCACCTCAGTTGAATTGAAGTTTGCATTTGTCTGAATATGTCATTGTACGTGATACTGTATTTTTATTCCATGGATTTCGAAATGTGGTTAACTCTTCGCTACTTCTTCGTTTACTCAAAGACAAAAGATCTTACATTTCTACATGCTAGACGATGCGTGTATACAAAATATTAGGACTAATAATGAACTATTTTACGAAAGTGATCGGAATTGAAGAGGAATAAAGTTCGAAATCAACATACATGTACGTATATATGTTCTTCTATGTATTGCACATAATGTTATGTGCATAAGCAGAAAATAATTTCTAACAAAAAAGCTGCTTTTCTTTTGGGAACATCACTTTGCCTTTTACTAACAAATAAACTATTTGTCTTTTCTATTTTCCTAATTAAGATTGTGTTCTTGTCTTTTTTAAAATCATTGGTGTATTTATATAACACAGCTAAGTTTGTATTGGGGTATTAGTTGTTTTGCTCTACTGAATGGTTGGTATTCGATTTGAGGTGTTACATATAGTTTGTAAAAATATAAACCCAGTTTAGTTTTGTAATGAATAGATTTCTAATATGCATAATTGACAACATTCATGTAATATGTGATTTCGTGTTGTAATGTGATAAATCGAGGAAGTGGAAATACCAAAATCTGACCTGCGTCGCGCCTGCCTGCTGGAAAGATTGTATGACAAACACCACCCCACGTTTATTTTACTGATATGGACGACTTCAGAACTTTGTTCTCATGAGCGAAAATGTTATACAAACGTCATTTTATGGGATGAATTTTACACCATAGAGTGTCGAGATATGATTTACCACATTCATCATCTTCGTTTGTATTATTAAAAATTTAATAACAACAAAAAGAAATAAATAAAAAGCCAAAAAGAAATATTAAACGAATCACGAAAAAATGGAATAAAAAGTTAAGTATAAAAGTTTTGGTATACTGCTGATATAACCACATATTGCGATAAAACAATTTTGAGGTGTGGTGTATCAGTGATACTGATATTTCTGCATGCTAATAAATATCTTTTCGGACCACACGTGGCATGTTTGTAAATACAGCTTTGGTGTGAAGAAAGAGCGTTATTTTATAAAATCAAGCGATGAATTTACAAATATCAGACAGCTGCAATTGTTTATCCAAAGGAAGTAATTGGTATCACTTTGATAAAATTCTTCATGGTTTAAGGTAGAATCAAATTCACTTACAAAAGTAACGCAACAGCATCTGGCTCTGAACAGTAAGTATTGAGGTTGCTGACTGTTTTGTCTTTGGAAACATATTCTAAAATTTCTAAATACATATAACTTAAAATAAGTGCGTTTTCTCATTCGTTCGATATTGTGAGAAAATAAATTTTTCAAATAAAGAATGTATTTTTGAAATTAGTTTGCTCTATGAATTGATACGATTACGGAAGCCTTCTAATCGTTGTTACTGATGCCATAAATAAGAAATATAAACGTAATTTAATAAACATACATAGATTGATAAATACTATCATAATTCATTGGCAAATACTGCAGATACATATTTTTGATGTAATATCTAGCTACCGAGCTAGCAACATACAATCTCGAACTGAATTTAAACTTTATTTTATAACGATTACGAAACAAGTTAACTATTATAAATCTCGTTTGCACGGATCTTGGTGTAAGGGTGTCATTGGTGTGGGAGGAAACCGGTGTACTTAGAGAAAACCCACAAAATCTTGAACTGATATGTCGAATTTATGAATTTTATAAAAACAGGAAACAATTCTTCCATGTGAACTATTATGTTTTATTATAATTTTAACATATCACTAATAACGCATGGCGTTTTGGATTGATTTATATAAATAGATTTAATAAATATAGAACATTTAAATAAATTGACCTATGTAACTATATTAGGAATAAAAACATACTTATTATGCATTCTTTCGCGGATTCATGATTTTTAAATTGATTTCTTTCAGTAAGACAAGTCCTCACTGCTTCTATAAATTCATTAAACACACACAAACAAACGTCTGTTTTCCATGAAAGGTATCAGCTATTGTGAGAAAGTAAACACTTTGCTAATGATAATAATAATAATAATAATAATAAATATCACCATAACAGCATAAAAAGATATTCAGATGTCGTTTTTCTTTTTCACTTGTTACATCTTACAACAATGATTTGAATAATCATACACTTACACCAAAACAAATTAGTTTTTAAGATAAATATAAAGTTGAATAAGCAAAATAAGATAATAAAGAAACAAGTTATACTTACAAGCTAGACAGCAGAATATCATTATATAAATCACAATAAAATGTGGTGCTTCATACAGATACTGACGGAAAGATATTCTGTGCATTACATTACACGGTCACTGCAATAACGGCTACAAGTCGATAGTAAAACGACGCTGAGGGGTGATAGAGCTTTTCAAAAAAGGCTTCCTTGATTAAATTGCCGGAGAGAAAAAAGATTTCTCCACATATTGCGTGGTTATCAACAGAAAGTGCGGATCAATCCATATGAAATGATTGATTTATCCTTTCCATTACAAAATGTATCTCGAGTCACGTATCGTTGAATTGAATGCATAAATTTCTTGTCTCTTACGATAAATGATTTTATCATTATTTGATTTGAACAAGTATATTATGTTACTTTTACTGTTGACAGGATGTCTGCAATTAATTTTAAAATGAAATAATGTTGAATTGTAAGATATTGTAATGGATTTACAAAACAAGAAACAGAAGTACTTTATCTGAGACCGTTACTGAAAAATTGATACTATATTGCCGGTGCATCTATTTCGTTACGTAGAATCCTGCAGAATTTTCAATGGCATAGTGTTGAGTATCGATCGGTTAACCACCTCATTATCTAACACCTGAAATATAACCCAAGACTGACTAAAGTATGTTCTCTACTTTATATAAAGTGGTGAAATAAAAACAATAGTTTGTTGAAGTTTAAGTATTCTGGAAATGAAATGTAGAACAAGAAGAGCATTTTGCATTCAACTACTTCACTCTAAGACAAACGGGTCGATTTCAATTTTCTAATTGTCAACTCCCATACATTTTTTCTAAGATCAAGTGCATATGATGTCTATATGTTTCAACTGATCCAATATGCTGGAGCTTCTTTAGACTACGATTCTTTTTTACCGAGGAAAGCTACCGAGTAAAAAGTTTAAATACTCCTTCCCTTAATTCCTTAAGAGATCAAAGAGAGAAAGAATTGTGCTCTGTGCGAGCACAGAAATATGTCAGCAAATTAGGGCACAGTTAATACCAATTTGAATGCCCATTTTTGGTTGGAAGAGGTTTCCTCCAAATACCACAAACACCTTATTGAACGAAAATGATGGTATCTGAATAAATGCAATGATTTTATAACCGTGTTAACTACAAAAAAGTACCGTTTTTATCCCTGATATTTGATATTGATGAGTTAATCCGTGGAGTCATATTCTACCAAGAATGTTGTAATATCCTTTATATCTACACTATCACTTTATTATTTCGTATTAAACATGAGATGACACTTGATTCATGTGCATGGTATTGCCCAAAGAAAATTCATAAATTTTAATAGTTTTCGGCAACACTTCAGTGAATCACAGAATTACTCCGAACGTAATATTCGATCTATAAATCTATATTACCTATATTATGCAAGAAAGCATAAGTTCATCTGATTCAGCCGTATGTTGGTTGGTTGGTTGATTAGTGTTTTACGTCGCTTTCAACAATATTTCAGTTATATCGCGACATGGGAGCAGGAGATTACCAACCTCTTAAACATAGTGGCGCAACCCGGGAATCGAACCCGGATGGTCGGCGCCCCAAGCCAAGCGCTTAACCACTACACCACGCCTGCCAACGATTCAGCCGTATGACAGAAGTTATCACAAGCAAAAAAGACAGAAATATAGACATAAGAAGACATCACAGAAATTCAATTGCAATCCAGTTGAGGCACTGACATTAACTTTAGTTATTCAATTGGTGTGGTTTCGGCCCTCTACTACAACGGCAGAATTATTAAATGACATAAATTTGAAAACATATAAATTATTCTCCATATAACTAGATCAAAGACCAACAAGATACCCAATGTGTAGGTCTTAAACATACAAACAAAAATGCATAAAAATACTCTTTAAAATATAAAGTGGCGTCAGTTTGAGTCTACCGTGCAGTACAAAGACATTTCTACATATTACAGTCGTTCAAAACGCATTCTTGGAAAAGACGGTATCCTTTTTTTATATTTACTCAATCTTATGCAGTTTTGTATTGCGTGATATGTACACTACATAGAACTCGAATGGGCTGTGATACCAGTATAAATGTAAAACCAAGAATCAATCATAAATTGTATCGTCTGATTAATGAATGCAGAGAAAGGATATGACTTGCCGAAACAATAAATTCTTCCAATAAAAATACTCTAATCTGGACTCTTGTGATGTACACACATTCGTCTGTGTTATATAAAATCGAACAATACATGAAAAGCTGTCATAAAGAAGCCGAGAAGTATGCTTTCATTATCTGATTTAACGGAACAATTGATGAGCAAGTTTGTAATAAAAGACAAAATTATTGCTTTCCCAAATGTGTTCAATTAGAATTTATTACTTATTACGATACGATTAAACATTTCTTCAATCATTTTCATTGAGTGTTCAAACGTATTGAACATTTTTGATTCCGTGATTGAAGCCTACGGCCAATGGAAGTTGTTGTATATGCTGTTTACCAGGTTGGAGGAATCTCCCGATTGTCACTTTCCGGTAAATCAAAATTATAGACAACATATGACCGTTGCAAGACACAGTTATAAAATCATTTAAATGATCATAATCCTTCTGGAATTATCATATGGTATCATGGCTGGTGTAAACAGGCACCATGGAATATTAATCCTCAATAACACTTGCTGCCAATTCTGGTTCCTCTAAGGGTCAAGGATTGCTTATCAGTGTTTTTATTATTTCTATTTTCTCGGAGTGTAGATATTACTACTACTACACAAAAATACAATACAAATGAATGCACAGATATCAAAATGGAAACCAACATACAGATACGTATTCATTATAATTAGGCAAATCCCATGTATTGTGGGTGCAACATAAATTATCATCCTGATAAAGTATAATATTTGCTTTTATAGATAAGGCGCAAAGAGAATTTTAATATTTTTGAAAATTTATGAAATTATCCATAATGCATGATACTTTAACTATATGAGCATATACAAACAATACTTTTTTATGCCCCCCCCCCCCCCTCAAAGAATGAGGGGCATATTGCTTTTCTTCTGTCGGTTGGTCCGTCTGGCAGTCCATTTACAGTTTCCGCTCATTATTTCTGGAAACAATAAATTATGTAGTATAAATTGATATTATGTATACCGATACATCTCAAGGATATGTAGGTCAAGTTCAAACTTGGTTATTGATTGTTATTTTTGTCATAGTTATCCCCCTTGGACTTAAAAAAATTAAAATTACCAGTTTCTGCTCATTATATCAGGAACGAATAAAGGAATTGAAATGACATTTTGCAAACAGATACATCTTAATTATATCTAGGTCAAGTTTAAATTTAATTATCGTTCAATAATGTTTTTAGAGTTATTCCAATTGGACTTAGGAACTTTCTTAAAATTAGCAGTTTCCGCACATTATCTCTGGAACCAATAAAGATATTGAATTTATATTTGTTATACTGATACATTAAAAGGATATTTAGGTCAAGTTCAAATGTGGTTATGGTTCAATAATTTTTGTGGGAGTTATCTCCTTTGGCCTTAGAAATTTCTTAAAATTAGCAGTTTCCGCTCAGGATCAGCTAGATATATTTAATTGATATTTGGTATACAGATACATCTTAAGGATATCTAGGCCAAATTATAATTAGGATACCTGTCTTTGGCATACATGTATTTATTTTGATTAAGTTTTGTATCAGTTAACACTGATGTCTAAATTAAATGAAGTGACATATCTGTTAATCATTAGACACACACTTTTAAATGATAAAAAAAAATAGTTGTGGGTGATTATGAGGAGAGATGGCCTCTAATGTGCTCATGTGAGTTATGCCTACGTTACAAAAATAACAGGGAGAGGGCATATGTTACGTCGGTGTTGCTTTTATTTCATTTTAAAACCAATTAACGAGTGTGTGAAGAATTCAAAATGTGAACTACAAACGATGTTATTGTGATACAGTTAAGTATGGGATCAGTTAGTACGTTAACTTACTGAATTTTAAATACAATATCGTAAAATATTCTTGGAAATTAAAAGAAATTTACATTAAGCTAACGACAATATCATAACGGAACTCTATAGCGAAATCAGGTGCAATCTTTATACAAAACATTCCAATATTCTGTCATTGAATGAGGTTCAAAAGAACGGCTATATAGAATTAAAACATAATGCTTAAGCCTTTATATTGTCACATTAAATCATCTATCTGTCAATTTGGACATGTGTTCTATCTCACAAGACACTCTATACCGCGACCCACCATCTTCCTTATCTACTTAGAGTATGATGTTACAGCTAAGTGTGACAGCTCCAGAAGCTTCGGTATGATTAGTCTAACAAGGGGAGGTGATAGCAGGGTTATGTTTTATCCTCGAGCTACACTATTGTGATGGAATTGTCACGATGAAGAATCGAATCCTTGCGATCGATACATTGTATAGTAAGTGTCAACAGCAGAGTATATCCTCTTGTATAGTGGAACAGAGCATTCAACTTTATACGAGAGAACATTAACAACTTTTTTTCGAATAAAGCTATGAATCAGTTGGTAGTATTATTAAAAAATATACAAGAACTTCCCTTAGTTGTTAAGATTTCCTTATAATAGGTTATCAGAATTTAAGATGGTACATGGTTAATAAATAGTTCATAAAGCCCATTGTGGTCTTAGTTTTGCTGGGTCCTTAGATTAGTTCTTTGGTGCACAGATATTTATATATTATTAGATTCTCAGAATTTAAATGAACATCTCTTAAGAGACAGAAGTTGTCGAAATGCGCATCTGGTGCACGAGATTATAACATATGTATGCTCTAATATTTATCATAATCAGATAATCCATTGTTGGTGGACTGATTGTTCCCTGTGATATCGTTAGTCTAGTCTTCAGTGCTTTTGTGCCGACTTGAAATATATACTTCACATTTTCAGTCATGAAGTTTTGTAATTCACTCTAAAACTAAGGAGTATCTCCCTCATGTAAAGTTATGTCGTTAGATTGATTCTTTGGCTCACCCTGATCGTAACTCTGCTCTTCAGATATTTATATAGTATCTGAATTCCAATCATTCGGTCATGAGCATCACTGAAGAGACATTAGTTGTCCAAATTTTCATCTGGTGCTAAGAATTATAACGTTCCAATATTTAAATTGTTATAATTGAAACTGTCCTATTTGAAGTATACCCTATACTTGAAAATGGGAGTTGAAACCCCTTTCAAACATCAAATTATCAAAATTCTTGTGGCGAAGGTTGTTGGATATATATATATATATATATATATATATATATATATATATATATATATATATATATATATATATATATATATATATATATATATATATATATATATATATATATATATATATATATATATATATATATATATATATATATACTTTTCCCATAGAAGATGTCTATAAGTAAAAAACGAAGTAGTACCGAAGAGTAAACCATATCTCATAGTCCATGGAATAAAAGGACAATATCGGGAATAGTGTCATAATCAGACAAATGCCAACCCCAATAAATTCGAGGTGAGACCAGGTGCCCTTTAGGACATATATATATAAACATAATAACTGTATAATACGTAATATCTATCAATTTTAGAACTTTTCCTTCGTTTCATAAGTTGTTCTGATCAATAATGAGCTGTATATACGTTATATGATATTTCGCATCAAAGGTGGACATTCTTTTTGTGCTGCGTAACGCCGTTTAGTTGTTAAGAAACATTACCCATTTAATTTTATGACATCTATCTGCCCCTGCGTAATGAAAATAGATAACCATGTAAGGTTTGATATCATAATTTACAGACGTCTAATATCACGTCTAAATACGGTAATTTTTAATTTGGTATTCGACTGACATTTTACTTAACCACTAGCTTTAAGGTTAGCGTTCAGAAATAGGGATGTCTACAAAATTACTATTAAACTGTGCATAAAGTAAAGGGCAGATATGATACTGTAACAAAGTAAAGGGCAGATATGATACTGGCACAAAGTAAAGGGCAGATATGATACTGGCACAACGTAAAGGGCAGATATGATACTGGCACAAAGCCCGACTTTTTCAGATGCGTTCGTGTTACATAAGTTATAGTTTTAGATTTTCCTTACGAAGTTCAAGATGTCAAATCTTTCACTACCATGTTCCTATATAATTAACATGATAGTACTAGAAGCCAAAATAGAGAAAGGTTAAGTATACGTAGTGAAAAAAAACCCCATACATAGTATGTCAGTTGTAACTTGTCAGGAAAAACATTTGCTCTGCCCTAAACCATCTGTTCTCATTCCTGACACTAATTTAAATTAGAAAAAATGTATTCACCCCATAACAAATATTCCAGTAAACCTTCAAAAGTCAATCACACATAAAAGCTTCTTTATAAGGATCTGATAAAAGTGGGGCATGTATCAATGCTGAAAGTTTATTATCGTCAGACTGCGTCTTATGCACTGATCAAAGTCTTACAATTAACAATAAATCTGAATTGTTGCATAATGATGACTATGATTTACCATCAGTTGTAACTCGTATGTAAATAATACAAGATTTCCGCGTTTTATTAACCTTAATGTAAGCAACGTGCTCACAAAATAAGGACGTTTTCTTTAAACATGCCACAGTCTTACTTGACACGAAAACATCTTCACTATGTAACCAGATTACGAAACTTAAAAGGTTTTAATGTACATTACTTGAAGTGAAGTGTAAAGACTTGTGTTATACTAACAGAATCTAGCACTAGCTTGAGTTCCCGAGGAAAAGGCGATAGTGAGATTGGTGCAAAAAGCAAATGTTTACCTAAACCAGATGTAGAATGTATGATGTTTTCTATGGTAATTCTTTCGTTCACTTTTCGGTCAATTTGGTTTCAACGCTGCTTTTCAAATATTTATATATTATGAGAATTCCAATCATTCGGCCACGAGCATCACTGAAAAGATATAAGTTGTCGAATGCGCATCTGGTGCACAAAATTAAAAGGTATATATCTTCTATATTTATTATAACCACTAGGCCGGTGTCAGAGCTGGTGGACTGATAGTACCCGAGGGCATCATCAGTCTAGTTCTCAGTGCTTTTGTACTGACACGAACTATATACTTCAAATTTTCAGTCATCAAATTAAGTAAATAACTCTTAAACTTTGGAGTATCTCCCTCATGCATAGCTCTGTCCTTAGATAGATTCTTTGGTTCACTTTCGGGTCATTTTGATTTCAACACTGCTCTTCAAATATTTATATATTATGAGAATTTCAATCATTCGGCCACGAGCATCACTGGAGAGACATGAGTTGTTGAAATGCGCATCTGGTGCATAAAATTACAATGTATATATGTTCTATATTTTTATGTCATAGTTACAAGTACTTTGACGTGACAAACACCTAGTGCCATTATTTGCATCGTTGCGGATCGTTTAGATCAAATAACGGAATCGACGAATCGTATCATGAACCATTCAGTCAAGACTTAAGCACGTCACTAACTGCGCTACCTTGGATTTATTTATCGAGATTTTAAAACTCCTGGGCTACCTTTTTCTTTTAAATGGACGGACTTCATTCTAGAAATATGGTGATGTTAAGTACACAGCGTCATTCATAAGCACGGGGTCGGACCGTTTTTGGTTTCCGTTCTACCTCTTTCTGCGTTTATTTAGGAGAGTATTAATAAGAAGTAGATGATAAACGATCATTATATTGAAAATAAGGGTGAATACAGTATATGTCAATGTTGTCAGAAGTGGTTAAATCCCGATCCTTTTGAGGACCGAGAAAATTGGACAAATCTTTCGATCACAGGTTCTTTTCGAGATTATATATCTTCCTTATATCAACACCAACCTATATTTTATGCATGAAATGAATGGGTAATAACCCTAATTATTTTTAGAGTTGCAGTGCTTATCGGATATATAGCATCAAGTCCGTGGCATACTAATACGAAAAAGGATTTTCTAATGAGAATTCCATAAAATGTGAAATTTAGTGTACTAGCTGGGTTTAAGGATATTATCATTACTCATATATATTGTGTTTAATCCGGTTTTTTCCTCTCGATTTCCATATCAAAGAACTTTCACTTTTGCAATAAAGGCTTTGCATAAAAATCTAGTGTTACCATGGGATACATATTAGAGCTTATGTCTACATTTCATGAAATAACAGCAAGATTTATGCATGTGTTTTTACGGTTAAACGTTTACATCATGATATTTGTAATATTATATTGGTCACTTGTGGCATTATTAGTTCTCTCCTATAGCATACGTAAATGATTAAGTTATGGATAGTCAATAACATGAACTGGAGACATAGCGATAAATACCGGAATTTAATTACACGACAATGGGAGGTACCGTCCGTTAGGCGGCGCTTGTATTTAAGGAGCACCAGCTGGTTTCTCGACGTCACAATACATTTTGATCTCAAACGACGTTTTTCGTGACGTAAACACGCGTGACCATGTTCTAAGACATCCTTTCTAAAGTGATATAAAATATTGAAGTAACATAAAAAAAAATAGGCGATTATCTGTCAAGATGCATATACATACATGTATGAACATAGTAAATTCAAATCTGATATGAAAATATTGAACAGAAGATCATCTCCTTTGTAGAAATATTTTACAAGTACATAGCTACAATTTACAATTTTTAAATTTTTGGAGGAAAATCTCCCTCTGTTTTAGAAGAAAGGCAAAAAAAAAAAAAAAAAATAGACATTCAACTCAGCTGCATGGCAGAAGTCGCAAAAACATGCAGAAAAATTGTGCATCAAAACACACATTTAAAGTTTATAAACAATAAAATATACAGAGAACAAGGACATCAAGTTGAGAGATATTAAAACGGATATCATTATTATAGATTTATTATATCAAGAATGTAATATGACATCAACATGAGCCGGCCGTCCTCTGTCTTACAAGCACAGGTCACTGATCTTTAGAAATCCCGATTAACAATCAGGTCTAGAGGGGACCAGGATCAGAAACCTCTCTGAAAATGTTAAGGTAAAGCCCGTCATAGAGTACCCACCGCCGTTTATATCAAACTTTAACAATAAGTCTGTAAAAATCTGAAGAGGAGTCCAATTATAGGACCTCCTATTGTTTTTGCAATGATATCAAAGTGATACTGCCGATGTTTAATCCACTATTCTATAAACCAATGAGATGAAATAATCGGAACATATAACCTTATGTTGGTTTGTATATTAAATCATAGTTGACATTAGACTCTATCCTTAGACCGATTTTAACTCATATTTTTCGGCCACTTTGGGTTTAACTCTTGCTCTTCAAATACTTATACATTATTTGAATTCCAATCATTAGGCCATGCTCATTACTGAAGAGACATGAGTTGTCGAAATGCACATCTGGTGCACAAAATTATGAGGTATACTTGTTCTAATATTTATAATAACTACTAAGCTTGTGTCTCTGTTGGTGGACTTATAGTTCCCGACGGCTTCATAAATCTGCTTTCAATGCTTTTGTACTGACGTGATTATATATTTAAACTTTTTAGTCATGGAGTTTTGTAAATTACTCTTAATCTTAGGGATATCTCTCCCATGCATAGTTCTGCCCTTAAATTGATTCTTTGGCTCACTGTCTCGGCCACTTTGGTTTTAACTCTGCTCTTCAAATACTTATATATAATTAGAATTCTAATCAGTCAGAGAAAGTGTAAAAACATTATGCCTGCTACATACACCTGTCACATACTTCAAACTGATGTTACCCAATCAGGTAAAATCGGTGTTTAAAACGTTTGGAGGTCCTCAAGCCAGAATATCATTCAGCTTTATGGAAACAAAATGTCATATTGTATGGAAAAACCTCGTATCGACTATAAAACTTCCTAAGTGAAATTGCTTGGTTATCACTGACGAGCCATGGCTGATCAGTTAAAAGTAAAACGGAAAATTCTAAGAGTTCACCACAATAAGGTCATTGTAATTTGAACCAGTTCTAATATAATGTATAAATGAGATATGCATACGCCAAAGCAAATGACAATAGAATATCTCTACTCAAAAAGGAAAAGTTTGTGATGCTTTTTTAATTGAAATGGATTTTTTTTTAATTGTTCCGGTAACTATCAATGTCGTTTGATAATATCTATAAACGAAGTGTGGTTTCCTTTACTTTTTGTTTACTTGGATAGATAATGCTTAGATCATCCGCAAATATAGCATTGTTAATTGAAAACAAGTCATCAAGGTATTTGTCGGTGATGTTTAACAGAACTGCTAATTGCCAAGCATCATAGAGATGTTATCGATCAGAAGGTTAAACAGTTTGATGACAAATATTTTAATGTACATATTAATCTTGTCAGATTTGTTCTTGACAAAATAAGTTTTATGATGGTTTACAACAATAATCAAAGTACTGAGAGTACTGATGGAAGGTGATTAATGAAGCACACTGTATAGTCAACAATAGCTACGCCTAGCGTGGCATTATATGGCCGTCACTTAGTTTGAAGGGATGAATTTTAAAGGTTATAGGGGAAGGCTCATTCTATAACACCGGCCATTCCGTTTATCAAAATTATAAGTTTACGCAATATAAGGCAATGTGACCATATCATTTTAATAGGTCCACGACCTGCGGCTAAGTTTAAATATACCACCTTGGGCGCAAAGTAGGATATTGCTATAATTAATCATAATGAACTAACAGGGTGTTCAATTTCAACCGGGAAATGAGTTATTTCCAGGACAGCAAGAAGCATCCTCAAGACTGTATATGATATTCCTATATCAAAATCCATCTTTACTTCATTTTCCCCCGGCTGACAATATCAGCATGGACTTATATATCTAATATACATACCTGATCAAATAATTAAAGATTTCTAAACTGAGGGCAGGATGGGATATGACCCTAAATTAATATCAAGATAAATGAATAAGATAAAAGCGATTATTTCACCTTTAAGACATGTATATATCTATGTATATTGTATATATGTCTTTACATGAGGTCATTGAGGGGGTGTGTAGTGTCGAAAATAATGTTAAATTAATAGACTTATGGCATGGAATTACACAGAAACTCGGGTAGATCCAGAACCTCAACAGTTATAGAGAGAGAGAGACGTACACATCTCTCGAGTGGGAAAGTCTGCAAGGCCGAAAGGGTCGATGGGGAGGGGGGGGGGGTGTTTCAGGGGCTTTCCTGAGAAAATTAATATACAGTGTATGTATGCAAATTGAAAGACTCTGTAGCGTCTTTGAACTGTATCTGACTCGGTTTTCCCTTATGAAACATAATTCATGTCAACAAATACTGATTTAATACTTGCACGGAACTAAAATTAAATATATAAATAAATCGGGGGACGGAAGTCTCACCCGATCAAGGGATAAAGGCTATGATTGTCGGGAAATGATATACATAATTGTAAAAACAACATGTGTTTTCGTCCACTTCATTGAAATCAGCGCATGTACCAGGGCATCCTGATGGATCATATCTCCTTATCACTGTCTGCAGCTTCGATCAAGTTTTAACCGGCGGTAATTTTGAAAAAAAAATATGCAATTGGTAACACTTGTAGTGTACTATGATTGTTCCTGTCTTAAAAAAGATGTCTGTCGCCCACCCCCTGTGCTTCCTGCCGGAAGGGGCACGTGCAATGGTTGAATCTGCACCTGAATCCCTAAAGTATAAAGTAAGTTTAACCTCTCCAAACTTCATCCTTACTCAAGTGTCGACATGGAATCGATAGATCTTATGTTTACGAGATGATCTAAACAATTTGTATCATACGTACAATAGACTATGTCTGAAATGTGAAGTTAAACTGACAATATCAAAACATGACCATGTGCCAAATATGGTAGAACGGAGGGTGGACAATTGTCTGTAATTCAGGAAAAATACGAAAAAGTGCAAATTTTGCACCTCTCTCTCTCTCTCTCTCTCTCTCTCTCTCTCTCTCTATATATATATATATATATATATATATATATATATATTATATATATATATATATATATATATATATATATATATATATATATATATATATATATATATATATATATATATATATATATATATATATATATATATATATATATATATATATATATATTTGTGCCTCTTTCATAAGAATGTGAACATCACATGCAGACTAGATCTACAATGTTTGAATTTCCAGTCGTGCCTGATTTTATAATTATGCCAGTCGCTGTTAGAGATTCTTTGTCTGGACAAACATGTTCATTGAAATTTAATTAAACGGGAATAATTCAATACCCATGTAGATTAATACCATTTTTACAACATCTCGTGAAAAGCTATAGATCTTAAAAATAAGAAAAAAAAAAAGATATCGATGTACATACTAGTGAGATATATTAGGGATTAAAATTAGCGCCTAGAAAAGAAGAAGACTAAGGAAGGATTTTCAGAGTAACAGAGGAATAGTAAGGTCTTCTGTGACATCACAAAAGATCTTACAAATAACAAAAGAAATCAGAGCTAACTAACTACATGTAGATGGAACTCGCATATTTTTTTATGTATATAATAGTACTATTGCAATGTATAAAGGTGAGCTTAAACATCAAATTACGATATTCTACTTGTCTTTTCGGAAATTCCGGTCACCCTCATAGTAATTTTCAAAGCTGTTTTATATATAAATATACATGTACTAAAAGCTCAAACGCACCCGATTTACAAACAGTAAAAATACTGTTAAATTATTCACAGTAACTAGAAATGCAAGTTCGTTATGGCTATTTTGCATATAAAATGCATTTCTCTATATGTTTACTTTCACAGTGTCACTGTGTGAAATAACGTTTTATGTTGACATACGTCATGCACTAACAAGGTTTCAGTACAATGTTTCAGTGCATATGTGTAACAATATTATGTGTTTGTACCTTTAATTGTTCATTTTGATGCACATAGGTTTCAGTATATTTTGAGACAAATGTATAAATTAGAATGGTTTAACAACCACAACGACCATTTCAAGGTTCAAAATATTTTCTTCTTGTACCGAAACGTCTCAGTCTCAGGATGATAGCCACGGTTAAGGAATAAACCTGTACCTTTTGACTGACATACTGTAGCGCAGGAATATTTTTCATATAACTTTATCTCATAAATAAGAGTACACAAAATCTATCTGTTTTAGCAATTTTCAACACGTAAAGCACAAATTCTTTAACTTGAATTTTATGTAAGTAACACATGATTTGTTTGGGAACTATATTTTTGTTACTGTTTAGGTAATTCTTTAACTTAAATTTTATGTAAGTAACACATGATTTGTTTGGGAACTATAATTTTGTTACTGTTTAGGGCGGAAGAACACTTGGGTAACATCGGTTTCCAAATTGGGATGGACAGTGGCTTAGGGAAGCTGATTACATCACCTTCCAAAAATAGAATATGTTGTAGCCACTGTTACTAATAAAGCTTTTGGGGTTATTTGGTTATTTCCTAAAGTGCGTTTTTAATTCGTGATGAGAGATCATTGTAAAATATCGAAAATTGAATGCCTTAAAAGAGTGAAAATACTTGTGGACTCCAAAGGTTCTTACAGTCCTTGAGATGTTTTATTATTCCGTATTTGACTAATATGATGTCTAGAGTATTCCGTTTCACAATTGCATGTAAGGCCCAATTTAAGTTTTGATAGACAATTTGTAAGTAAAATCGATCAAAGTGTTGTGGAACATGTAGAAGAACCAGCAATAAGCATTGATTGTGTTGATTCATGTGCATTGTAGGAATTCAATTCAGTAATGGCGAGTCCTAATCTAATTAACTTGAGTCAATACCAAATGTTATGTCAATCACTTTTGATGTGAAAATGTTTTAGTTACATAAATAAAAGAGGAATCTAAACTCCTTTGTTTCACTAAGCTGCCAAAGTACTATTATCTTACATGCTTAAGTATAATTGTGTATCTTCTGTCTACAAATATTCCATACCTACAAAATTTTATCAGTTGAATGAAATTGAGATCAAAACACGACAGACAACAACACATCTGTTGTATACCTACACTTACTAATACTATCGTTAGAGTAGAAACTTTGCTGTATGGCAGACGTGGTGATTTAAAATTTCATATCATTAATGTTCCTGAGTAGCAACATCCCGTCTTCGCTTTTCTATTCCTCTTTTATTCTAACTCTATAATGAGAAGGAAGGTACTGTGTACGCAGGAGAGAGCTTATTGCTATAGTCTTCTTCGCAACCAATTTTTAACATTATCTCTGTGGAAGTGAATTCAAAATACATACTGATCATTAGGTGGCTCTTACGCTTCAAAAACCCCGAAGGACAACTAGCCCGATGGTTAGAAATACTAAGCACATATAACATGGATATTGAACATCATCCAGGAGAGCAGCATCGTATTACTAATGCGCTTAGTAGAATCCCATGTAGACAATGCGGGTACGATCCGGGTTGGGTAAACAATAAAAAAAAAAAGAATATCTTGGCAATAACCATATCATTGAATAATGAATCACCACCAATTCAAGAGATTCAAGCAAAGGAAATTCAACAAATGGTGGCATGGGTGAAAAATCAGAGGACTTGACAGATACATGAAATCAATGTGGTCTCAGTGTTTGATACATCGGTTATAAAAGACGCCATATCATTCAAAACGGAAGGCACTACATTGCTAGTAGTTATACCGAAATCAGAAAGACGTCACGTACTGAAAATTTTTCTTGATAACAAACATAGGGCATCTTGGAATCAGAGAAACACATGACAAGATTTCACAACGATTCTATTGGCCAGAGATGAAAACCGATGCCAAAAACTATGTCAGAGGATGAGAGATTTGCACAGAACGCAAAAGTCCTTCCAGAGAAAAGCGTGCGCCAATGAAAGTTGTTGAGGCATGATTTCCAATGGAAAGAATAGCTATCGATATTCTCGGAGAGCTTCCAAAGACAGACTGGAAACAGTAAATAGCAGTCAGGTATCAGCGACTATTACACCAAATGGACAGAGTTTTGCCATGCGGACGCTAAAACAGCAGCAAACATTCTCGTATAAAAATTTATTGCTAGATATGGAAGGCAGTTTGAGAGTTCATTGTTCAATGAAATGTGTTGTTTGTTAGGCATACACAGAACGAGAACTACGCCGAACCACCCTCAGTGTGATGGTACGGTAGAGCGTTTCAATAGGACATTAGCAACAATGTTCAGTGCCTTTGTTAATGAACATCAGTCTGACTGGGATACTTTTATCCCATACATTATGATGGCATATAGATCAGTAAGACATGAAACAACAGGATTCACACCGAATATGCTTATGCTAGGTCACGAGACATCAACACCGCTGAAGTACCGCCATCGATTAAGCGATGTCCTCAAAATACATGGGTTTAGGAGTTACAGGAGAGGGTAGAAGAGGCCCATGAAATGGCAGACGTTATATAGATACAGAAATGGTACGACAAAAGCAGTATCATGATCAAAAGCTAAGTTGGGAAGACTTCAGTGAAGGAGATTTTGTCTACGTATATTTCTCTGTGAAAAAGTCGGGTCAATCATCAATTTTGTAAGTTTCTGGCGAGGCCAGTACAAGAAATTAAAGAAGATATCAAATCTCACATACGAAGTTGACTGTGGATTTAGAGGAAAACCACAAATTATCCATGTAGTCCGCATGCCCAAACCACATGAATAGCAGTTGTTATATAAACCGAAACTACCAGCTGCAAACCAAACAGAAAATGAACGTGCTGATCTTGCCAAGACAGACGAATCTTTAAAACCTGATTCCGATTTAGACGGTAAATTGTCAGTGCATAAGCGACAACGTAAAGTTTCTACCTATCATAGTCATTATGTGTGTGATTATCTACATAACTCATACACCTAAACATAACTTGTATTTATAATCCTTGATTTATTTTCAGATGCCTAAGACGAAACTTACACCTGTGAAGACATACAAATGTCCAATATGTGGCATTGGGTTCAATCATGAAAATGCATGGACTGAACACTTAATAGTAAGTGGAAGTGAGAAGATAGAGAAACAGAGTTTTGTGTGCTGATAAGGATGTAGTTATACTTCGTCTGAGAAATCTGTATGCATTTGAGAAGTCGCATGATCCCTGCAACCACGTGAATGTTCACATCTATAAAAGCTGGAAACGGTTACGATTGTGACAGTCCAGAATAGAAGCAAGACAGTAAAGGTAATATTATTTATTTAGTAGTTCCTGAGTATGGATCTATTTTTAATTCCTGTATAAATAATTATACATTTACATCAGGTACAACTGGACTGTAGTTGCCAGTGCGTCTTGCGCACTGACCAGGCATTGCTCTCGTGTAGTTACCGTTTCGCGTTGACAAAAGTGCATTGGTTAATAAAGTGTCACTTGTATATATATATATATATATATATATATATATATAATATATATATATATATATATATATATATATATATATATATATATATATATATATATATATATATATATATATATATAATTGATATTTAGCTACGGGATATGTTTTATTAATTTAAATCATTCAATCATTTGTGTATATTTTCCGTATAAATTAAGAAATTTGTTAGACGCATTTCGGCACTGACAAGTAATACAATTTGTAAACATACATATTGACTATTTGATTATAAGTTTGGTAAGGGACCATTAATAAATTCCGCTCGGAACATTACAACCCGACATTTTTTAATATTGAACGTTATTGTTATATTTCCTACTTGTGCTTTTTTATATAGATACGTGTTTGTATGTGTTTATATTCTGTTTAGTTTGTTGACACATTTTCATTCATACAATCTAATATTGTCTTAGGCTTATTTTAGTTGTATAGTTCATGGGGATGAGTTGGTAAGCATTTGCTTTGTAACGTCGTCATTGGTTAATGTTTTATGGTATATCATTGAGTAATATTGTTTGTGTAGAAAAAAAATATTTTTCATTGCGGATTTTGATCTCTATTGCAGAGGTCATAGGTCCAACTCATTAAGGTATTTATTGTTCTTACAATCCTTTATTATTATATTTCTAACTTTGAATTAAATACTTATATTGCATTTTTTCGTAAATTGATTTATATTAAATGCATATAATTTATCAATTATTGACTTAATTCATTGTATGATGTTTTTATAAGTTTGCATAAACTTGATTTCTCTAAAATATTTCATAACACATTAAATTTTACATTATGTTCGTCTTTGTCTGATGATGTTTGACCTTAAATGTCCATGTTTTCATGAATTTTTATTTATGTATGTAGATTAATTACTATATATGATATAAAACAAAACAAGAATCTGCTTCTACTTGGTCACATTTGCTATACTGAAATAAAGTGTATGATGCAAGAGGAATTTCTCGTGCTTTTTTAAACAGTGGAAGAGTATGAAAGGAAATATGGATATCAGCCTTCTTTATTTTACGAGAGCATTGTCTTAGGTGTCCCCTCTATCAAATGCACCGAGTACATTTACTGATTGACATGCGGAGCTAATAAGATTTCTTTTACTACTGATGTTATTACAAGGTGTAGCAGTGCTGATATATTTGATCCTGTACTCCTCTATCTTCACAAGGAAAGTGGTGCTTATATTGGCATTGTGTTAGGCATCCTATTTTCTCTCTAGCATTCTAATTCTCAGACAAGGAATTGAGTGATCTGCAGGAAGGTTGAAGTGGCAATTAAGTAATTGCTTACCTCTACAATTTATATTGGAACCGAAACTCTTGTTCGAAGTTGTCATTTCTCTCGCCGACATATATCAACTCATCTTTTCCATACAGTGTATTTGCTGACTTATAGCTAAACTGTTCAAAGCTATGAGTATTCAAGGAAAACTTGGTATGGTTGCTGGTAAATGAGATAACGGAAATTAAGATTCTGCAGGTATTGCAGTTTTAGTCCCACTTAGAAATTTCTCTTAATTAATAGACATGTGTCCCTTACTTATGTTGATTAGTCAATGTTACATGGCTTGTTGGGGATGAAAAGATTTGCGTGTGTACACCATAGCTCCGTTTCGATGATGTTTTTAAACATGATATACGATGAAAGTTTTTTTTACATTTTAATTAACTGCTATGCATGTCTGTTGACTTTCGAATTTTTCCAAAGGAATACTAAGATTTCTTTTGAAGTTACCCATATATTGTAAGGAATATTGTAAACAGTGTCCTGGAGAACTATCTTCCGCTTGCAGCGATACATGAACAGTTGTAGAAATGATAAAATAATGGATAAATTATGAAAAAAAATTATTTGCATTTATTTCTATATCGGATCTCAGAAAATTTATCACAATTTATCTTTAAAATTTCATAAAAACTCTGTCAGAAAAACTATTTTGAGCAAATTATTTGGTATTTAAGAGTAAAGTATAATATGCAGCCATTACAATATTACCACACCATTTATATCTATCAGCTAGTGATATACATATAAAATACTTTTGAAACATACCTGAACAGCACACTAGTTTCCTGAAGGTGCTTCATTAGGATATACGAATATCATACATTATATAAAACAATACGCAAGCATGTGACCAAAGAAAGATAAATGCAGCTACGTTACGTTCCGAAAACATCGCTAGCTTTGATTATTTATACCGTTGACTCTACGTGAATAGATTATACTTGTATTCTTAAAGCCCAGTAATTTGTGTCATATGATTAGAAAAACTTACAGCAGCATTTTTTATCGTAGACATGCATTCTCTCTCAATCTTTAAAAGTAAGTCTAAATTCCAGTGGGACTGATAAGGAATGTTTCTAAATGTAAAGTACTTTATACCTTTGAATATTACCATCTCTTGATTTTTTTCTGAGTAAAAATCATCTAGATAACATTCATTGATTGTCATTGGATTTTGGTGGTCTGGTGTTTCACTCAAACGAGTTCGTTTATTACTAACTACGTTGGGTCAACTCTCTGATTAGATATATGTTCTATATTTATTACTACAGTGTTACATATTCTTATGTAATAGCTCTTTGAATAGAAATATTTTTAAAACAATAATAATGATTAATAATAAAATAACAATATATTTACTTAGTGATATGTTGACATTTTCTTGTATTGATTTATTTAATAATTTCGTGTTAATTATTTCTTTATATACTCTAAAACTCATCTCCCTCATGCATAGCTCTGTCCTTAGATAGATTCTTTGGTTCACTTTTCGGTCATTTTGGCTTCAAATATTTGTATATTTTGAGAATTTCAATCATTCAGCCACGAGCATCACTGAAGAGACATAATTTGTCGACATGCGCATATGATGCACAAAATGAAAAGGTATATATGTTCTATATTAATTTTAACCACTAGGTCGGTGTCACTGCTGGTGGAGTGATAGTCCCCGAGGGCATCACAAGTCTAGTTTTCAGTGCTTTTGTACTGACATAAAATATTTACTTCAAATTTTCAGTCATCAAATTAAGTAAACCACTCTAAAACTAAGGAGTATCACCCTCATGCATAGCTCTGTCCTTAGATAGATTCTTTGGTTCACTTTTCGGTCATTTTTTCTTCAACCGTGCTCTTCAAATATTTATTTATTTTGAGAATTTCAATCATTCGGCCACAAGCATTACAGAATAGACATTACTTATGTAAATGCGCATATGATGCACAAAATTAAAAGGTATATATGTTCTATATTTATTATATGTAAATGAAACCTCCACCTTTTTCACAGAAAGGTCATTTTGTGACTAAATCACTTTGTGAACAAATAAGCCATATGAACTGGTTCCTATTCGACTTTAAAAATGTACACCTATTTTGAATGTTCACTTGCCACGTAATAAATCTGTACCAACATTCTACGTTCATTTCTTTAAACTTCACTATCAACGATATTGTATTCATATCTGACATCACAATGAATTTGTCTTGTAAATATTTGGAAATGTATAAGCAAATGGTTGTGTAAACATTAGGAAACGTATATGCAATGGATTTAATTATATTAATTCTTTTATCTTTTTCAGATTCACTTTCTTCTTCAGAACCATCGGATTCGAAATTACTCCGAATTCGTTACCAATACATCGCAAATACTCATTCCGTTCGTGTTATGTAATTTAGTCATCTACCAAATCTTATAAACTTGGGCAGATGTTCTGCCCCACTGGGGAACAAACGAATTATGTGTATAAAAGCACGAGTCAAAACGGTCATTCAGTAATCAGGATCTTGCGTATTGGTGAATATTCAGACTTAAATTGCAATTTATCCGGTACCGTTTTACAACTTCCGCTACCATAAGGTTACATGCATTCATTTATTTTCTTTGATCTAATTTGTAGTAAATCAGTACTCTTATGTCAAGAAAATTGAAAGATCAGTTATCATCTGCAAGTTTTTGAGGGTTTTTTTTCACATTTCCTAAATTCATTTCTATTAGTTTAGCTTCACAAAGGCACAGAGGAAAGCTTAAATCTTCATGACTGTGGATATAGGTATTAATAAATATCTTTCACTGGTTTGGAAGTGTTTGCTTTCATACTTGGATACAACTGGGGTTTTGTGAGTTTTGTTTTATCCTAAAATCCTTCGTATCTGCCTATATAGTGGCTGGTATAAGTGACAATATTCCCCTTCACTTTTACTACTGTATGAGCCGTTTTCCATGATGACAATGCTTTAAGGGAGCAGATTGTGAACCAGCTGTTTTACATCAATAAAGCTGACGGAGTTCATTTCTGTAGGATTATCGCGTCCGTTTTAATTGATTCTTTCATTTTTTCAGTTCCAATCACTTGGCCATGAACATCACTTTAGAAACATACATTTGACGAATTGCGCATCGGGTGCACAAAATTATAACGTATATATGTTCTAATATTTATCATAACCCCTAGGCCGTTGTCACTGCTGGTGGACTGATAGTTTTCGAGGGCATCATAAGTCTAGTTTTCAGTGATTTTCTACTAACGTGAAATATATACTTAAAATTGTCAGTCATAAAATTTTGTGAATCGTTCAGAAACTAAAGAGTATCTACCACGTCCATACAGCTATGATCAATCTCCTTAGATTAATTATTTGGCTCAATTTTTCGGCCAATTTGGTTTTAAATTTACTCTTGTTCTTCAATAGTCATTGCCTATTAAAATTCCAATCATTCGGCCATGAGCATCACAGAAGAGACATAAATTGTCGAAATGCGCATCTGGTGCACAAAATTATAATACGTATACATGTTATAAAAATAAACAGTTTCTAATATAATGACATCATTTTCAAAGATATTTAAATCGAATTATTATTTCCCATAATTTCGCTTGTCTGAAAAAGGCCTCTCAAACCGACTCATTTTTCATCTTTACTATTCATAATAGGGATTTATATATGCTATATGCATGGTGAGTGTTCGACTTAAAGGCCGAAGGCCAAGGTTGGGTATAAATAGCAGCCAATCAAGAAAATTTTGGCGAATATAGATTTCTCAGACACGTTCAAATTTCAGGTATCTACCAAAACAGAAAAGTATATTTTGAAAATTAGCAAGACTCTTACTTTCATACATAACTACGAAAAGAGGAATGCCAAACCATTCAGATGTAACGCTTTCATATAAGATTTTACTCGTAAATGGAGCTATAATTTCGACTTGAAACGAGAATATTGACAGAGTGGACGTTACTGTATTTATTTGTATTTTTATTTACGCCAGAAACTGACTAATACTCTAAGCAAATGCTGTCATATCCGTGCATTGGTTCGAAAGAATTCTTACCTGGAATAAAGGATGAATAGTACCTTAATCTGCACTTCTTCGTAATTTTTATCCAAATCGTACCGTGAATCCATTCCATGTAGGATACATTATTATTATATATTTGATATAGGTTTATAAAGCAGTTTTGTCAGATATCGGTTATATATTGTTTGTATATTTTATATCTAAATGCTTGTCATGTTTTCTTTCCCCCAAATGCACCTTTTCATATGAACGATCTCTTTATCACTTTGTATAAATATGCTATTTTTTGTGTTTGTTTTTTTTTTCTTTGTTTTTTATTTTTGGCTAATAAATTACTGCTACTACTTCTACATGTTATTCATGTTTTAGAATATACAATAACTACCATTCACAAACGTTCGTCATACAACCATTATCCTTACGATAATGAGCGGCTACCAGTTGCTAATATATAAACCTATATTTACATAATTAACAGAAAATATATGCAGACAGGAGGTATTTATTCTCATAAATGTCCCATGTATGACGAATCCTTCGGATTGGGGAACCCTTTACGAACTGCAAAAACGACGCACATTGATAGGATATCCCTTCTATGCCATTCCTGATGAATATTCGCAACTCCAGTGCATTTTATTTCCTTTCTATGTATCAGTATGGGTCCCATATACCGCGATGCAATAATATTGTCAAAAACGTAGCCTTTTCGACGCTTAGGATTTTCACGATTCAGCAGTAAACACTGTTTCCCACCAGAGCGGCGGTTTCCCTCGTCTGTTACACAAGGTCTACATATACAATGATTGACATTCCTCAAAGTTGATACCATGTTCAATGGTGATTGTCTGTCTGTGTAGCCATTTTCGCGCACCTTACACCATTTCGGCACACTCCCTCACCATTTTCAGTGTGGGAATCGCGCTCAGTTTCTGGCTGGAATTCCCAATCATTGATGAAAAAGATGATGAATTGTCTACGATTGCAATTCAGTGACATCTAAAGTAAGTTTTGATTGTGATTATATATTGATTTAGATTAGCTTGTTACTTCTATATATGTTCATCTTATTGTCTCCTGGCCGCGAGTCACGGTACTAAATGCTCGAAAACTCGCCTCTGTATGGATTCAGTTTGGTAACACACTGATGTATAGATTTTATGCTGCGGACGTTTCGGGTATTTGAGGGATATTTCATTTTATTGCCTTAATAACCTACAATTAAACTTTTCAAAGATATAAATTGATGAAATAAAATATATGTTATAAATTAATATTAAGGAAAAAACAATTAGAAGTAATATGTATTTCATCTGCTCTAGTGGTCAAATCACTTATCTAACCGTTGTTGGCCTGGTATACCCCACATCCCTGTTGTATTAGTTGGCTTACACAATATATGGCATTCGCATATCAATCTGTAATATGGCTGGAAACATGTGAAATCACCCTAAGAACAAATAACTACTAATTGTAAGATTGAAATTGCAGAAGATGGGGAATTTAAAAAAGCTATTCATGAAAAATTCAGTCAGGCAAAGATGATCTTATATCATCAGAATAAAAGTTTGTAAGCAATGGCGTTATGATAGAACTTCTTGATTTCTGGATTGAAAATCATGAAGCAGTACATGCATTTCCGTGATCCAACATACAAGGAAAAAGGCTGACATATATCAGCATATATTTATCGCAGCGGAATCATCACTACTCAGTACAAAAATGTTGCCGAAACTAATTACAAAAAGGCTATCCAGGAAAAGAGAAAATATGCATGTATGAGGAACTAGAAGGAATAAACAGTTTAACAGATGCAAGGCCTGGGTGGCAAAAAATGCAAAAGACACATCGGCGATCGGAGAACAATCCCACAAACCATTGACCTCATACATATTACGAAGGCCCAGGATATCGCAGCGTCATGAAAAATCGCAACGCAACAAATATACAAGGATCCGAAAAACAAGCATGTGTCAATCAAAGTGCATGCCCGAGAAATCTTAGTATCAATAAATTTGTGAAGGATACTAATTTCTCAACTAATCATACTGAGTTGTGGCATACTGTGAAATTGCTGAAGAAGTCATTAACAAATATTTCGATTGGCTCTAAGAAGACAGAAGGACTCACGTGGAGCAAACAAACAGCCGGCAAAATAAAACTCTATTACATATACATTGGGCCGGTTGCAATTGTCAGCAGGATCCGGAAAAAAATACGAGATAGACTGGACTCGATTGTCCCGCACTACTCCAATGTTTACACTAGTTGCCATTCTATATCAAGGTGAAGACTGCATGAAAATTATGAATTTTTAAGGCCATATATGCGGAACAGCAAGGCAAAAGTGTTATTAGAAAAGATGATAAAAATTGGTTATTAATATTTATCTGTTGTAATCCAGAGGACTCTATCCTTGCAAACGATACTTTTTATGTGGAAAATTTCAACAGGTTGTCTTATTCCCATATCTTATCGGCTTAATACAGTTATTTTACCCACCGGAAAATAAAGTAGGTCGTCCTTCTAATCTCCTGTACATTGGTTTTATGTGTAATAAGGAATATTCATATGAAGATAATTTATGATTCATAAAATTAAAATTGGTTTCATTTTCATGTGATTTTTCTGTTTGCATTTTGTAAACATTTTTGTGTTGCACATTCGAAACTCCTGTCTCCATATTATATAATTAGGTAAGTCAAACAGGACATTATGCTATAGCTAATATTCAGCTCTTTAGTCCATATTGAATTTCTCAAAGTGAGTATTCGTATAATAGAACTAGTACTATTGTTCTTGTTAGGATATAAATAATAAATTTCATGCATCTAGGATTAAATTAAAGAATTCTAGAATAGATATTACGTTAGCACATGGTGATACTAATGATCTTCAAATCCTAGGGTAAAAGAAGATAAATAACGATTATATGACTCATTAATAATACTGGCATTTTATTCTTGGAAAAATCACCGTAATCTCTGGTTCGTACATTATTTGACAGTCACAAATGTGTTTTGCTAAAGACAAGTTTTGACTCACTGTGGGGACCCCCCCCCCCCAAATAAATTGGCAAGCCTTTTCTCCTTGTAGTTAAGATGTATACACATATACATTGAACTGTTCTTTTTTTACTAAATTCCTCCTGTCATGGAGTAGCTAAAGCTGGGCACTATAACAAGAATAACGACTGTTGAAAATAAGGTTATAAACAGAAAAATCCAAAACAGCAAACGATCTATCACTACTGCAACCTGTTTCCATTCATCGATGACTTCCTCTTCTTCATCTGTCTCTTCATTTCTGCTGACAATCATCTTAATGTAACTTAGGATGGACTCCAATACTGATAAACCTGAAACTTTGTAATTATTTTGCTTTTCGTCATCTAGGAATGGCATTGCTTCCTCAACGTGGCGAGAATTTCTGTTGCTTGTGTTCAGGTAATCACTGCCATGAAAATTCGAACTTCCTGTTCCAGTTTTTAAAGATGAATGTTGAAAATGTGTTGGTTTAACGTCTACTTTAGAATCCATTAATGTTGAAACTGAGTCCGAATCTTTTTCGTTTTCTTTAGATGTCGCTGCTTTCCGTAACTTTATTGCATGTTTAACAGTGTTTACCCCTCCTTTACAGCTACATCTCACCACTTTTGCTAGTATCCCAAGTACTGCAAACCTTATCAATCGTGGAACTCGAGTTTGGTTCGGAGAGCAGTGGTGAAGCTTTAGAACTAGGACTGTTAGTACCACAGAAACAGATGCTGTCGCCATAGAAACCGTCAGATATATACCTGTAAGTAAAATGAATCACTTAAACGAGATACAGGTATTGGTTTTACACTTTTGGATTAATGTAGTTGGCTTTTCGTACACAAGATCAGGTGAATTATATGTACAATATTTTTTTTACCCATATGGTATACATGTAATTATACTAGGATATATATATATATGTATGTATACACGACAGAAATTTGAGTTACCTTCTACAAGTATAGTTAAGGATATATAAAATGTTCAAATTATACACAGCTATTAGAATTATTAAAACATTCGGTATTTATATAACATTCGCCAGGATGCACTTTGTTTCCAAATATATACACAGTGTTTAGAGAAAATGGAATTAAATACCCTCATTATCTGCAATTAATTGTTGTAACTTATATCTATTATTTATTTCTTTTGAAGCCAGTAGCTTTACGACGTTGGTATCACAATCATTAAGGTATATTATACTTAGTTATTACATTTTCCTCGAGTTTGATCTTTTGAACTGGAGCTAAACTTACAGCCATGCTTGCTTTCTTGCAACTTAAAACTAAGATTTACATGTAAATATAGAAGGACGAAGGAGGATCGCTGTATCAATTATATACATAAATAATGATCATATGAATGTGCAGATAAAATACGCGGAAAACAAAAACCCCACGTGTTAAGAAATGAATTTTAAGAATATTAGATGCAATTCCGGACATTTAATAGAATAGAATGACATTCTTATTTTACAACAACAACAAAAGCAACAACAACATATAATAATAATAATATTTATAAATAAGTAAAAAACACATGTACTTGCGACTGGAGCGAGCACACGCAGGATCAATCGCATGAACACGAATTTCCACTCATTTTTACGCAAAGAGCGAAAAGCGCGTCCACCGCAGTAGTCCTGTCACGTTAACGTGTATATAATACAATAGGACTGCATAAATCTTTATATATATAACATTAATCGATACTTACTGTATGTAGGGAATTAATTCCAGGAAGAGGAAAATTTTATTATAGAAGGGCGAATTGAAATAGACGTTGAGGGTAAAATATCTAATTTTTGGTAAATGTTTCACTGTTGAACGTTGAAAATATCTTGTGAATTTGATATACGCGAGAAGCTATGTTTTACATAAGACGCCGAACAAGCACCTCACGCCAACATGACTTTACCTTGTTCCTAATATGTGTCAAACAATACTTTTAAAAAGCAGTTATTGATATTAAAGTTGTGTTGAAGAAACTGTTGTATAACTTTAACGTAACATATTTGCAATTTAGTCTTGAAGGTACAGGTAATTAACACTTAGATTCTTTACTTATTATATTTGCCACCAGCAACAAGATAATTTAATGACCGCCTCTGATGCATATTATTGAGAAGCGACCATGTGCGACGTGACGTCACAAATAAAATGAGTCGTAAAGGGGCTTCTTTAGGAATGTATTCCTAGTTTCAAAATAAATTGAGTGAGAAATGATTTTTCAAAAAATTAAATAATACAATGTCTTATTTTCTTCCGATAGCACAGTTGTTTTGTTTAAAATCTTACGTCCACGACGAGTTTCCCCACTTATGGGCTCCGTGAAAATATAGGCGGCCTAAACTTATCGGTACGTAAACGTTGGGAGAATGATTTAATTATTTCTTCATCAAAGCATTCCATAGATAAAAAAAAATTCAATGAAGTTTGCCTCTCTTCTTTTATTCCTTCCTGGACGAATCGTTTAATTTTGTTTTTCCTCCCAAATTGCGCCCCAGCTTTACATGGAAATCCGATATTTTGGTTTGTTCTCATCGATCGCGCATGCGACGGACGGAGTCATCTTTAACGAATGCATTATATTGGAGTCCAAAAATGTAAGACTTAAGGACGAGTACAAAATAGATAAAAGTACTGAAAATGATCACTTGTACAGACAATAAACCGTCAAATCAGACTGGTCCTTTAAAATTGCTCACTAAATATCTTACGATTCTGATGACTGAAAAAAAATATATATTTTTTTCAAAATTTGATGTGATGTACTACATCAATGTTAATTGGTATTTACCGATTAGAGGAACAAACTCCGAAGTTGGTGGCATACTTTCCGCTACTAGTAACATGAATACAGAATATGACAGCAGAACAGTTATGCTCAGTGTAATTTTCTCCCCAGCGTCTGGCGGAAGGCAAAATGTTAGAACGCTTAGCACGTTCAGCCAGAAACAAGGAAAGATTATGTTCAGTACATAATATAGTATCCGTCTTTGAATAACTAGGGTAACTTTAACGTCTGGGTACACCTCAGAACTGATGGGATATATTGTTTCATCTCTATGTATTGTATACTGCTTCAACATCCATTCACCATTCGTAGTATACTTGTCAACTGTCACAACTTTGCTAAAAGAGGGAAAAAAAGAATGTAAAGAAAGAGTATTAACATTTAATATAACCGGAAGAGAATGTAAGAGAAAGAGAGAAAAAAGATATTTGCGCTAACTGTGACGTTAACGCCACGGACTTATAAAGTTAAAAGAAAAGAATATGTACAAGTAAAGACTTCATAAAAGATTAGTTGCTTTAGCGACACTGGATTATCAATTGGAGTGACAATCGTCAATCCAATCATTGGGTTAACATGTTTACGGACTAATCTTCCAATTCACCACAAAAACAATACAAAGAACCGACATCCAAAACTTTATAAACAAGGTTCAAACATACGGGGGCCAGATAGCGCAGTCGGTAGCGCGCTCGTTTGTCACCAATGCGTCCCGGTTTCGATTCTCAGTGTGATACGTGAGATGGTGAGGCTGTCACCAACCTGGCATGGTGGGTTTTCTCCGGTTGCTTCGGATTCCTCCCACACAAACGACACCCTTACGCCAAGATCTGTGCCAACGAGCAAGATTTATATACGTTTTTAACTTGTTTCTTAATCGTTGTAAAATAAATAAAGTTTAAGTTTAAAACATGTACCTCATGTTTAGAGTTGCTAAAAATACAATTTCGAATAGCAATATTAAATATAGTTTTAAGATTAAAAATTATAAATTGCTATCCGTGTTCCGAGTGTCTGAAATCCAGCTTAGGTCCCGACCAACAATCAGACAAGATGAAGTTAAGGACTTCATCTCCTCTGAATAGATTAAGACATAGTCCAACATACTACCCATCGCTCTTAGTCTGAGTGCAATGCCCATCGAAAAGGCTGTGAAGTGACCAAACACAAGACGTCTGGTCTTTGTGATGATCTCAGGGAAAATAAATTGGCTACCCCTTTTCATTTCTGTAGCATACACAACCATGAAGCAGTAACATTATTACATTACTAAAAGTTTTTTTTCCAACATATTAAAACATTTACGTGATCATATTACCTGGAAGGGATAAGATCGACTTGGGCTTTGTCATATGTCCAGGATCCAAATTTCATCGTACAGTACTGGTTATCAAATGGGAAATATGTAATGTCTACCTTACATGAGCTCCTTAGCCGGGAAGGAGGTGACCAGAAAATATTCCCATTACAACTAACCATAGCATTGATAGTCATGAATCCTGATGTATAGTCGTCGGCGCTGTTGAGATAAGATGCAATAATGGTTATAAACGCATATATAAGAAAACATATAGCCGACTAAAATACTAACAGAACATTATATTAAAGTCGCTCTAACGTGCAATTTGCGTTCTTGTGCCCTGGCGATTGCTGAGCACACGTGTTCGCATTTACATAGAATTCCACGTGAACCTGATTTCGAAATCGCGTTTACGCGCTAGACTGCCGCGCTATTGCACTTGACAGCCAAGTTTGCGTGCTTGTTACTTAAAACTACATAAACACATGTACATTTAGAAACACTTTAACGCTTGGGGGAAGATGGATGCAATTAAAATGATAAAATATTTCGAATTCAATAAAACCCTTACATGTTAAGGAATAAACATTAGGAATATTGGACGCGAAATTCAAATACCGAATTCACTTTCTTTTACCTATATTTTTGCAATAATAAAAAGGGATAATAAAAATAATTATCAATTAAAAAAAAGATAATGATACCCGAATAACAAATTACAATTACTCGATATAATAAACTCAGGGAAATTATTAATGAATACTTTATTTCAGGTTTACCCGTTAATTTCCTTTTTAATATTATATGTTTTTCTTTTTGTAATATAATCCCTTAAAGAAATGTTACATTTTAACATGTAAAGATGATCGATAAATCCAAACCGTAATTTCGAAAATCATGCAACCAAATGAACCTACCATAACATGCAATTTACGTATATATAGCAACATTTTCAGGGAAATAATTCGATCCGTCTTATATACACCTCAACAGCATAGAATGAATGTGAGTATGTATCTCGTTCTTGTGACCGCTTTTCACCTTTACCTTAATCTCATGCTAGGACAGCACCCATCTTTACATTTTAATTTTTGGAGAGCACTGCATTCACTTTTCATTAGATAGATTCTTGTTTTATGTCATATCAAGATTGTTGTATTCATCTGTCTGGTACAATGCACAAATACTTAATTCTTTGCAACAGAAACATCCGAAGCTGTAAAGGGCTTTGTGATAAATGGTGGCATATAATTTATAACAAAATGCAAGCTATATTGATAAAGTGATGCATTTTTCCAAAACAGTTTTCTCGATATGATTGGTATTGGTAATAATTCTTACACCTACTTATTATAAAGAACAATATCTGGGAGCCATAGAAGACTGGCTGGTACCCGGATCTTCTTAAGACCGTTGTAGTCTGAACTATTCCATCGAATTCGTTGATCAACCCATTCCTACAAAGACGTTAAATTATAACTTTATATGGCGTTTCACTTGCTTTCATGATTACACAAACAATGTTCGTATGAGGAATCGAGGAATAAAAACTGCATAAAACAATTCCAAGCACCTTTAAACCTTGCTGACATGGTTTTCCAATTCATTACCAATCGTGAGATGAGAGGTATTATTCAATGATTCAAGGACATAAACCATAATATACTTCAACAGCGGCCTGAACGATATGAATCGGTAGAATGCTATACCGCGGACCTACAGAGAAAGTTTCTATATTAGCTCTAGGGCCAATACAACATTTTGTTGACCTGTATCTAACAAATGACGACGCAAAGGATATATAAACTCATATGGAGAAATTATTACCATTTGATTAATTTGCATAACGGCCATATAGGACGCGAAATAACAGCATCTACCAATAGAACTCTTATAGTGAACAAGAAAAAAATCAAATAGCAAACTTAACCCTGTCTAAACACGTTACCAGCATCGCAATTTGTTCCTTATATTCGTTTCTTTTTAATGAACCAGCTCCCAGTGTCACTGATATGATATTCGAAGTTCCTTTAACAGTAAGAACTTTGAAGCGAAGAACCCCATTTAACTCATTTTAAGCAAGACAAAGATTTTGAAAAATCACGCAAAATCCACCATTTCACTTAAAATCACCAAGGGCACATAAAATGCATCATTACATTCAGCAGTGGAAACGGTAAACATAGATATATGTATTTACAGAATTGACTGCCATATTTTACGAAACAGTTACCAAAAAACTTCCAAAACTTTTATTAATTTTGGGAGCTAAGGCACCAAAGGGGAAATAATTGAAATGTATATCTACACGCTTTTTATTTATTTTCCCCTCGTCGTATTTGAAAAACAAATGCCAAGTTTTGTTGTCCTTGACTACACGTACACTGTTCATACACTTCAGTATCTCGAAGTAAATATAAGCATTGTAATTTGAAGTCACACCATTCACGAATATTCATGATTTGAAAATTACGTGGCATCAAGCTCAGGGATAGAAGGGTAGAATTTCTCCTTATGTGCTGATTCACAATTCTGACGATGTTTCAGATATAAAGAATTATGGTTATAATATTCAAAATATAAATATTTTGATTATTCAGAATCAAATACCACTGGATGATAAAAGAATGTGAAGGCATTTATGGTTGTATATGAAAACTTTAATTTTATATACTGCAAACCAATATCTGAAATATGGCCGTACAAATATATTGAGTATCATATAATAGAATTGCATTAACTAGTAGCTTTGTATTGGCCTGGCTATTGATTTTCGAGATAGCTGTATTGGCCCTCGGCCATTGGCCTTAGACCAATACAACTACTTCTCAAATCAATTACAAGTCCAATACACAAACTACCAGTTGATAACATTATAATCATAGAATGTCATGATTGCTCGTAGAAGCGTCATAAGTCAAATGTATAAGTAGACGGCATAGAGCGGGAACCAAAACTCTTGCTTTGACTTGTTGAAAATAGTCTTCACGTTTTCGGCATAAAGATTAAAGATGTTGTAAATACTTGGTTATTTGTGGCGAAGACGTATTGGTATTTTGCTTAAAAGTGGCCGACATCATATGTAATGTATGTATAATTGTTATCTTATCAATGACTACTTAACCAGCCTGCACTCCACGTAAAACGACATTGCACATCATGTAATCACACCTATTTGGAATATTATTTTCAGTCTTCTGTTTTCAAATTCCAGTGGAGAAATATCCTGTGTAGAAGAATCGAGCACATTTACCGAAGTTAAACGGATTCCGACCGACAATGCTACTTTTTTTCACGTTTATACTAAGTTTCATGTCGATGGCATGATACCATAGTCGTTAACTGTGGTCAGTCGTTGTGCTGTTTGGGTGTCACACTACAGGCCGTAAGAGCTCCGTAGTTAACCTGTTGTTTTTTCAATTAGGGGCATGATATTTGGGATGAATAAGGACTAGACTTTTAAATCATATTTTGTCGGCACTATTGCGTTTACGTCATCGAAAGACATGCCAAAATGAAATCAAAACATTTTTTGTAAAGGAAAGGATTTAAGCTTGAAAAATAATCACCGGGAAAATTTGATATTTTAAAAAAAGACAGAACCTAGCGAATTCTACTTCGCATCCTGTTGACGTAACATCTAATGATGTTAAGGGCTAGATTATTCCATTCTGCTATGAGAGCATTTTTTAGCTCCTGAATGGACAATGGATGTCGCATGTGTGATCTTCTACCCAATTAATTCTATATGTACACGATCGGAATAAGATCAGGACTATTTGCTGGCCATGGGAGGACATTAACATTATATCGTTGAAGGTAACGTTCAGTAAGTCGCGCGGTTCAGCAAGGTGACCCCTCGAGCATGTCTCTGGATGAAGGGAACTACTAGCTAGAATCTGATTACGGGGCCTGTGCATTTAAATAAAATACGAAAGTAACTGGTATCTCATGACTATGGCACTTACAAAAATGTACCGCAGTGGACATTCACGGACCCATCAAATGTGCATTTAAAGTACCTTTTACTACTACTACGCGCGTTTTCCCGCTGCCCATGATTCCACCCCATATAATAATGCTGTCATCGCCAAACCTGTTTCTGTATAGGACACATGCATCAGTATATCGTTCTCCCTGTCGACGGAAAACCTGGCCCGACCATGACTATGACTTAGGTTGAGCCTTGATGCGTTAGTAAACAAAACGATATTCCAGTCATTCCTCGTAAAACGTAAATAACTACACCAGTTAACGCGAGCATTGCGATGAGCAGGCGTCAGAATCTGTCCGAAACATGGCCTGTTGGCTCGTATTGGCCTATCTCTAGCCATTAACCTGTTACGGATAATCTGTGCGTTGACACCATAACGTCTGGTAGTAACAGTTGCCGGCAAATGGCGTTGACAGAGATGCGTCAACGCTATGTAACGGTCATCGCATAGCTGCACGTGGTCTACCCCTTCTATGACAATCTTAAACGCTGCCAGTCAGTCTTAAACTGATAGAGGTATAGTTTTCTCGTACAATCAGATGACCTGCTAACAGCGGTCACTGCTTGGTCTGCGTTCAACATGCCAATTGCCCGGTTACTCTGGTCTTGGCTTAGCCTTGGCATGCTTTAATATAAAACTTTTCGAAACTGCAAGGAGTCTAAGATGTACATGTATAATCAGAAGTGACAATAACAAACAGAAAAAAAAAGTTTTAAAAGGAATTTGTCTACAGTATCATAATTCCATCGCATGATACATGAATATTCCAGCATTTCAGAATCGCTAGGAATATATGAATATATATATTATTATATATACATTATATATATATATATATATATATATATATATATATATATATATATATATATAATTACAAGCGTTCATAAGAAAGAAGACATCTGACCAAGCTATATAAAGAATTCTATTTCAAAATATGATATATAATAGATATAATATGCAGTTAATATTAAATTGTGACGTAACAGATTTTAATCTGACCGCAACACAGAAATTCTTCATTCAATACATAGTCCATTCATTACTTTAACGGATATCATAATATTTAACAGGAAATAAACAAAAAGCAATCGCCATTAAATATCTTTATTTACATGAACTAAAATTTGTAATTGAAGTTTTTATATCAAAGACGGCAAATTTATAACATGTCACGATTTTATTCCCAGAGTTTCTGGAACTTTTCAATCGGATTACAGGATTTCATGCCCACTTATTCGTATAATTCATGTGTGAAATAACTGTTTCAGTGCATTACTTTATTCGTGAAAACACATTGTCTCATTGATTTGATAGAGAGATAACGGCCATACATGTATAACTACAATATAGTGACATAACTGTTTCAGTGCATTACTTTATTCGTGAAAACACATTGTCTCATTGATTTGATAGGGAGATAACGGCCATACATGTATAACTACAATATAGTGACCTTATCTTGTCCCGTACCTTTGTAGTACTTTTTTCTATTTCCTCCCTTAACTACATTAAATAAAATTAAATTCAAAATTGTTAAAATATATATCATCATAATATCCATTTGCTTTTATAAACACTCTTTCTTTGGTTTAGAACAACTTTATTTATCGTAGAGACCATCACGTGAAACCGTAACATTATGTATAATCCGATGTTGTTTATGCTAAGATAAGAAATATATCTTGTACCTATGTACATGTATATATTAGGAGAAAACGATAAAACTCATTTTCTCATGTCATAGATTTGTTTTGCACGGCGTGTGTATATTGAGCTAATACAAAGTTTGTGTAACAAGTTTTAGATTCCCGCACCCACTATTACATCGTTGCAATTACGAATATAACTTACATGTACCAGCCACGCATTTGTAATGAGCACTTGGTTTTTCTCGTCCTGAAAAAATAAACATCACAATATTTTAAACGTACATATCACTAGAACACTTGTATACTAATATCAATTTAATACACCAGATTCATACATTAAATCTCGTCAGTCATACACATTTAACGTATTCTATACAATAAATACATACACAAGTATATATACCAAATATCAATACTTTCGCTTTACAGAAGTACATATTAAAAGGTAAATACTTCTGAAAAAAAGCTCTTTATACGTCAACAACATCCATCTGTTGCAAATACATACCATTTAATTAACATGATATTGGTATATAAAGGAAACTACCTGGAGTGACAAGCCACATATAGAATTTAATGAATAGGTGTCTTATTTATAATGTTACTGAAAAACAGCATATTGTGTGTTGATTTTGAAGTTCTTTGAAAATGTATGTTTATAATACTGCTATATTTTATATAAACATCACACAAATCGAGTGTCTATTGTCAAGTCACATGACCGTCCTCAGTCGCTACTGCAACTGTATTATGTAGAATATGTCTCTGTCTTTTTTTCTCTTTTAGTGTTTGAATTGATTTTCATGTTGATATTGATATTGCTTCCTTCTACAATGACTTCAACGCTTAAGATTTAAAAAAATCTTCACTTCCCATTTCCTGCACACACTCTCTCTTCCTCTCTCTCGTTTGATCTGTTGTTTAAACAGATGTTGCCAAACGTTTCCTTTGCCTCTAATTTTTCCTTGTTCACGTTAATGAATGGTCAGCAGCGACTACAGAAATGTTTACCAACCGGTAGATATATTTTCTTGGTTGCGATTGACGATTTAAGGCTATTCACTCTCATGTTTACCAAAAACGAAATGTTTGGATTTACAAGAAAGGTTATTCAATATTTTGTATATATAAAGCATCGACGCCTTAAATAGCAGGAAATTAAAGTTGTATATTTCTGTATGTATCAACGTGTTTCTATGAGCTGTTTAAATAATTAGATGCATGATTGACATATCTCTCGTTTAAAAGATTTCTATTTTTACCATTTGCCAAAATAAGAAATGTTGATGCGATAATTATCATTGTAATTGACATAGAATACGTTGCTATTAAATTTATTCTGATATAAAGTAGTAATTTATGCAAATGAATCACTGTAAATCCCACATTGATTTTTGTTTTTGCAATAACACTTGTAGACTGAAGTTAAATCAACTTAATTTTAATTTACCTTTCTCCACGTGTGATTTCTGAAAAAAAAAATTGTGGCTTCCAATTCACGAAAATGAAAAAGGTTTTCCTTTAATTTAATTATTTTTAATATTTCTTTCGAAACCACCGGATAAATTTACCCCAAAACATTAGAATTAAGTAGATAAAAGTGTATCCTATGTAGACAATGTCAATCTTTTAAATATGGTTTAACCACGTACACAATACCCACCCAGGGTAATTGTGTAAAACATATTTCTTCCTTACCATCTGTTAATCACTTGACTATTCATGGAAAAAAGGAGTAGGTACGTTTTCTACTAAAATCGGCCTTATACGGAATAAAACTGTTTTAGATTCATAAAGGACGATTTCTAGAACATTTTTTCCCTAAAACTTTTTGTAAAAGCATTTAAAAAATAACATTTTTGTGGTCTTCCGAAGTCATGATTATACGTGTTGACGTCAAGACGTCGCTTCATCGCCCTTTGGTATGATAACGGTGCTAATGCAATAGGCGCAAAATAACTTCAAAAGAACCAAAAACACAGTATATAGCAAATTTCATAAATGGTATGGAAGAGCCACTTACACTGTGCAGTATATCAAGGATTTTGACCTGCAGTACTGGTATTTACTTATGTCAAAAGTAGTGAATACTTCCACCAACCTTTCTGCATGTGAAATACATTTTTTTCCAATGCGTCGCTGATGTTGGCAAATCTTTTTACAGTTGGTTTTAATATAAAGCCTTGTAAACGAAACATTCAGCAAAATAAGTTATGACAGCTAAGAAGATTCCATACACCTAATCATTAAGCCTGGTTGAATGCTTGATTGTACAAAACTCAAATCTATCACGGATTCTTTGTGAATAGGATCCTATATGTATTTTAAGTTTAAGTCTAATATACTGCTCTTCATCTAAATCACGGTGACTTGCTTTGTTAAGGTTTAATGTGGTGTAACGTCACTGTGACATTTCAGCTATATAGTGACGGGACATAATCGTGCATACTGCAGTGATTGGTCCTCCTGCCGAGCACCCACATCATGGGCAGAGAGGGGTCTTTCACGTGCCAAGCCTTCCTCGACACAGGCACCTTGACGCCGGAAGACGTTTTTAAACTCCCTTGCCATCGGAGACACCCGCTCATGGTGAGCGACAGCGGGATTCGAACCGGCGATCTTCCCACTACGAGTCCGACGAACAAACTGATCGGCCACTACAGGCTTCCTAATCAAGGAGGAGTAGCTCCTTTAGGACTACTACATCACCCAGAAGATGGACAATAATGTGTCATGCAAGTGCATTAGTGTAATTAGTTTGTCGTGAAACTGTTTAAAAGTGGGTAGGTTTATTGTGGTTAAACGTCAAAATGAGCAGTATTTAAGCTATATAGTGACAAGTCATAGTCCCCAGACTTCTGTAATTTTTTCCTGCTGCCGGACAACCACGACATTGGCTGTTAGTGATCCTTAACAACGTTTCAACGTTAGTAACACGCAGATGGTTAGTGTTTATCCAATATCGAACCAACGACTTTTCGTTAATTTTTATCGAAGGGGGATCCGTTCTTAATAAGAATAAGTTTGCATGAACACAAATACATGCACTTATGCATACATACATGCATGCACACATGTATGCATGCACGCACATCCATACATACGTACATGTACATACATACGTGCGTAGACAGAAAAAAAAATGATGCACACACATACATGCACATATGCATATAAACATGCATCACGTATGCATACAAACATGCATGTACACATGCACGCACATGCAAACTTACATACATACATACGTGAGGAGATAGGTATAATGCATGATGGTATATATGAATTTTATAAGAGGAGCATTTAAAATGAACATTATGAATATTGCTTGTGTGTCATAAGTGTAAATCTATTATCACAAGTGAGTACATTGAGCTTCGCCGTGTCTTATCATCCGTTAGGCGGCGCTTGTGTACTATGAGTTAGAAACGACATTGAACATCAGCAACCTTATGACGTCATAAGATAGTTTCATTGTTCTTTACGTCATTATTTTTGGGAATACGTTTCATTTCCTCGACTAACATTAGGACTGCAGTTAATGGCGGCAAAGTCCTTTATACATCTATACGTACATACATTAATACAGAAAGAAAGAAAGAAAAAAAGGAAAGAAATTGATATAAATCAATTAGAAAGCATTTATTCTCTAAGTGCATATTTTATCTATTTTGTTTATGTATTGGATAAGTGCAAATATACATTTTTATACTTTGATATCCCAACAATCACCTACTTGTAATACACCTCTTACCACAGATTTGAGTCATACTACTGAGAAGTCACAATCTAAGCATTAACGTCAGAATGAAAGTTCCGGCGAATTATGGTTTGCCCGGTATTAGACCTCTTACATCATTTTAAACTGTAAAAAGGTCTATTGACTGATCGTCAAATGTGCAACATCACACATTTTGGCAGACTTGTTTATTATGACGTCATAAATGAAAGTCCCGTCAAACATAAATTTAACTGTGACGTCACAATGGAACTACGTAATGGGCATGGTTAGAGTTGGATCTGGCGATCCCTCAGTTACATTTCGCATGATGTCAAAAACTGTACATATATATCGTCGTTAGTGACGTCAATTTTGGCAGTGTAAAGACTCAGGTGTCATATGTACAAATATTTTTAGATTTACGAGCACTTACGGAAAATATTACGAACTCGTAAATCATGTATACAAAATAACTCATAGACTTTTCGTAAAGTTACGAACTCTTAAGTTTACGAGTACTTTTACGCATGCGCTGTACATAGATTTCACAGTAACAAATGACGCTTCAGATATTTCAGGAGCCCGTTTTATCAACATGTGTTAATGCTTGGCTTACTAATTCGCATGCCAATCCCGGGCAATGGTGTAAGTCTACTCAACAAAATACGGGTTTCAGGAACCTGTTTAAGTATGTACGTACGCAAGGATCCGACTAGCGAGTTGACTAATTTTACGCAGCACAAATGCATGCATAAAGTATATCGAAATAGATCATATTAAAGTCAAAATATACTTCTAATTGATGTATGCCTCTATGAATTTATGTTTATGCATTTACACACGATGTGCTTGTAAACATGTAGGTGTAGTGCCGTCACGGAATCGTAAACTATACTTCAAAATACGTCATCAAAATAAAGTGATAAAGCCATCGCGATAAGCACATATGCCACATACATGTACATCTATAAAGACCAGCGGATCACGAATTAAGACGAGACGCAACCCCCCTCCTTGCTGAAAAGTATAAAAATAAAGTAAAAAAGAATAATAAATATCAAATTAGATCTACGTATTACATTTCCAGTAGACTATTTGATTGTTTACGTATATATATAATCTAGGACTACACATTTTTATTTTGAAAATATTCTTATAATAAATCTATCTAATAAAGCTTTTAAAATTTCTTTCGAGGAAGTCGAAAACATCAAAAGTAAACTAAATGATTAACAACAATTTTCGAACACATTGACAGCAAAGAGGAAGCAAAAAGAGTGGTTTGTCATTATGGAAAAGTACGTATCACTACTGTACTCATACGGCATTATTTTAGATAAGAAAGATATACGAGTGATGTTACAGCACTCGTAGATTTACGAGTAGATTCACTCGTAAGTTACGTTTACGTAATTTCGTACATATGACGTCACTCGTAAATTTATACTCAGAGTGACTTACGAGTACTCGTAGGGTATACGAAGTTTTGCACATATGAGCCCAGAAGATGTGTGTTCATATACGCAATAATGTAACCAGTACCATACCGACAAGAAATTCATTTATCTTCAGGCTACGTTTTTCACTTTTGACAGACACTGCACATGACTATTTTGTTATGAAAATGATATCACAATGCTTACTAGATGGAATTTCTAATACAAATAATGGTTTATGTACTTAACGAGGTATGCATTGAGAAAATACGCCCCCCTTTCCTTTCCTGTTGATTGGGATGCAGAACCAGTTTTACAATGTATAAAGTAGATTTATGGCAATTTGAAAGAATTCAACATCGGGTCCCGTTGTATGACCACATCTAGAATCTAGATATAGATATTCAGTAGGCTGGTAAACGCCGATATTTCAATGTAATTCATCAATATTTATTATGCATGTATTGAAGAAATACATAGAGATCTACTGGATAATGTTTTATAATTATAAATTTTATTTACTTGAAATTATATCGCACTTCACCGGGCCATGTTCAATCGCTTACGATGCCTATAGGTACGAATCCGATAATCGTTTCCAGTAAAATTTAAATATGAGCGCAGCTGTTGAGCACTACGAAACATATGTGAAAATATTCTTTAGGATAAAATGTACCATTAGTGTAAGTATGATGTTGCTCGAGGGTTGCGCTCATACAACACTTTGAATTTAATTTCATAAAAAAAAGAATGTAAAAACGTAAATCCGGATACAGTTATAGGTTTAAACGGTCCTACGATATCGATAAGAAGATCTCGTAAACATTTTCATTGCAAGAACCTCCATGTGTAGGAGTACGATTTTGCCCACTAGTATCAAACTATTAAACAAAACAAAAACTCACCATTCTACTGGGCCGATTTGCTATATAATGCGTATCTACTCCTTTTGAATAAAATTAAGATAATATATCAATTTAAAAAGTTAAATAATTTCGCCGGATGACAACTGATAGAAACGTTAATGTTTTACCTTAAAATTGAGAATCGTGTACAACTACTGCACATTATATTGCACGGATGTTCATGAATTCTGCAATTTAAACACTTATTTCTCAAACAGGCATCCCGGGCGGCTGGTTGTATTCTATCATTTCTTCACAAACATTTTTCAGCTTATATTTATTTCATATGATTTTCCAGGTAGGGAATAGAAGTGTTATTGGAAAAAATATAGACTAAATGTATGAAGCCATTTAAATCACTCATTTCTGTATAATAACATCATATATATGGTAATTATACATATGGTTATTTGTTTCAAGAAACAATATTTCATTGCCCTCATATTGACAAACGACTTATTTTCAAAAGCATATGGTGCAATGCTGAAATATATATGTTCTTCATACTAACCGAGTGATGATTGTCTTGGCAATTAACCACCCCGATTCTCTATCACAACTGCATTACAATCTAATATCTTTGTAATGTCTTTTAGTTTGCCTATTCTCTATATGGCGGTGGTGGATTTTCTCATTCAAATTAGTCGGATGACTTACTTGCTTTATAAAGGTTTGCCGTAATATCGTCACACAACAATAAAATAGTGATGTAATCCATTTAATAAATCTGGATGAACAGAACCATTTGCCAAACTTTTCATCATTTCAGCTAGCATAATACTTCATAATCATTTTTTCACGACAAGATTATTTCCCTGGTATTATGGTTTGTGAGACTGTGATACTGCATTTGTGTGGTGCAGTGCATCATTTACCTAATATACTATAACAAAACAAGACCTAGCAAACTGTAAATATATAGTAAATAAAGTATTGTGTATAATCAAAATAAAAATAATTAAGCGTAATGTAAACATGTAGATAAACAACATAATGTATAAATGATCTGTAAATACATACCATATCCATGATTTGTATCAAGGTAAAATCGAAGTTGATGGCGACGCTGTCAGAAGAGTTGAAGACAGGTCTCACACTGTTGTCGTACACTTCTCGATTAAACAGTCCAAGTTCCTTAAGAAGTGTCTGTTCATCCGTCTGAACATAGGCTCCAAAGGAAGGAACTGTGAAATGTAGTGCAATACATATCCACATGTACATGGTATTAATAGGAAGAAACGTTTTGTAAAATAAAATGTACATTAATAAGTTTCCATATTTCCATGGATGCCTGGTATTACGAATGTAATTGAAAAATTTTTCATAGCGGATGTGTTGTTCAGTTCTTAAATGTGCACTACATCTTAAAAAAGATAAGATTTGGAACATTAACACAAGGACAATGGTGTAAACATTAAACAGAACCTATCTTTCAAGATACGAATACATTATCGTATTTATTGGTTATATGTTTTCTTTATTGCATTTTTCGCAGTAGGATTACTACTGTGTTTCTATGCGCTTTGTTTGTTTATTAGAACGTGTATATACCAGCTATCGTCTGACAAAAATATTAAAAGCTTTCAACGTCTATCATCCAACAGGATTCAGATTATGGAAAATATATATCACTGAACTATGCAAGCCATTACTTTTGGAATCGACAGAATGATTAATGACTTTATATACTATACAATGAAGAAACATCACACATTGAATCGACTGGGGTTTAAATCTGTTTGTTATAATTCTATTTTTTATTCAGAATAGAAAAATATTGATGATGGTCAACCCCTTAACGTTTCAGGTAATAGTTATTTACATCTATAATGAGTAAATTACGGATCACTAATGTTGACTTTGTATTCTCATTTCTTTTTAATGCTGCTTTCTCTTATCGTCAAGGACAAATAATCAAATTCACCGAGAACAGATATCTTAAACTATATTTAAATGACCTTTTCGTTCATCGTGTAGATAAGGTAACTATGAGATACTTTTACTAAAGGTTTTTAAAATCCTATGCAAAGTCTTAAACACTGGGATAAACGTAACTCTTGAATAGTTTGCTTTTACTTAAAGCTGCAGTTATCGTTAACACACAAGTTTTGATCTACGTTCACATTTGTTGAACATCCACACGCCAGTCTCGCGAAATTCATTTAATATTTAACACTTCAAGCTACTTTGCTTTGCATGTTGAGTAAAACAGGGCCTATAAATTGGTTTTAGCACGCATTAAGTCAAGTACGGCTTATTTGTATTTGCACTACATTATTACAATTACCAGTTGTCACCAAAGTAACAAACATGAACGACAAGATTTCCACCTGATCGCGAAAAATACGAAATCTACGTATTTAGAACTTTATGGTACAACTTAACATAGTATAATATAAACTAATAGAGGATGAAAGAAAAGCTACTGCCTCAGCCGTATGACAGAAGTCACCACGGAAACATACAGCATATAATGTAATGATATGAAAAAACACATCAGGACATCGCAAAAATATTCTATTTTATTGCAATTACGATACCGATTTAGGACATACATTTGGTATGACAATAGTCAATCAATAGGTATTGATAGAGTAGATATTGTCACAGATAGACATACATATCTATAAAAGTCTTAGGTCGATACCATAACTGCAATACAATGTTTTTTGCGATGTCTTTATCTGTGCATATTCCTGTATCTCTCTAAAGGCATGTGGCTTTGTTTCTCATTCAGCTAGGCCAGATGTCTTTTTTTTCCTTTCCTGAAGATATACATGCAAACAGTACGATAATCTCCATTCTGTGATGCGTTTCAACACTCTCTGTACGAACTGTATACTACAATATCTCCGGAACCGAAATTCATGACCCTCCTACGACTTGCTGAGATTTTCTTAATGTGCTTGACTTTATCACAAGATACATGAATCACGAAAAGTGGCTTATTTCGTGTTAGGCATCAATACTACTAGTATAGACATGTCTAAAGCATCTGTTTGAATTTCGTGCGACATTGTTCGACATGTATTCTATATGTGCTCGATACCAAAATTTGCACTCGATTTTTCAACCGTTTAATATTCTAGGAGCTTTTCGACGGATAATGACGTCATGAAGATAGTTCGTGTGCTAAATGATAAGTCGAGTTGTCCTTTCCCATAGCATGAGAGAGCGGCTTGAAATGTTTCATATTCTGGACGCTACCTTTCGTCTTCTGGCTACAGGAAGAAACACGTCTGCCACATTTAAACCCGGTTTTGCTAGATCGAACCCAATAATAAAAAGAACTCGTGGTCCAGTCGCGAACAAAGGTTAAAAGTATTATTCATCTGTTCTAATGTGTAGCTTGACACTTCTTACATAGTAGTATGAGTATATTTTTATCTCGTTTATGCAGATTATGCGATATTTTGTGTCGTTTTTACGGCTTGATACTCAGATTATGGTAAGCCAAAAAGGAGGCACCAAGTCAGTTGGTCATTGTATTTTATATTAAGGCAAGGTAAGAACATGCATTTTACAATGTGTAAAAGATGAAATTGACCTAAAGCATTATAAACAGTCTCTAATTAGAAGATATAACAAGAAAGCAAATCCAAAATCCAAAGTTTTGTACGGATTACCTAACAAACCTTCATGTTGCAGTACCTCTCAAATATGAAGTGGTAGAAATTATTGTTATGAAAATTGTTCCGACATACTTGGATGTCTGAAATCAGATATGATCAGTATCGAAAAGATAAGCAGAAAATTCTCAAATATAATAATAATATACATACATACATAAGTAAAACATACATTCATCGTAAAAGTGCTTATACTTAACATTCCTTTATATGGTTCGACAATGCATCTATACTCAACAACACAAAAAGTTGAATATACGTTGTTATAAATTAAAAACTTCTGCAAGTACCGAAAATGTAGCTTACGTATGATAGTTGCCAGTCAAAACAATCTGTCGTTGCTATGAATTGTCAAGTGAACATAAATACGTACCGAAATTTGATGAGATAATCCATGAACATATTACGAATATAACTATCATGATATTGTTATTACAATCCTCCATCGTTAGGAGACTATAAGATGTTTTCTTTTGAATGATTTCGGTGTAGTGCGTAGTCCCTGTTGGCAATAGGCATCGAATAGTAGGGAGAAGCACTCAGTTTCATCGGCCTGATGAAGCGTTAATTAAATGGGTCCAAACACTTAACTTGAATGCAGATAAGCTGACAGAGCGACTTAAGTTGTCAGAGAAATGTAAATATTTGAGAATGGAATAAGAAATGAATCGATCTTCTGTAAGAAGCCAAAAAAATGACATACGGTTAGATTTGTTTTTGTACATGATAAATGTACGTATAATATCATGTCTGTCCTCCGCCATCAAGTATTCTAAATCTGTAGGACACAAATACAAAAAAGACTCTTTATAGGTAGATAAATATTTTGGATGTAGTGTTGCTCGTATTGTTTATAACAATTTCATGTCTAACTAAACACACACACACACACAAAATGCCCATTACTAAAGATCTTACATTAAAACTATTTGTCAAGTCAATGTAAGTTTTATCATGTGATACATTTATAGAGAGGATGCATATCCTTAAGTTGTCACGATGTAGCGTGACTAGCGTAACTTCAGTTGGTCGTTCGTAGTCGATACCACAACTACTGTATTATCAAATATCATTGTTAAGTATTTATATATATGTTCTTGTATTCTGGTTTTTTTCTATAGATGACCTAGGTGGTCTGTCATGCAACTGGTTCAGTTTTCTGTGTTTTTAAATGAGATGACACAAATAAAAGCACTTGATAAAATATCGTATATTATTAAACTCCATTTGAATAATAAGCAGAAACTGTCGAGTCCTGTACAGATATACGAAAAACCTACTCGTAACTATAGGATGTGAAGTGATTTAAAGGCATTAATTTCATTCAATACATAAAACAGCACGTCACTGGGACTATACTATAGTACTCTTAATTTATGTTTATCAGCCATTAAAGATGTATATGGTGACAAATTCATATACAGCATTTTATACAACAAATATCGGAACATATGTATGTTTGTAAATTAAATTCACAATATGCACACTTCGACAACTCATTTCTCCTCATCGATGCTAAGGCCAAAACTGTCGGAATATAAGCTATAAAAATTTTATTGACACGACGGTAGAGCCAAAACTTTTGACATAGTGAGGTGTAGGTATATATATCAGGTCAATACAAAAACACTGAAAACTGGGTTCGTGATAACCCTCGTGAACAATCTGTCCGCCAGCAGTAGTATTGACCATGTATATATAGATCTGCACCTTTTTGCACTTACAAAGAGATCACCTAATGACGGATATTAATAATGATCCTCTCTAAGTGTTTCATATTATTTTAAAACTAAAATTAATAAAAGTACATGCTTGAAAAGAAATTATATGTACTTATAACTTGTTAGACCATATAAGATGATGATTTTTCACTGTTTTACCTTTATCATCTGTCATGAAGAATTGAGATATATAAAAAATACTTTGGGTTATGTCGGAGGAACAAAAAGAAAAATCTCATACTAGAAGTACTGTCGAACATAGCAACCTTTTCCACCTATGTAGGGAAAATACTTAATCAAGCATCAGAATACTGCTACATTCTTTATTTTCAATGATAATATAAATAGTATAGGATTAGTACTGCATGTCATTGAATGCATGTAATCGGTTTACGTAACAGATTACAAATGAGACATTCCATGACCCTAAGTAGATACATGTATTCTTTGGTTTTTCTTTTTATGCTGAGTTTGTGTATCTTTTTCGGCATTATCCATCATATTGTAAATTCAATAAATAACAGTATTTTTATAGAGACAATAAAAATATAGGCTACTTCTATTCTAGTAAAATTTTATAGGTATAATATTCATTAAAATAGTTGACACTTGAGTTTAAATATTGTTTTTTATTTTTTAAAAAATGTGTACGTTTTAAAACTGATATAGTAAATCAGATTTTTTAGTATCTAGAACTGAAGCAGTAGTAACACATTTTTCTGATTATCAAAGATTTCAATTTTTATATATTAAATACATTTATTACGTAAAACAAATACATCTCCATACATAAATTTCAATTGTGTGGCAATAAACCAACAAACATCAAATGGAAAAGACAGAACAAGTTACATGAAACTATAATGCGTCAGGCGCCAAAAATGAGTAAGCATCATTCTAGGTTAACCATGCATGCTTATCGTGGTTTAGGCTTACGATCTATATAAAGTAATAATGTATTGAGGCATCCTGGAAACACGTTCCCTGTTTTGCCATATATTAATGTTAGTACCTTGATAGTTGAAAATGCGCTATCACTTACATAATATGGTTGAAATCGCTTTACCCGCATTACAAAGAAGTTATAATGCTAATGCACATCTAGTACACAAAGATATAGTTTATGCAATTAAGGTAAGGTAAATTCAAAGGCATGCAATATGTATTTGCAATTCAAGTACTTAAGATACTAAAGTAAAATACGAAAGTAACTGGTGTCACATGACTATGGCAATAACAACAATGTACCACAGTGGACAGTATAGATATTCCGTAAAATTATTAAACTGGATGTTGTTTTGATAAGTATTTAACACCAAAATCAACAGAAATGCATTTAATATTTCAACTTTGTTTTAATTTAATTGACTGCTATTTGTCAAGAAAAATGTGTGTGTAAATTGCGCATTTTTCGACAAGCAAAATTATATACATAAATGTAATATACCAGGGACAAAGATATACTAAGAGGAAATGTACAGTACATTAGAAGTGTTTCATTTCAATCATAGGGAATGTGTATTCACAGATCAACGTACTTTCCTGTAGAAAATAGTAAAATTGTATTCCATTGTAATAAGTTATAATTTTACTATATCAAAGAGCAACTACGTTACATTAAGTACAGAACAATCCTTCCATAATTTCCCAATCTGCTGCTATTTCAGGCAGTTAATGATCTGTTAAAATGCATGGTCATATCTTATTTGCATACCTGACATATTGTATGACACCGCTTATTGTCTGGCGTTGTCAATGAAACACCATCCCTTACTAGCAGGTGAAATGAAGTATAAAAAAGGATCGCTGATACACGAACAACTTTACTGAAATGACCCATCTAGATGAACTCATTCTTACAACCAATCGTTTACCTAGAAAATTGCTTCTCTGAGCATGAATAAAACATGATTATTCGTTCATATCTGCATGTTTGTTTCCAATTGAGTAGACTGGTCTGTTGCAATGAACAAAAAAGGCGGTGTAGGCAATTATCAATCTTCATCTTTTAGACATTTATTAGGAATTTTTTCTCACCTGAAATGTCGGTTAAGTTCCATTAAAGTGTTTAAAGCTCGAATTTTTAACCTGATTGGTTGGTTGGTTGATTGGTGTTTTACGTCGCTTTCAACAATATTTCAGTTATATCGCGACATGGAAGCAGGAGATTACCAACCTCTTAAACATAGTGACGCAACCCGGGAATCGAACCCGGATCGTCGGCGCCGCAAGCCAAGCGCTTAACCACTACACCAAGCCTGCCCTTTTTTAACCTGGAACAGTTTACTAGTTTACTGTTTTACTGCCAGTCATACATTTATACCATTTATTTAATGATCATTTGAATATGAATATGATCTCGCTGTCTTCGAGGTGATTGAAATAGGAAGGTATATAAATAAGCTAGCCACTCGGTATTGCATATTAATTTACCGTCTCTGGTTAGTGTACTAAAAGTTGTGATAATGAAAGTTTCTCTCTCTCTAACACACATGTTTTTTATTCTATTCTTTCTCTGATTTGCTATAAGTGGAATTTATCACATGTGCATGTCAGATCTTTAATTCTCTCTTATCTTATATCTGTTTTCCTTTTAGACAAATTCTTTATTTTCTACATGCTTGTTACTGCTGATTACATGATCTGAATTAGGAAGAAACGCAAAGCCCACATTGTAAATTGAGTACAGAACTAAGACATATTTATTTGAACATATGATAAATAACGTGAAACATTAGTCATTCTTCTGTAAGCATGAAACATAACATAAAACTGATGGCATGATGTTTTATATTATAGAAATATATAATATAACAAAGGTATATTGTGAGGCTTTGAAAATTGAAACGGTAATTTTACTTGCTTCTGGTACATATAAATGTATAAGAAATATACACTCAATTGTTAAATCCAAGCCATAAAAATCCACTAACTGTTTTTCTTGTTTTATTTTTTTATGTTTGAATTGTGGTAAGTGATCATCTTTCTTTATACGTACATAGATTTACAAAACTTGTTCAAATACATTGATATCCTTGAAGTTCAACAACAGAACTGAATGGAATTGAATACTTTTAGGAAAATAATTACACGATCTGCAAAGAACTCTTTGACCAAATAATGTATTAGCGTTGAGTTGGACCTTACTTCAGTCGGTTATCTGAATCGTGCCTTAGTTCGTTCCAAAGCCTATTAGTAGATATGTCTATCAATACGTTTACTGACAGGTGTAGGTTAACAGCCGCTCTCTTATGCGACGTAATCCTATATGTCGATACTTCGAACTAGGTTTAATTTTTTTCTCGCAGAAGAAATTTATTAATAAAATAGGTCATTAAACATCGTCTTTACTAACTATCAGGCATGCTGCCACTATGAGCACTTTGGTGGAAAAGAAAGAATGTTCATATATCTACAAAAACACCATAACCTACTGACATGTTATTATTGTAATGAAATCGAACTTTCGCATCTACTTTCATTTTCCAAGTAACTAATACACAGGCATTTAAATCCCTTCAACAGATATAACAATCTATTTCATTAGTCAGCTACATTTTAGATTTGGTATTTAAAGGCGTGTTCGCTCACTTTCGCCCGGCTTAGCTAAGGTTCACTTCGAACTGAGCTTTAACCACCTTCTTAAAGGTCGGTATTAGTTACGATATAATAATGTATTAAGGTTGTTCCGGGAATTGTAAATATTATCATTATGTAAATATATCATAATAAATCATTGCACTTTGCACTAGTCTCACTTATTTAGCTTCCTTGCGGACATTCTTACATAGAACCAGGGTATATAAAATAGACTTGACCATCTGTAATAGCTAGGGTATGAGTCTATGCACACTAGCTTCTGTTTATATTTGCAAGTACATGTATTGGTGTGTGTAGACCTGTATCTTTGGTCGTTGTGGGTTTCGAGCCTGTTACAAAAGTGGTGCCGTTAAGAGTGTTCGATTGTTCCGTTTAGGAGACTAACATGGCGAGTGGTTACACACCTTTCTGCACAGCAATAACTGATAAAACTTTTACTTTTGGTTTATTTGATGCACATGATGACTTACCTTTTTATAGGAGGCGTAGTGCAATTCCAGTAGTCACATGTACAAAACAATCAACTTGTTTGAGTACTACGAGTACAGTTTTTATAATGTCATCGTCAAGAAATAGTAATCTTGAAAGCGTATCCAATTCCATTACAAAAACAGTGTACACAGTTCCTTCTAGATGTAGTATTCTTCAAGAAAACAAAACAGCTAGTTTCATGAACCCACCCGCTGTACGCAATGAATATTCCACTGATACACATGACCGATTCAACGAGTACTTATTGCGCGATATGAATGCTAGCTCGGAGAGTTTTCGAAATACCTTTAAACCTCCGAATGTAATGAAGCGTAGATACCAATATGACGAGAATAACTCTGATCGAGTCAAATATTCTACCCCTAGAAGCTCAAGTGTGACAGATATATCAGAACCTGTTTTTCCACACACATCACAAAGAAATGATTTTCATGATTACCTTACACCGCAAGGTTTAAATAGAAGGTTTGATTCATTTCCGGAAAGCTCTCACAGGGCTGCTTTTGACAACACACATGATCAACCATCGTACCGTGAACCAACATCTAATACGCGTAGTTTTTCACTCGGTGATACTAGAAGCGTAACTAGACACAAAATAAAAGAGCCACAGACATTTGACGGCTCAACAAGTTTTCAAGATTACATTATACATTTCGAACAAGTAGCGTTATGGAATTCATGGACTGATTATGAAATGGCGCAACAACTCATAATGAGTTTGCGGGGACAGGCACAAAGGCTGTTACCTGACTTGACTCTAGGACAAATGGGTAGTTATACGGAGGTTCGCGCCGCCCTTACGCAGAGATTCAACCCCCCGGGTCGGGAATCTGCTCATAGATGCGAGTTTCGAAACAAAAGACTAGAAAAGTCTGAATCAATAACTCAATATGGATACTCACTTAGACGTTTGGCTACTTTAGCTTTTCCGATGATATCTCATGATGCGCGAGAAATTTATGTCATAGATCAGTTCATTAATGGTTTGTCATCCCATGAAATGAAAAAGCATGTACAATTCCATCATCCCAAAACACTTGACGAAGCCATTACATTAGCTATCGAATACGGAGCTTTCGATGTTCCTCGCGAGTCAATCTTACGTAAACCGGACATATCGTCGTCGGTCAATGCTGTAAGATCAACTGAACATGACAACCTGAAAGGTACTAAAAATCAAAGTACTGAAAGTACTGAAATGTCCCAACTCGTAAAACTTATGACGGACAGTTTTGATAAACTTGGCGAAATGATAAAACAGAGTTCTAAAAAGAGATTCAAACCCTGTTTCAAATGCGGTAAGAAGGGTCACCCTCACTGGAAATGTCCGAATCCAAGCACGGAGGGAACACAAAATGGTGAAAATAGTCAAGGAAATAAAAAGAGTGATTTAAACTCAAACCGACTGAGCTCGAGCCCAGTGACTCAGTCGTAAAGAGCAAGCTGACCAATGAGTCTGACAAAACAAAAGGGCGAATTATACATTTAAATGTTGTACAGCCAGGTTGCTTGTATGTAAATGTCACAATAGAAGGAAAAATTTCCAAGTTCTTAGTAGATACTGGTTCTTGTGTTACAATTATTTCTACTGAGTTGTATGAGACATGGAATAATAATCTAGACAAAGGCTTAGAAAACGTAAATCTGACGTTGTTAAGCGCCTCTAGTGACGAAATCTCTATTAAAGGGAAACGAGAATTTGTGTTTCATATTGATAAATGTAGATTTGAACATGAAGCAATAATTGCACATTTGGAAGGGATTTCTGGAATAATTGGCTTGGATTTTCTGCTAGATAAAGGTGGAGAATTAAAATTTTCAGATCAAACCCTCAATTTTGGGGAAAATAAAGTTCAATTAATTCAGGAGCCTAATAATATTTGTGCAAATATCAGAATTGCTAAAACGGTAACGGTGGAACCCAATACCGAGATATTATTATCCGGATATTTAGATGGGAAATTTGATGCCATGTGTGGCCTAGCTGAACCTTTACAGTTTTTGACAAATAAAGGGTTGCTGATGGCAAAATCATTGGTTGACGCTACAAATAAAGAGATCATTTTCTCTGTAATGAATTTGACTAATAGAACTGTTACAGTACAACAACATTCAACAATCGCTCAAGTTCAGACCATTCAAGCTGTGCTTTCAGACATTCCAGAACAAGAACAATCACTACATTCCTCATTTCAACACCAACAACTTCCATCACATTTAGAATCTCTTGTTCAGAATTTACCAAAATCATTATCAACAGATGAACAACAACAGGTGTGCGACCTATTGCATGAATTTGAAACTATTTTCAAACATCCTGAGAGATCATTAGGAATTTCAAATGTTTCTGAACACAAAATTAATACAGGAAATACACCACCTATTAAACTCCCTGCACGTCGAGTTCCTCTCAAGAAAAAGTCTATAATTGAGACTGAGGTGAAAAGCATGATAGATGCTGGTGTGATAAAACCAAGTAATAGTCCCTGGGCTTCCCCTGTCGTTTTAGTTACAAAGTCTGATGGAACAATCAGATTCTGCATTGACTATCGGAAGTTGAACAATGTTACAAGAAAAGATGCTTTTCCCCTACCACGCATAGATGGTGCATTAGAAGCTTTATATATGCAAAATATTTCTCGACATTAGATTTAGCAAGTGGGTATTGGCAGGTTAAGATGGCAGATGAAGATAAATCTAAGACAGCATTTGTTGTTCATAATGGCCTATATGAATTTGAAGTTATGCCTTTCGGATTGTCAAATGCTCCTGCTACATTCTCTAGAATGATGGAGTTAGTTCTTGGAGGTTTACGCTGGTCAAAATGCTTGTGCTATCTTGAAGACGTAATTGTGTATGGTTCCAACTTTGAAAGTGCATTAGAAAATTTGCGTGATGTGTTTATGTGCTTGCGTAAGGCAAATCTAACCTTAAAACCCAAAAAGTGTAAACTTTTTCAAACATCTGTTCGTTATCTTGGTCATGTCGTTAGTGACTCTGGTGTATCATGCGATCCAGACAAAGTAAAATCCATAAAGGATTGGCCAGAGCCGAAAAACATATCTGAGATCAGAAGTTTTTTAGGTCTTGCAGGATATTATCGGAAATTCATACCTAACTTTTCAACAGTTGCTGCCCCAATGATTTCACAGACTCGTAAAAACAGGAAATTCTGTTGGAATCACGAGTGTGAAAAATCATTTCAGACTATAAAAATTGCTTTGACTACAGATCCTATTTTAGCATATCCAAATGAAAATGATTTATTCATACTTGATGTGGATGCATCTTTGACTGGTATAGGTGCAGTGCTCTCCCAAGTTCAACAGAACCAAGAAAAGGTTATTGCATATGCAAGCAAAACACTCAGTCGTGCACAACAAAACTATTGCGTGACTAATCGAGAGTTGTTAGCTGTGATTGAGTTTGTTAAGTACTTCAAGCATTATTTGTGGGGTAGGAAGTTTACCATTCGTACAGACCATGCGCCTTTGCGATGGCTACAAAAGAACCCGAGGGCATGGTTGCACGTTGGATAAGTGTTCTTGACACTTTTGATTTTGACATAGAACATAGGAAAGGTTGCAATCATAGCAATGCAGATGGACTTTCAAGGGTATTTGTAAAAAGGAGACACGTTTGTAAATTTGAAAATTGCTCTGAGTGTCATACAATTGAAAGGTGTAAAACATCCGAAAACAAATTAGTACATTCCATTCAAGCCTTTGAAAATGACAGTTGTAACTGGTTAGATACAGGGAATAGTGAACAAATTAAGGCTTGGCAAGTTGAAGACAAAGACATAGGTTATATCATTCAGCTTAAGTCAAAATCATCTGTCAAACCCAAGTTATCTGATCTTGAAGGGTGTTCAAAAGACATCAAAACGTTATATAAAATGTGGGATGTTCTTGTTTTGAATGAAAATGGAATTCTGTGTCGTATTTGCGAACAAGACATACAAGGAAATGATATTTCTCAGACAATTGCACCTTTAAAATTGAGACAGGATATCATGTTAAGGTTACATAATTCAAATATATCAGGTCATATGGGAAGAGAAAAGACATTAAAATCAATTCGTCAAAGATTTTATTGGCCAGGTTTAACAAATGACGTGAAGAGGTGGTGTCGCGCTTGTGATCAGTGTGCAAAGCGGAAACCAGGTCCTGGAAGAGGCAAATCATCTCTAGTCCAATCTGTAGCAATAAGACCAATGCAAAGAATAGCTGTAGATATTTTGGGTGGACTTTCTGTCACACGTAATGAAAATGAGTATATCATTGTGGTTGCAGACTATTATACCAAATGGGCTGAAGCATATGCAGTTAAGAACTACACTGCTTTAACTGTAGCCGATGTTCTTATTAATGAACTATTCTGTCGATTTGGGTTACCCTCTATAATCCACACGGATCAAGGCAGAGAGTTTGAAAGTGATTTGTTTCAAATTTTATGTAAAAAGCTTGGGGTAGAGAAAACACGTACATCTCCATATCGCCCGCAGTCTGACGGTTTGGTAGAAAGACTGAACAGAACACTTCTGCAAATGTTATCAGCTTTTGTGAATGAATACAAGGATGACTGGGATGACCATATTCCTTACGTTATGATGGCATATAGGTCAAGTGTACAAGATAGTACTAAATGTACCCCAAACATCCTTATGTTAGGAAAGGAGATTACCTGCCCGATAGATCTTATGGTTGGTGAACCGCCTGGTCATATTCCAAATCTTTGTCCAGTTTTATATGTAGATTGGGTGCAGAATGCAATGCGATTTGCATTTGATTTTGTCTACAAAAACCTAAATCAGGCTGCTGATAGACAGAAATATTACTATGATGTTGGCCTTAAACCATGAACATTTGGTGTTGGTGATTGGGTGTGGAGATGGTATTTGCCAGCGGTTCGGAATAAATTAGGTCAAGGTTGGACGGGTCCATATTTGATAACTAAAAAGTGTTCTGATGTAAATTATCAAATTCAAAAGACTGAATGTGATCGCAAAATTGTGGTTCATGTAGATCATTTAAAACCTTATGAAGGATTGAATCCTCCACAGTCATGGCTTGTTCAAGAGAACTCACTTGAGGAAGATAGTACAATAGAGAGCATGGTTAACCTTGAAAATCCTACTAATGATTCCTCCACTCAAATAACAGAAAACATAACTGAATCACCTACTAAAACAACACGGTTTGGAAGGAGAATAAAACCCCGAGAAATATATTCTCCATAAAATTCTAAAATGTCACCTTGCATCTTCTGCAATCACATATTAACAAGAACAAAATATGTCAATCAAACATTAATAATTATTTTTAAATTTTCATTATCTTTAATTTAAAGCAAATAAATTGCTGTTTCCAGTGTTTAAGTAAATAAAAGCAATCATATTTGCTGATAAATGCAAAGACCTGTGTAATTGATCAAAATTGAATTTCTTGTTCTATAAAGCAGCTGGTCTGCTGGATCCATTATAGTACAATGCATTCAATTAAAATTACAGTAACCATGGCAGAAATACAGCTACATGTATCAGAGGATGAGCTGGATCATCTTGATGTGGATTTGTGTGGACACTGGCCACAGCAAGGCATGGCATGTGCAGTTTCTGGTTGTAACACGAAGGTTTTCAAAAAGTTCGGCGATCTTAGAAACCACTGGAAACTTATTCACACCAAGGAAATAGTTAAACACTTTTGTTCCTATTGCAACTTTAAACATATAAAGAAAAACCAGCTACAGCGACATTATCGTATATTTCACAAGCTGACAGCGGAAAATGCAAGGAAGACATCCGTGGAGAGTCAATCCAGGAAAGTTCAAAATGAACGATTCATTTGTCCTGGACAGGTTCAGTTGCCCCTTGAACCTCGGGAGAAGACGCTAAGGAGGGAGGTGTTCAAGGAGGAAACCAGGAAAATCAGACAAAATTCCATTCCATCTATTACAGTAGGAGATGTGCTGTGGAGGGATGAGCACATAAACCGCGACGAGGAAGTGGTGTACAGAGAAGAGGGAACTTTCGTCCAAGGGAAGAATGGCCCAGTTTTAAGAACTGTAGAGGAGACAAACGTTCTCAGTGAATAGAATGAAACTTTATTATAATTTTCATGAACTTTAAATTATTATTAATAATTTGTTTATCATGACATGCAATATATTGTTATAAGTAGTATTTATAAGTTTAAAAAAAAAAAAAATCCAAAAATTCTATTTTTTTTTTTCTCATAAAGGGGGGAGAAGTGTAATGAAATCGAACTTTCGCATCTACTTTCATTTTCCAAGTAACTAATACACAGGCATTTAAATCCCTTCAACATATAACAATCAATTTCATTGGTCAACTACATTTTAGATTTGGTATTTAAAGGCGTGTTCGCTCACTTTCGCCCGGCTTAGCTAAGGTTCACTTCGAACTGAGCTTTAACCACCTTCTTAAAGGTCGGTATTAGTTACGATATAACAATGTATTAAGGTTGTTCCGGGAATTGTAAATATTATCATTATGTAAATATATCATAATAAATCATTGCACTTTGCACTAGTCTCACTTATTTAGCTTCCTTGCGGACATTCTTACATAGAACCAGGGTATATAAAATAGACTTGACCATCTGTAATAGCTAGGGTATGAGTCTGTGCACACTAGCTTCTGTTTATATTTGCAAGTACATGTATTGGTGTGTGTAGACCTGTATCTTTGGTCGTTGTGGGTTTCGAGCCTGTTACATTATGAATTTCTATTTCATTTTGAATTCATTATTTTCTGTATTCTCACAAAACTTTCATTTTAATTGATTTTTTAAAATTTTATATTCATTTTACTCATAAATACGAATCTGCTTCTTCTTCAGGTCACACACATACAAACACTTACATAAATATAAAGACACGAAAAGAAAGATAGAAAATATGTACAAAGTACTGGTCTAATAAAAACTGGTTTCTTGAATTGGCTACATATTGAGCGTTTCTCTATGCGCTATCTAATAAGACATGAGCCAAACACAAGCTAACAGCTTGCTTACAGATCAAGTGGCGCCCCCTAGAAAATGTATTTGCATTGACCTACTGGAGGTAATTACACTAGGTGATAAGAAGTTATAGATAGCAGGACAAAGAAAATAAATAACAGAAATAAATGCAGTCTAAACAAAGTGTCAGATGTCCTTTTGATGAACAAGAAGTATTGACACCAGCATCCTATATTATGAGATAGAGCAGTCTGCGTCTGTTTGTTCCAAACACCGTATCTTTTGTGGAGATGCCCATTTTGGGTAGGGTTTGGTACGGACAGACGATAGGAATCCATGTCTTTATACTTGTCATGTAACTCGCCATCCAATATTACCACTTGTCTTGACAGTATTGTTATTTTTATTTTTTATTTATTTATTTATTTTTTTTTTTTTTGATTGGTACTTACTTATTTTATCACTTATTTGTTTTTCACTCCCATTTATTTCTGTTATTTATTTTCTTCTATCTATAACTTCTTATCATCTAGTCTAATTACCTCCAGTAGGTCAATGCAAATACATTTTTAGGGGGCGCCACTTGACCTGTAAACAAGTTGTTAGCTTGTGTTTGGCTCATTTCCTACTAGATAGCGCATAGAGAAACGCACAATATGTAGCCAATTCAAGAAACCAGTTTTTATTAGACTAGTGCTTTGTACATATTTTCTTTCCTTTTTTTTTTGGTCGTGTCTTTATATTTATGTAAGTGTTTGTATGTGTGCGTCCTGAAGAGGAAGCAGATTGCTTGGAAAATTTGGCAATTTTTTAATTGTTTTAGTATCGTTATCGCAGACCTGTGCTTTTATATTGACCCCTTTTTCTCAAGCGATTTGCATTAACCTTCATTGAGGTTGATCCCATACTTATGAATAGTGAATGTTGTTACTATTTCTTTTTTGTGCGTTATATATATATATATATAAAACATCTATAAGAAAGAAGTCCAACATTTCCGATTTAATCGTTATAAATATAGATGTTCAAGATAATTAGTTGTATGATTATATCCCAAAATGTCGCTTAACATTTTTGAAAAGGGCTATCTAAAATTACAACAGATCCCTATATCGACCATTGGGAGTCCTCAATGCCAATTTCAACCGTTCCGCTATATATCCTTGTGAGAGTGGTTTCTAGACAAGACACCTCATTCTCAAGACGAAATCTTCGTATTTAGAACATGTACTGTCATATCGTAAGAAAGCAGACGCCATATGCGAATGAGGAGGGTAAGTTGTTACCCCGGAAAGGGAAGTTGGTGAGAATGAAATTGAAATATTTTTTTCTCATAAAGAGAGGTGACTTACAAACCATCATCACCAATTGACATGAAATATTTAAAGATGAAGCAGAAGATGCGCTCTCAGTTGCATATTTTATCTCGAGTTCCTTTAGATATATGATGTTAAAGTGATCTTTAGATACAGGGTTGTTAATAGAGAAAACGTCATCGATGTATCTATATGTATAGTTAAAACGATATATTAATTGCTTATTGCCTTTGTAGAGCAAAGGCTGTGTGAATTCTGCGTCATATGAGTACAAGCAAAAAACAAACACAATACTAATGTCGACCAAACGTGACGCACACTTTGTTCCCATCAGAATTCCAACAACCTACTGGAACTCTTTCCCACCACAAATCAAAAATATTATCTATAAGAATTTTTATTTTAATTTTAAATATTCTGGATGATCTCTTTTTCTGTATATTTGCTGCTGGAATCAGACTGCTTCTTTACAAAATATCTATCGTTGAAGCCTAAAACAAGATAATTATACTTGCATCTTTCATTTTTGCTGAAGATGGCGTTTTGAATAATTGAGGTTATTCAGTTCTTTAGTTTTTGATTAGAGATGGTAGTACGAAGAGTTGAAAAGTCGAGATTTTTTTCCCTTTTTTAATTTATTTATTTGATTTCACAAACATTCACATTCTTACATCATTCACTCAGAGAATTATTTAATTCACAGGCATGTAGCCATCACGTTTACATCAATACCAGGAATGTACATACATTTATAATGCGTAATGTTCTGGTCAATCAAGCTTTAATTAATGAAGTAATTTCATAAAATTCCCCTATTTTGCGGAGAAAGCATTTTTATTGTTCTTCATATGGATATATTTATAAGTAGTAATATAGCTTTTAATATATGTTTTGGCACCTAACCTATAAGAGTAGGGATGCGTTTGTTAATTTTTTGTTGATATATGTATTTCTTAACTAAACAGATTGCAAAATTCATTAATATTTCAATAAATTTTGGTCTGAAAGGAATGTTTGTACTGTTTAATTCTATATTTGCATTTGTTTCTCTATTTATCTTTTTGATACATTGTACAATTCCGTAGTAAATATTAAAAGCAGGGTGTAATCTAAACTTGTTTCAGAAATCTTCATAACTTAAAATATTACTGTTATCATCAAGCAAATCATATACATAAACAATACCTTTGTCATACCATTTCTTATAATAAAGTATATTTCCATTTATTTTAATTTTATCGTTATACCATATGGATTGAAAATATATATTGTCATATCTATTTGTAATGTTTCTGAAATTGTAGAAAGACAGAAATACATCTTTCCAAAACAAAACGGGTTTGCCTGTTGATTAGCTATATTCTTAAAGTAGCTTTCATCAAAGGATAAATGGCATTTGATATTGTTTGGTAGAGTGTCAATTAACAAGTTGCAACGAGAAGTGTCAACTGAATTTGTGGTAATCCTACGCATCCATGTAATTTTCAAACTTTCAATAAAAGATCTAACGTTAATCATACGTAATCCACCTTTCGAATAGAATAAGGTTTTTCTAGCTATCTTACCATTTTATGTTATGGCGCTGTCCGTCCGTCCGTCCGTGCATCCGTCCGTCCGGGGTCATGTTTTCCTGACATTTTTGCCGTCTTTCAAGATATTGAGTTTAAATTTAAAATATAGCTTTATATCAAGCGGTGTCAGTACCAGTTCGAGTTTTGTTACGATTGACTTACTTTTGACGGATTTATGGCCCTTGGACTTATAAATTTCAATATTTTTTTTCAGAAATTCGTTAAAAATCTATTTTTTGTCAGAACATTGTGAAATTTCTCATGAAACAAGAAAAATGTACCAACTATCACATATGTTACGGGTTTTAATATGTTTTTCTTCATTTTGAGAAATTTATAATTTTAAGGGGGGGGGGGTGACTATATGTCCTAGGTCATGTTTTCCGGACTTTTTTTGCCGTCTTTCAAGATATTGAGTTTAAATTTGGCATAAAGCTTTATTTTAAGTGGCGTCAATACCAGTTCGAGTTTTGTTACGATTGACTTATTTTTGACGGATTTATGGCCCTTAGACTTATAAATTTCAAGATTCTGTTTTGAAAATTCATTAAAAATCTAATTCTTGTAAAAACATTATGAAATAAAAAAGTTTTTTTGCTGGTCAAGTTCCAAGATGGGTTGGATAGGACCATTTCTGAAGGAGTTATTGCCCTTGGACTTATTCCTATGGTAAAATGCTATAAAACGCAATTAACTTCAGTAAACGTCAGATGTTTTTCATGAAAATCATGCCAAATACGAATTGACCCTGTCCGAATTAAGCGACGGGCGTATTATGCCACGCTAGGCGTTGCTCTTGTTATTATTCCAAATGAATTTATAGAATATGTTTTCTATGTCTCTTATATGATCATTATTCGGATTTGGTAAGCTAATGAATAAATGGATTTATTTGCGTAATAGTATAGATTTTACTACTGTTATTTTACCAGCTGTACTTATAATAATTTCTCTGATCCATCCAATAATATAGCGCTATCATCAGCATATTGAAGAAGTTTATATATTCTGTCATTATATGTACACCTTCCATCTCTTTATTTTTCCTGAACATTACTCCCATGATTTCAACACATAACAGAAAAATATGTGATGAAACTGGATCCCGTTGTCTACAGCCACGGCCAATTTAAAAAATAATGTGAATTCAAACCATTCTAACGCATAGTTTAATGTTAGAAAAGAAAACAACAATCCATCGTTTTATATTTTCACCAAAGTTAAAAATTAAGTACGTTTATAAATCTCCAAGACACAAAATCAAATGCTTTCATATGAAGGTAAGGTTATTTTGCTGGTATTAAGAGTCGATTTTATAACAATGTAAATTTTATTTCAGTACGAACTCTAATTAACCATACTGTATCGAAAATAAACATTCTAGAGATTCCGATTAACATAAATGTCCACTATTTTATTACATATTACTATGAGGGCGCAATACATAAGGATGAAGATAATACGAAATAATGTTTATGGCTATAAGATTTCCCTATGACTGATTTCAAGGAATATATGTAGCCACAATAATAATAATAAAAAAACCCCCCAAAAGCAAAAGAAACTAAAAAACATAATGGCCGTTCTTTTGATAAGTTGAAAGGGTTGGTCTGCTCAGTTCATACTGAACATTTCTGAAAAGACTTTGGACAAGCTTTTTGAATTTATTACTTTTTTCTCAAATGTAACAACTTATTCCAGCAAATAAACCGATTTTCTAAAACTTAAAATAGTCTGATTTCTGTTGTTTGTTTGGGACTTGGAAGTGAAATACTTTCCCCGTATGTAATTGTCATTTTTATTGTCTATATTTATAATACTATAAGGACCAAAAGCGCAACACACACAAACCCAGTTAACAAAATTTACAGGCGGATCAAAACTCCCACGGATTACACAGTTTTTAGTCAGAATATTTCTATCGCAATACTCCCTTAATATTATCTTCCTGATATGTATCAAATGACGAATAAAAGATAGTGCCAACATTTGAAAAAATCTCATGTCATTTAGGATATGCATAATTCATAAACTGTTAGTCACTCATTATATTAACATATCTGGTATAATATTGGTTTTTAACAACGAGTAGGAGTAAACGCATTGGCTATAAAAAGCCGTTAAAGCTCCTACAGGTATCACACTATCTATCCATCACTAAAGCATTCAATGGCTTTAATGGTAGAGTAAAAACCACCAAAATGCAAAGATGTATTTTGAATTTGAACTTGCTGATTTGCTGTGTTGTTTTCTCTCAAGCATTTGTTATTAGACAAGTGTGGACACCTGATTATATGGACGACTCAGATATTACAAGTAAGATTTAGTTCAGAATTTAAGACTATGAATGAAAATGTTGGTTGATTAGCGTTTTACGTCGCTTTCAACAATATTTCAGTTATATCGCGACATGGAAGCAGGAGGTTACCAACCTCTTGAAAATAGTGGCGCAACCCGAGAATCGAACCCGGATCGTCGGCGCCGCAAGCCAAGCGCTTAACCACTACACCACGCCTGCCCCTAAATGAAAATAAGAAATAGAATAATTTTTATAATAAACCTCTTGTTTTATTAAGATTTGAAATAAATACATATACCCACATATTTCGAATATATTTTAATGTTACGAAGAAATACATCATAGTTTGCATTGAGGTTTAGTGTTCAAATTATTTCAGGTGATGTGTATGAACTCTATCATTACCGAGTCATCTTATCAGTTCTTTATGTAGAATTACCAGGTTATATATGTTTTGGGTTTTTTTTTTCACAAATGGACATGATATCTGACAAGTCTACATCATTTTCTGACAAGACATCTGGCCAGTCGGCAGATTAAATATGCAACAATAAATCTAGAAGATTGAATTGTAGTTTAAGTCTATATTTGCAATGCTTTGCAAACACAAATTGTCAAAATTATTTCGGATACAAATAATTCTCAATTCGAATTATCTATTAGAACAAATACGAAACGTATGTTTAAACATTACTTGAGGCGACGTCAACTTGAAAACTGAAAAAGGGAGATCACAGAAAAATAGGGAGATAGAAATAATTCTTTCAAATCCTGAAAAAAAGTGGTAAATCATCTCTTAACAAAATTTTTTTTTTTATTTTCTATATAACTTACAATGTCAAAAAAGTAAATGTAGGACGGCCTTTATTTCACTACCATAATTTCTATATTCATTTTCTAAACATGCATATCGAAGCTTAGGCTCTGAGCTTGTCATAGGCTCTAAACAATTTCTCGAAAAAGTTTCCACGGCAAAGCACTCCCTTTCAAATACAATATGTATTTATGGAACACAGATGTCCCCAGCATATTTGTCTGCAGGCATGACAATGTGAGGCCTTGATAAGTACACGCCATTGTAGTTTTCGTATAACATTTCAATGTCCTATATATTGACCCCGCCCAACCTCCTGGATCAGGGAATGCTGTTGCCATGTGAAAACGTCCGAGCTACGCACGCTACATGCGTGACCCTAATAAGGACATGACATTGTAGCTTTATGTAAAATATTTCACAATGTCCTAGATATTGGCCCCGCCCGACTTTAAGGGTTACCGGATGTTGTATTGTGAAAGTTGAAAATACACACGTAATGGAGTTTAGTGTTCAGGATAACAAAGGTATTGCATCTTTCTTCAAGCGGGACGGACAAACATACTGACAGACAAACGATCCAAACCCTATCTTCATGAACGGGGGCATAAAAACAAAACAAATACCATCCCTAAATATAATAAATAAGAAGATACGATGAATAAACCTCTTGCCGAATTGTTATTGATACAAGCAATGATACAAAAGCAAGTGGCTGCAGCCGGATAAAGTGCTACCATGGTTAAGCATTCAAGTTGCGGACTTGTAACTAAAACAGGGAATACGCTGAGCGTGATCAGAGTTTTTTTTTTTCAAAGCCTAAACCTCACAAAAACAAATGTTTAAAGTGGATACAGATCTTGTGGAAAACCGCATTGTGGGTCGCTAAAGGTCACCAAGAATATCATGATAATTACTTTTGTTATTGATCATTATTTTAGAAAAACAAAATAACAGACTTTATGTCCTGGATCGAATGAGGATGACAGTTTATTTTTGTCCTGTCTGTCTGTTCTCAGTTTTAGCAATAACTTGTAAAACACAAAAAAATCGCATTTGGCATGCATACTCGGTCAAAGAACCCTTTCAAATGTCACCAAGGTCAATTACCTAATGACCGTGATTACGGTTAAATATACAATAAATATTCATATCACAATCTTATTTAAAAATCTGAGATATCAATCCAATTTCCATAACCCAAAGTCCAAACAACATGACAATATATATATACAGCTAACAAGGCACCCTTTATTTCACTTATATTCGTTCCCCGTCTGGGACTTGAACCCACGACCTATGGTACCGAATCACCTAGCTGTCATACATCCGATCCTCTAACCGACTTAGCTACCCGAGCTCCACAAAAATTGAGCTTTAATAGCCAATCTTTAGCTAATCGCATGCATAACAACACGGCCGCGGAAAGTGAAGGGATTTACCCGACGTAATCCGCTAGCTTTATAGTTAGAATCATATTTCACATCGATAACCTTAATACCAATGTTATGTAAATAACGTGTGTCATATCCACAATTGGAGTAAGTAATCGCCCATATACGCATCCCAAACCATTTTCCATTTTCTCAGAAACACTTAAAAATTTTTTTACTATATATTCAATATCACTTTGTGAAAATTGTAAACTGTCAAGAAACTTTTACTGCACACTCGTTTGACAACATCGAACAATCTCTGCCCTGAGTGATTTTCTGTGCCTTGATTTTCTATGATAATTGAATGCAGTCCTGATCCAGAATTGACGAGGTCTCCTCTGCATGAATAAATTGGTCAATGTCCATTGATTCTGTGAGAATGTCAAGAGCCTGTGTATTTTAGTTTACATGTAAAACGAACATTAAATATTCTATTTTATACATGTATGACATGGTTTCATTTGGCAAGATAGGTTAGTGTGTATATTAGAGTGACCGTCGTGAAAGCTGAAAGTATCACGTTCAATTCCTCTTAGATCGTTATCTTGAAAAATTTACAAATCCAGTTTTAATCAAAAGAGTATATTATGTTTCTTTTCTGTTTTGCATGGAATAGTGGTGAAAGCATTAACCTTGACATAGATACATGTGTAAGATACTCATTATTACAACTGTAAAGCTATGTACAAAGCTACATATCCCGGTAAGTTTTTCTGGTTACATTTTACCACAGAAATAGGAAACAACAGCAATAGCCAACAACAAGGGCAAATATATCAGACTCCGTTGTATCAGAGAGTTGCCTCGGACATGCAGAAAATACAAGAACATATTCCATTTTAATAAAGTTGTGTTTCCACTCATCATAATGATATTACTATCAAAAACACACATTTAAAAATCTACAAATATTCCTCCATATACAGAGCAAAGAACAAATGTTTACGCAACTGAGAGGTCATACAGATATAAACACAATAATAATAAGATGAAATGAATATAAATGTGAAAAGTATTCAGCGACATTAAACATGCCGACCGTACTTTGCCTGTTTAAAACCCAGCCAAGGTCCCTGATTTGTAAGAGTCCAGATTAACAGTCAGAGAGGACGACGAGAGGGTTTAGACATGGACTGTATAGTATCATCGTCCAATTAGAGGGATCGAGATTCAGGATTTGTTTTCTCTGATACGGTTTAGATGAGACCCGTCAAGGAGTTCTGTCGCCTTGCTAGCAGGAGCGCAACGTCGAAAAACGTTTGTAAAAGGTGTATAAGGCCAAAAAGAAGACTATGGGTTTTGCAATAATTTCTGTGCCATTCTTTCTTTGTCAAACGCATTTAGCTACTTCCAAACTCGAGATGATTTTATCTGTTTTCAAACGTCTTTCGAATTTTATGATATCCGTAACCCTTAGTCAATAGTTTGAAAGTAACTTTAAGTTTCACGTTTCTGTGCCAATATATTTTGAGATTAAATAAGATTCATCACATTCAGCTCATGTTTACAACAAATACAAGATAAACTGAGCACGCAAACATAAATTGGACCAAACATCTTCGAAAATAAATCTAAGGATAAAATAAACAGATCTTTAGGAAAAATTGATATAATTTTCCAAATAAATGAAATGTTAAACTAGTAGTTGTACTAGAAACTTTCATCTATGAAGGAAAAGAAAGAAGTGTAAATATTTAAGTACATGTATGTAATAGTTGAATTCTTGTTTCAGCTAAAAGACATTTTCAAAATATGCTACTAGATCAAAGGACTGGATTCGCCCACCGTACATTATTCCAGAAAAGAAGTAAGTGCACTCATTGATACATATTGTTTGAAATTTAACTGCACCAAGAATACAAATAGTATTGCTTTCTAGGAAAAAGAGAAAAGAAATATGAACCAGCTCTCGGACAAAGACCTTAACAGGCCTACAAAGCAAAACAATGAATAGCTACAATGTACACGAACCATTTGATATTTAATTATATTAGACTAAAACTATTGGATTATATTGCAGCTAAGGTACCAACTGGTGGCATGGGTCTTCTTTAAAGACTCATCTTTCTACTCACTGTAGAAGCAGTACAGTCAAAAACACAACCATCTGAATAAACCCAAATCAAAACATCAATTGAGTGTATGTAAATGTGTATTTCAGAGTTTTCATGATAACTGAAACAGAATTGCAAAGAGTATTTAAATTCGCCAAATTACTGTTTCTAGTGAATAGTTCCAAGTATTGAAAATTTTGAAATTCATGGTTGGCGCTTTCTACGCCCTGATTGCTTATAAAAATTGAAGTCACACGAACTTTCCTATTGGGACACGCCTACTATTATCGGAACAACTTCTGTGTATCAAAACAATAAGGCGACAATCACCAGTGATACATTTGGAAATTCATCAGAACTCGCCGTCATGCTGTACTGTAATGTTGAAGCACAGGCCTCGCCGACCCTGACAAATTCCGCAATGCCTCTCCTACCGGGGAATAATAGTGACTGCTCCAGATACACTTAATTCCTGCAGCTTCATGTCCGCAGGATTTATATCTAAATCTTCTTGCACAAACTGCATAATTAACCTTTCTACAAATCAATAATTATGCCCCCAGTTCCCGAGTTCTGCTCGGCTGCTGACTGTGAATAGGCACATGTTAACGTCGGCGGTTGTCATGGCAATCAGCTGATGCATTTTAAAGGTAATTCTGCCTATTGTTTGTGCGCATCAAGAGCGACGCGTTTGTAAGACGTTTCCCATGATATATCCACGTCGTTAGATTCAAAATGCCGTCGCGTTACAAAGGACGTTTCGCTAAGTCCAAACAAAAACAAAGGCTGTTAAACAAACATGTCAAATCCAATTAAATTTGATGATGTTAAACTGCCATAATTGAGGGCGAACGGCGAATAATAAAACCCATTGACATATGTATTTATTTTAAGGAACTATGATGTTTTAAAACTTATCATTCATAAAGCAGAAATGAATGTGCATATGAATAAAGTTATTCTATTGTTTCTTTGTCGACGGCGCTTATGAGTTTCACTTTGTCTGGTGTCTGTCCCTCCTTCTGTCCAGTCTTGAACTTGACTGTTTTGTTTTGTAATCACACCTTAATACTATCAAAGCTACCACTGGAAACATGAGTGTTCCTCAATGACTCTTTTTTTTAACGATTGAATCACTCAAAACAGGACATACAAATGTATAAAAGCTTATTATTGCAAAACCAGATGTCAAGTGAAAATGCAAAGCGATGTATTATAGCGGTCACTTTCACCGTCACATGTTCTATCTATGTGGTAAAGTCCATTGGTCGTGGTCTGTGCTTAGGACGTAAGGAGTCATCCTCAAATAGGATGTCAGACAAGGTTCTCAAATAGAATTCGACAGGAGGTCAAATATCGCCTGAACATTGATGTGTCATCACGTATGACAGAAATATCTTCGACTGTGACGTTAACCAACAGTGAAACAAATACGTCTGCTAACAATTTCTTAGTTCCCGCTTGTGACATTCATGTTCCTCGAACCATATGCTTTGCAGATCATGATGAACCACTCAAATTAGGGTGTATAAATTCAATAATTTAATTGTACTAAGCAAAGGGGGAGATCTGACTTAACAATATGACGAAACTTACATATCTAGAGACACACGGAGTAAGTATGACAGAAGACGCAGCAGCTGCAGAACTGACATGAAGAAAGATAGGGAAAATGATAAATGTGTGAAGTTTATTTATTATTCTGCTTCCATGAGGCACAGAAAAAAATAAAAAGAGCAGTTGATTTTCAGTCGGGCTTAATGCCAAAGACATTAGCCAAGGCTATAGCCGACGAACATATTTTCAAAACGAGGCAGTCTAATTATAAGTATTAAAGCCCTCTTTCTTACTCAGTGTGTTCTTGCGCTTCAAAACATAATCTCTGATGTAATTTCTAGCATTATAATATTCAGAACGTATTGAATCTTTATTGGATCATTAATTATAAATAACATTGCAAATAGAGATATACATGTGTATATTCGTGTAGACTGAAGTTACCTGCTCTTGCTTGATATCGTTGCGCGAAGAGACCAGTGACCACCGCCATTCTGGAGAGACTTCTACTTCAGCTAGTGTTAATTGTAGCACAGGCCTTATGGGCAGATAACAAGCAGTATACATTGCGGGTAGATGTAATTCGTCTGCAGTAGCATACACAACATTATACAGTATTTAATGTAATTTATGAGAGGCGTGTGATGTTTAGCGTCGACAGGGACGTATATATCTAAATATAGATATATATGTCCATGGCGTCGAGAATGTAATTAATTGTCAATATTTCTCAAGTTGATTCTGGGCTAAATAAATAAAACAAAACGAAATCCAGTGATATAAAAATAATCGATTAGGCGTCACTTGAACCTCACTTAGTCTGATTATGGTCACTGTCATATGTTTTAAAATCTAGACAATCATGACTAATGCCATGCTTGTGATTTGTATTGGTCTAATATTTGTGTATATGTGTATGTGAGGGGTTTCCCTATGTCTATTTTTGCCGATTGAAGCATGTTTCTAATTCTAGCGTCATACATAAACATTTGTATAGCGCTGTGTATTAGCCATTGCCTTATCACTTGGCAGAAAGGAAACGGGTTCCTGTGCTGATTAGCACGTCTGAATTATTCTCAGATCGACGTCATTTCCAACGAAGTAGTAATCAAGATGTTGTTTATTCTAATGACGCCGGTTCATGAATGGAGACAAATAAACCAAGTATCACTTCAGGTTTTCTCTCGGATTTGTTCCGTAACCAGTTGCGGATCCAGAATTTTTGAAAAAAAAGGGGGGGGGGGATTATTCTCAGATCGCCGTCATTTCCAACGAAGTAGTAATCAAGATGTTGTTTATTCTAATGTCCCCGGTTCATGAATGGAGAGAAATAAACAAAGTATCATTTCAGGTCTTCTCTCGGATTTGTTCCGTAACAAGTTGCGGATCCAGAATATTTGAAAAGGGGGGCCTTTTTCATCTAAATTTTATGGCAATTTTGACAAAAAAAGGCAATAATTGGATAATTGAATTTTTCCATACATTACTCTTCGAACCGTCGGCTACTATCAAGGTATGCTGAATTTCTATGGTAGATCTTTTGAACTTTTCAAGGATAAATAGAATATCCTGCTAAACAGAGTAGGTTCAATACTCTTCAAGGATAAATAGAATATCCTGCCAAACAGAGCAGATTTAATGGCCATGGATTGTCAGTGCAAGTGAAATTGTACTAAAACAATTATTCCAGAGAGTTATAGTCAAAACGGTCCACACCAGAACGGCCCATTGTTTTACCACACCGGTCGAATTTTGTAATACTTTGACAATGGATATCGACTTGGAATTCAAAATACTTTTTTCACGTAGTGTTTAAATTATACTTGATACAGAGAGTAAAAGGGCAAATAAGTTAACATTTAATAAATTGCCTTCAGCATAAAACTATTCCTATTTTCGTGTGGGCCGTTTTGACTATACACCAATCTGGAAAAAAGGTAATAATTCTGCTTTTTATAACGATAGGAGATGACAGATATATCTTTTATGTTCAATAGAATAAAGCGTGACAAGAGCAGTTTAACGTTTAAAACAGAAATGAATCTATGGTTTTCATCATGATCAAGGCCATATATGCTATGCCTCACGAGATATTTTATCAAAGTTAACCAATGATAAACTTCATTTCACTATTATTTAAGAATTGTTCTTCCATAATGAAATGTGTAAATTCTTCTTTCCTTGAATTTGTTATCAACTGTATCAACTCCAATTTAATATTGACCATTTACTAAAAGCCCGGCTACCAGTACTGTAAATACTTTGATTATTTTTGTTTTGGTCTTTTTTTTTTCCTTTTATTTTTGTTTTGGTCTTTTTTTTCCCTTTTTTTTTCTCCCTCAAGAAGTATCCGTATTACACTCCGAAGTCGATTACTTTCATGATAAAGTATATTCTAGAAAGATGATGTCACTCATTGATTATTGCAGTTACATGTATAATGTATAAATCAATATATAAGCACAAGTAGGGAAATATAACTACAACGTTCACTATTCAAAAATGTCGGATCAACCGTGGGTCAATGCAAGTCGCTGAAGAATAAAAGAGGTCAAATATAAAAGCACAAGAAAGCGACAAACGACACTAAAATAATATATATATATATATATATATATATATATATATATATATATATATATATATATATATATATATATATATATATATATATATATATATAGTATATGTATAAGGGTCGGTCACACTGTTTAGATTATATACCACCAAATGTACTATGTTGTTTGAATATTTATGTCAGTTTTTAGATACATAATTGTATATCTATATACAATGTATATCACCTAACAGCGACAATGTTATAACCTATAATTAAGTCCTTTTTTCGTGTACGCACTGGAACTGGATTTGACATAATCACACAAATAAATTTAGTCCGTATAAGCTTAAAATCTGCATAGATACGCACTCGTACGTTTCTCACAATATCTTTATGCACAATCTGTCCACAAAAATACACTGTCATACATATTGCGTATGATGTCAAGGGACGTAACTCTTACACAACACTAACTCACTTCTCGTGTTTTGTTAGTAGTGTTTTTAAAATAATATTCTGAAGAAATGCCAGCAGATACGAATTTACGTGAAAATCCGTAAAAATTCGTATTACTCAAAAATTTCATCAATAAAATCAGAAGAATAATTATAAATTATAAACTTCGTACCTGAAAAAATATTGCGAGATCTAAAATAAATGAAAAATATTATAGCAATTAAAGGACAGGGAAATAATGCTTTAATTTTTTTTTTTTTTTTGATTATTGTTGGGTAGGCTGATCTCTCGAAGGGAAGCGCGGTGAAAATGTAATAATTGTATTTCATGGTATACTGTAGAAATGCTGCATATACTCATCATACACCTGGATGCTTGTACTCTAGGGAATTCCTACTATGCAACAACCAAACGCAGTTGGGTGTAGTTGTAACAGAACATTATGTTAACGTCCCGTTTACGACAGCCTTAAGTCCGTTGAGCACACATGTTGGCATTAAAGTAACGTACACGTGAACATGATTTCGAAACTACTTGATAGCTTGACGTCTTGCTTACATATTGAAACTACGTATGTACATGAAGAATCACCTTGAGGTCGATGCAGTTAGAATGTTTATAAAACAGTAGGATTAAACAAAACACATACATATTGAAGATTTAATTTTCAGAAGATTGGATTCAATTTTTGAACATGGAATACAGTGAAATTTATCTTTATTTCATAATAGTGATTATGATGATACAAAGAATAACACGTTACAATATTATCAAGCAAAAATAATGTAACGCCAAAAATGCTCATACTTGATAGTTTAAATAGACAGAAGCGTTATAAGTAAATATTTTACATGTTTACCTAGCAAGTAATTTGTTTATTACTCTTTTGTTATATCAAACGTCCCCTCCCCTCCCCCGTACGTAAATTTGTATTCCGCTTCTCTACCATACGGCTACGACTTTATTGTCATAGATACATAAAGAAAAATTCATTAACATGTAGAGGTGTAAACAACGCCCAATATCGTTTGTCTCTGATATATTACACGAAAAATAAAGATTGTTGTTAATTGCCTTACAGTAACATTACTACAGAAGAATTACCACATTTGATTTAATCCCTTCAACGTATTATTTTCTTTTATTCGGTTGAGACAGAAAAAATAAATAAATTTATATTATTTATGATATTTCATTTTTATTCTTAGGCGATGAATATAGCCTAAATGATCTTCTCGCAAAACTGCAAGATATATTCGGTGAGGAAGAGATCTACCACAATGGAAAAGCCATTTACCTCAGATTTGGTGCGGGACGATGACACAAAGATGTACAGTACAGAAGGATATAATGCTACTGGCAGCTCATGCGTCCTCAATATCACTTATGACATTCCAGTAAACCTAGTTTCTACACAAAAATGAAAATAGCGTTGAAAGCATCTTGTTTGTCATGTTCATGCCATTGTCATGCAATTTAATATCATAAATAAATGGAATTTTTTGCATAAAACCGATATCATTATAATCCTATAATTTTTATACTTTAGCCATGGATCAAATTCTGAAATGCGTCATTGTCCTCAGTACGTATAACTACTCGCCTACTGAATAATTCTGTTTGTTCATAAATTGTGATATGCGTACAATTAAGTTATTCTCCTTTCTTGAGATCTATTATTATTATATTAAAACATGAAATGAATTCCTCATAATATTTTGTCCATTTGATGTGTTTTCGAGATCTGCGTATTTTGTACTATTGATTTACTTTATCACAATCAAAAAGCAAATGAAAACCAAATTAGTACAAGGTCAAAGTGAGAAAAATAAAAATAAAAATCTATCCGGTTTTGAAATAGAACAGAACAGAAATTTTATACAACTGGGGATCAGATATGGTCTGATTTGATTGTTGTATAACGCAACGCCAAAGTTATTGTACTTATATGATGCAATGCACAGATATTAAGATCTATGAAACGGCCCATCCGTTAGGATTCCTTACGTGCCACGCCCAAGATAACACGGTCTTCTGTCTCCGACAAGACAATGACACGCTACTGACGGGACTCGAACATAGGGCATCTCGGTCACGAGTCAAACACTGCACCTATTGAGCTTCGTTTGCTTCGAGATCAAGTATTACAAAAGATATGAAATATACAAATAATTTCTTCATGTTGTCCATGTCCAGATTAACAAACAAAATCAAGAGTAGAAAAAAGATAAAACAAAACAACAGGAAAGGGAAAACAAAACACCCCCCTCCCCAAGACACCCCCCCCAAAAAAAAACCTTACCAAACCCCCATAAAAGCAACAACAACAAACAAATGATAGGTGTGTAAACATATTTAGTATGTTTGATATATTCATTAAAAATACAATCAATGCCCGTTTATTTCCCAAGGTTTTAGATCCTTAACCGTCTCTTGAACCTTCTCGGTAGAAATCTCTTCAATCTGAGATTTATTTTAAGCTACAACTATTCACACTCGCCTCTATTCTGACCGTCTATAGAATTGCATTCTGTGTACATGTAGCTTTGAGGACATTCAGCACATGATTAACATACGAACGGCCGCTTCTTGACTTTCCTGCTTGTAGAGTAATTTTTATCTGGATAAATTTCCTTTACTTCAAATGAAAGAATTCAGTAACTCAGTTTGGTATCCAATGAATATTATTAAAGAACACACGCCCACTGATTGTTTCAACCGATTTTCTAACATAACATCTACTTCAAGTGTCACATACCGACCATAAGAAAGATCTGTTTATGTTGAACCCTGTGTTCTTAGAAAACTAAAGACTCACTGAAACTAAGTATTGGGACTATTTCCACTGGTGCAATACCTTATATATTTAACGCACATGATGAATCATCATTATCTTTGTAAATTTCTGGTTAATTCGAAAAGGGGGCAGTGTTTTGTGTAAATATGAATGATGGTTCAAGATGTTTTTGCAAATCAACTGAATACGCCACTCTAATAGAAAAAACAGCTGCAATACACACACATTTTACATGACAGGCGGGTGTCATCAAAACACATTCATGTTGAACGAGCCACTGGCGTTGCAAAGGAATTCAAATATTGCATGTTTCTTCTCATTTCAGAAATTGTATAATTGATAGCAGTTCATTAACATCTAGTATACTTGAAGATCATATTTACAAATATGCAGTCACTTCTATTTATTTTTTGTTCTCATGTGTTCCATGAGGTTCTGACGTGTTCGATGATTGAAAATAATTGAAAACAAATAATATAGTATTATTGTAAAATCTATTTCAGACCAAAAACCTCAAAGGGTACCATGTCATCTGTTCCAGGGGTTAGCAATAGTTTTGGTAAAATATATTTACCATGGATAAGAAAAATAAGTTTCTTGTTAATTGCTCGATTCGATTTAAGATATCAACCATGTTTAAAAATTGACTACCAGGAGTACTCTAAACAAGACCGTCGCCATATGGGTGAAATATTCCCGGCGCGACGTAAAACAATAATATAACTATCTATCTATCTCTAAACAAGAAAATTGACGAACGGTAAAAATTAGCAAGGAAAAAATTCACATTAGTAATTTAATCAAACTGTGGTCTGAGGAAAAGTTTTCATCTCATGTATTTTAATTTCTATGGTAGACTCTTTTATGCCTTTCCCGCTGTGTTTCCGTTATGGTATGACGTGCTATCGAAGTGACAAATCAGCAGCAATATGATTGAAGTTACACCTCCACTCAAAATAATCCTGTCATTTATATTATAGTTGAGATATTGGTTATACATGTAATTCTTTACTTCTTTCTTTATATATATATATATATATATATATATATATATATATATATATATATATATATATATATATATATATATATATATATATATATTTATAATGTAGGGGAGATGAGTTTTAACCATGTCTATATCTCGCACTTTTTACGGTCGCCATAAAGACCGTCCAGGTACCTACCATAAACTATTGTCTGACATTTTGATTTCCTTATTTGATTGTAGTAATTGTTAAACAGTCTTTTTTCTGTGATCAAATATTATCATACATTTTTACCGCTTGCCGTTTTACCGATTGTGACGACGGTAATACTGTAACCACCTCATATGACTTCGAGATATACACGCTCAAATAATTTCATGGCCTGACGGCGAATGTGGCGAGTCAACAGGGGGTGTTACTATCTCTGATTCTTCCAAGGGTCTATGATAACCTATATATCTATTTTGTTTAGTAAAGTTAATGTTCCATTCTCACTGTCGCTCTATTTCTTAATACATTACTTTTTAAAATCTACATTTTCAAAATAAAAGGTAATTAATTTGATAATCAAAAGCAGTACAGTAGAAATAATGTAAACACACTCTCGTAATAATGAAAAAGTCATGTAAGTATGTAACAAAATATGTTTGTGCACATCGATATCTTCATAAACGCATTGGTAATTAATTGCATAATACATTGTCTATATGAATATATTGTAAGTATATCTCTAGAAGCACAGCTTTGTGTTTGCAATTGTCTATATTATAAACAGCGCTCAGTTAATAAGTCTTTAATAATCAAATTTCTTTTATTTAATTTCACTTAAGTGAACAGTATCATTGTTGACTTCCATGAATCGGTGTTAATAATATAAGGAATAAAGAATATGATTTATCACTTCGTTTTAAAATGTTCTTTATTGGAACATTTGTAGGTCCCACCCCATAGGCAAGCCAAACAGAAATGGTAATTCCCAGATTTTAGTTTAATTCAACACTTGAAAACCAAATATACATCTACTCTAAGAATTATTGAAATTATGGAAAGGTGACAGAGATAAAATACTCATAACTAAGGACTACTGCTTATAGACAACATATAATAAAAGAAATTACAAGTACAAAAGGGCTGGTAAGGTATTCTCATTCTGGATCAATGATGGGCGCATCTTCATCAAGACAGCACCATATAGTAGCAAGCACCTCATGAGATCAATTGACGACCTTGCTAAGCTTTGTCTAACGAACTTCCTGCATAAATGCTTTAACATTTTACCTTGCTCATGCATTAGGATATAAGAAACTGATATATCATAGTACAGAGTGATAAAGAGGTCAAGCATGCACAAGGTGTACCAAGGTGGACCTGTAAACCGGTTAACCACACCATTTGTTTGGCTTTTGTCAAATTAAATGACCGTCCTAAGTCGGTATCGTAATTGCACTACAACCAAATATTTTTGTAATGTGTTATATGTGCTAGTATAGTATTGATATTCACGTATTGTATAGCTCCATGGTGACTTCTTTCACATAATTGAGCCAGTAACTCCTCTTTTTTCTTTCTATTCAAAGGAGATGGCAATATTCAATCAAACTTGTATCCATGCAGAATTAATTATAATAATATCCAATTTAAAAGCGTCGGTCACTTACATCAATATGTTAAAGTTACATTTCATAAAATGTTTTATATTGTAAAAGATATTATATCCTCAGCAAATGCTTAACAGGCAAATTTATATCTAAATCTATTATTACATCAACTAAATGGTAAATAAATAAACTTGATTTTACGAGACATTTATTACTTCTAAAACTTCTAGAATTTTTGTCTAGAAGTAGTTTTCTTCTTTTGTCTAGAAATAGTATTCTTCTTCTTCATCTAAATCATCTTATTATTATTATATTCTTTGTTAATAGTTGTATTAAATGTGTGTATATATATTAGTGTTTGTGTGTGTGTGTATATAAGTGCGTGTGTGTGTGTTTTAACTTAACAAGCAAACCATACTGCTCTCAATTTCCATACTCGATTTAGTCCTTGCCACATCATTGTATATATCATTTTCTCGTTTTGACATTTGCCCTTTCATTCGTTTATTTCCTCAACCCCTTTCTATTCGAACACGACATGCTTATCATGGTACGTACGCACTTAAATTTAGCTGCATAAGAACTCGCATCTCCTCATTATTGTAATGGGTAATGATCTCGCGTTTTCCCTAGCAGCGATTGGTCTTCACGACGCTAAAATGAATGCATTCTACACAAAGACAAACGTTTCTCCCACTATGGACAGAAATATCTATAAAAATAGCTGGGAAAGATTTCCTTATCTTTATGGGGTGGGGTAAGATAACAAATTCACGTGAGCATTTTCGAAACCGGAAATAACGAACTATTTCTTTTGTTTTCGTCCTTCGATCCTTTCTACCAGCAACTCCACAAACACTGCTACTCATTTGCATTCTTCTCTATCAAAACCACCAGCAAATGTCGAGAAAATTACAGAACTTACCTCACCTGCCATCTATCCTCAATTTCCCAGCAGAATTTCTCCTGGAACGCACATTCAAATAATCATATTTATCATATTGATTTCATTCATATAATTGTCTAATTGTTCAATATATCTTTAAAACTTATTTCGCCTTATGGTTTATTTACAATGGCGGCAAATGGAATGTGAGGCGGTGATGGAGTGAGTAAATCGGCTTCATTCATAATCACTCGATATTTTCATCCGCTACTACGATGATGTAAGCGTTGCAGGATTCATAAACTAACGTGGGAGAAAAAGAATCTATCACCACCATCAATGATGGACAGAGATATCCTAACCCTCGGCAAGCCTCGTTGTGGAGGACCGAGATTTTTGACACTCGGGTTAGGATATCTCTGTCCATCACTGATGGTGGTGATAGATTGTATTAATCTGTATCTCTGTATGATTTCGTCACCTCCAGTAAAGGTTTATCAAGACTTAGGAATCCTAATGAAAACGCAGATTAGTAATACTAGTATTATTACTTTTATGATCTCAGATAGACAGTTGTACACAGTATGTACATACTTTCTACACAGTGTTTGCTTACTTTCATGTTATATTCTGTGCTAAATTATATTTGTCTGTTGTCAAGGGCATTCACCGTAGGTGTGGATAGCCAAACAGGAGACTCTCATTCCTACAGGGTACCTGGTCTCACCTCAGAATTTCAGGGGTCTGTAAATGTCCACTATATTACACTATTGTAAGTGCCATAGTCATGTTTCATCAGGTATATTCGTATTTTACATTATACTTACCTATAACTCTCCTAATGTAAACATCGAATTCTGGACCCAATGCTGTGTCAGTATACTAATTAAATATCTGCAGTTTACGAAATAAACTTTCTTACTTATCCGATATCGCAGCAGAAGATGACAGTCTTTGTATAAATGAATAACGCCTCGATAATAGAGTTAATTCCTCTGATCATCTGATTCGTGGTTTTAACCCTGACCCAATTAGGCTGGATGGAACTGCCCATGAGGTGATGTATTATCATATATATTTCCAACTGAATTTACGCACATCGTACACATAGCCTTAATAATGCCAATATAGAATTTGGTTAGGTATTATAATCTTACACTATTTTATTTTTCTGTTATGCTGTGTGTATAGGCCACCCAATTCTGTGAATAAATTTTGAACCATTTCACTCTACCGATGGAAAATCCTGTTTGAATCAAAATATTATTGTCACAGGTGATTTTAACACTGATCTTCTTTCTGAAAGTCCGCCAAAATTGAGTGATATTTTAGATTCGTTCTAATTCAACAATGTTATCCACGGGGTGACCCGTTTCGGTGCCACGCGTCATTTCCTCCTTGTCCTGATTAGAGAGTGTTCGATCTTAAATAACTAATATAGATAGGTCAGTCCCTGACCATAATGTAACTCTTGATGTTTCTAATTTTGAATAATTTTGTACCGATGTTGATTAAACTGGGAAAACTACATGTTGGGGAAAAGGGACGATATTGATAAAGCTTATTAACTTATTAACTCATAAATTTTTGTAATTGGCACATTGAGTATACATCATCAAAATTAGTGAAAATAAGACCGACATTCAAACACTTGTTGAATTCAGAACTGAGATTGGAAATCAGAGAACGTGCTAGACACACAAAGAGAGCACCCCCCCCCCCCCAAAAAAAAACCCGGATCAGCAGTAATCCAAGAAAATTATAAAAACAATGAATCCATATGAATAATATGAAAGAAGCAGCAAAACATAATAATTTTTTTGATCTTCATAAGAACATAAACGCATATTTAAATAATAATCCCAAAGATATATGGAACTGATTCGACCACCTATTAAAGAAAACAGTCTTTATTTTACTATATCTCCTTTGTTAAATCCAAATAATGAGAAATTTCTATAAATTACAAAGAGAAAGCTTATATTTTAAATGATTATTTTGCTGGTGTTTAGAATCCATTAACCCCGATTTATGCTTTAATTAACTCTACTTCCGCTCACAAACAGCTAAGCCCCACATGCTCTTCAAATGCAAAGTGGTCCCTTCATATTGACAATATCTACAAATCTAAAAATTATGTTGAGCAGGTAATGCCCAAGTAAAATGTATACTACTTTTATACTAACTTTGCTAGAATACGCGTGTGATGTATGGGATGAAGGGTATATTGCAGATGAATAAATGGTAAATTAGAAGCAGCTCGGTTTACCTTTATTGGAGAGTAGAGAGGGTTTTCATTTTGAGACCGAAAGGGAAGTATTAAAATACAGACGAAAAAACAATTACACATTTATATGTACACCTATATTATAAATGAAATATATATTATAATATTACACTAAACTGCGGCAGTGAATCCAATAGTCACCCACATAGAAAAAAGATAGGTCAGTATTAAAAAACGAAGTACCTAAGGGTAAAGTTATCTCATAGTCCATGGAATAAAACCAAAATATTGTGTATAGTGTCATATTCAGACAAATGCGAACACCAATTAAATCGAGGTGAGACTAGGTGCCCCGGAGGAGTAGGAGTCACCTGGTTGTATGCAACACTCGTCGCAAAAGTCCCGCAACATTTTTTCAAGTCGAGTAAGTAAATGCATAAACCTACACATGAAGGAGACAAAACACGAAGTCATACTTTTCTATTCAAGGCGGAAATGCACGTGAACCAATGTCCGTATATATACGTTTTATGTCAAATCAAGTATAGTCAAAAAGTTAATTAGATGTTTAGTTTGTATGATCAGGTGTCAAAATATCGGTAAACAGTCTTGAAAAAAGGGATTGGAAGTTGCACTTGATTCCTATATCGACCATAGAACTTCCTCAGTGATAATTTCAAACTTTCCTCGATATATCAATCTGAGAGAAATTTCTTGGCAAGAAGCCTCGCTCTCAGGACGAAATTTCCGTATGTAGAGCATGGTCTGGCATAGCATGTACGTTGTGAAATGAAGACGCCTTGCAATTAAAAAAATAACATTAACTCAGTTTTTCATACCTGCATTTATTTAAAGAAATTTCTTTACATTGTTCATTAATCTATTTTTATTTCGTATCCATAAGTATGTCTGTGTATTTTATGCAAAGTAAAAGTAGCTTGATGCGTTTTGAATAAAATAAAATTATGACAACTTTCTTCACCTCGTCTCATGCATCGGTCCGTCCTTGGTTTTAAATATAGTATACGACAGTTATGTCCAGTATTGAATTAAACATACAACACTGAGAAGCAAACATGACGTTTTCAGTTTTGGAGTATATTCTCTTTATATATCTATAAATAAACGATATGATGAGATTTAGATTAGTTATTGTATAATTATGTACATTAACGCGTATTTCTTGATAAATACATCACGTACTATAACAATCTCACGTGTTAAATGTACCGGCGTATGTTAACAACTTCAAAATTTGTGATCCTAAACTCGAAATTTGGATATCTCGAACTACGGATATCTCGAAGTATTTTCCACGGTCCCTCCGATATCGAGATTTGACTGTATTTCATTGTCATATTTCATCATCATATTTCATTGTTTTTTTTTTATTATTTCATACTGCATTTATATTCCATATTCAGGGTAAAGTTATTTGATTTCATTGTCACATTTGATTGTCATATTTCATTACCATATGTCATTATTCTTTTCATTTCACATTACATTTATTCATCATCATTCATTGTATATTTAAATTTTACTTAGTGTACGATTAGCAGACATTGTTCAGTGAAATATCATACTGTCTATAATATACTATATCATACTGCATTTAAATGTGAAAATAGTGACGCTACATAGTGATATTTAGTGAAGTGAAATATAGTGGCATTACATAGTGAAAATTCATAGTGGTTTTTCGAATTTTGCGAATATTGTCATTGTGTACATATTTTTTTAATATTCATCATGTCGCAAGAACAAGAAATCGGGATCCTTTCCGAGGAGGCGGAAAATGTTATCAAAGTTTTGAAGGCTTTAAAGCTAAAACCCAAGGCTGATACCCCTCAAGACTTTCAACAATGCTGAAATCGGCTGCTGATATCGAACAATTACAAGTTAAGACTGAGGAAGGTGCTACTGCTCCAACAGTAAATCAGCATCCTTGTTTTCCAAGATTATCGGTATTTAATGGATCATCTTGAGGGGACACAACTTATGAACTCTGGCGATATGAAATCCAGTGTCTATTTAGAGAAAACGTTCACGGAACAGTTTGAATTCTGCAAGCCATTCGAAGATCAGCTAAAGGAGAGGTGGCAAATATCCTTATGCGACTTGGGCCTAATGCAACCATTGATGACATCTTACATAAAATGAATTCCATATACGACACCATAGACAGTGGTAAAAAATACTAGGTCATTTGTACAGTGCTGAACAAGAATCGAGTGAAAGTGTATCTGAACGGAGGATGCCGTTTAGAACATCTAATTAATAAAGCTGTGAAAAGAGGTGATGTTAAACATGATCACGTTGAACCGATGCTACGCCATGCATCCTGGGACGGATTACGACCCGACTTAAAGGATGTATTCGGATATCTATATGACAAACATATGACTTTTGATGAACTAAGATCTGAACTACGTGTAATTGAACAGGATCATTGCCATAGAGTCAAGGAAATAAAGGAAAGAAAGATGATAGCGGCCAAGTTATGAGTAAAACATATGTAGAAGAACCACAGAATGATATGACGGAGGTAAGAGGCATGATACAACAATTAAGAACAGATGTACAACTTAAAGATGGTCATAATGCTAGACAACAAGAACATTCACGCAACAGAAGTAATAGAGGTCGAGGTTCATATCGAGGGTATTGGAATCAACAACAGACACATCAAGGTTACTATGGACAACCAGTACAACAACAAACATAACAAGATTATCAACAAGAACAAAAACAGTATGGTTTTCAAGATCAACAACCACAAACACAGTCTGACTTACAAGTTCAAGTGCAATACCAAGGTCAACAAGGAGGTCATTAACCAAGATGAGGCCGTGGACGAAGTGCACAGGGTCCTAATGGTTTACCTATTTGTTATAGATGTGGACAAGAGGGACATGTACAATTAGGATGCAGCGTGCAAACAGACCATTTTAATGCACCTTTAAACTTCAACGGGCCTGCATCGGGAGGCAGACGCTGGGTCAGAATAACGCCATTCATAGACTCAATAATTTGAAAGAACACATTCCAGGACTTATAGGAGAGCAGAACATTATCCAGATTATTATCAATGGAACAGAAACAACAGCTTTACTGGATACAGGTGCTACAGTATGTACCATTAGCACAGATTTTTATAAACATTATCTGCGTGATGTACCAATACAATCCATTGATTATATATTAAACATAAGATGTGCAGATGGAGAAACCATTACATATTTAGGATACATCAAGGTTACCATTAATACAACAGATATAGATACAACATCAAACAATGATTGCCTGATGTTAGTCGTACAAACAACTGAATACAGTCAGAAAGTTCCAGCAATTATTGGCACTAATTTTATTAACAACATCATGAATAACATCCATCAACAGAATAGTGAAAGGTTTCTACAGCATACCAAGATGACAACCCCATGGTATAAAGCATTTAGATGTATAGGTTTGAGGGAGAAAGAATTACAACGTAATAAAAAGAGACTTGGTGTTGTGAAGTCAGCAGAGAACCAAAACATCATCATCCCTTCCAACAGTGAAGTTAGTGTCTGGTTATGTTGACAAGCAAATCCCATATCAACCAGTTTGTGCATTACTACAAGCAACTAACGGATCCATAATACCACATGACCTTGACATATCACCAATTCTAGTTCCCTACAGATACCAGGACAATGATGTAGTGGAGGTTAATGTTAGTAATATTACTACGAGGACTGTCAGGATTCCACCAAAAGCATTGATATGTGAACTTAAGCCAGTACTCATTGAGGATAATTAACCACACACTTATTTGCCATCTCCTAATTAAGTCATTGATTTGCTGAAAATTTCTAAAACTAACTTGACACACGATCAACACCCGCAGGCACACAGAATACTGGATCAAAATAAAGACATTTTTTTTCTACAAGTGACACCGATATAGGACATAGTAATAGAGTTCAACACACGATATATTTAGATGATAATATACCCTTTAAGCAGAGACATAGACGTATTCCGCCATCAATGACTTAGGAGGTTCGTAATCATTTGCAACAACTTCTAGCAGCAGGAATCATTCGACGATCAGTCTCCATTGACAAGTAATATCGTTCTCGTAAGAACGAAAAATGGTGAATTACGCATGTGCGTAGATTATAGACAGTTGAATGCCAGAACTATTAGAGATGCATATGCACTATCAAACCAGAGGACATTTTAGAATCACTGGGAGGCAACTCATACTTTTCTGTTCTGGATATGAAAAGTGGGTACCAAAAAGTTGAAGTGGATGAGAAAAATAAACAGAGAACAGCATTTACTGTAGGACCTTTAGGATGGATTTTTCGAGTATAATAGGTTACCTTTTGGCTTAGTGAACGCACCAGCAACTTATCAGAGACTAATGGAAGATTGCTTAGGAGATTTAAATCTACGAATTTGTTTTATCTACTTAGATGACCTGATTATTTTTTCTTGTACATCTGAGGAACACATCAGCAGACTCCAACAAGTTTTCCAGTGTATCAGGGATAACAACTTGAAGCAATGCGCATTCTTTTTAGACAAAGTTAAGTATGTACGACACATTGTTTCCAAGAAAGGAATAAAGCCTGACCCTGATAAGATAGAGAAGGTACTTAATTGGCCTAGACCAACCAAGCCAGATGAGGTCAGACAGTTCATCGGATTTGTGGGATATTATCGCAGATTTATCAAGAACTTTACAAGAATTGCGATACCACTCAATGAGTTTATGCCACCCACAACCCAGAAGAGCAGAAAGAACTCTAAAATACCACCCAACTGGAAATGGGGAGAAGAATAGGAAAAGGCTTTTCAACAACTTAAAGCTCATTTGTCATCACCGATACTTGGTTATCCTGACTACAAAAAAACCGTTTGAGTTACACACAGACGCCTGCCTAACAGGGTTAGGAGCTGTTTTATACCAGGAACAAGAAGGTCACAAGAGAGTGATAGCATATGCCAGTAGAGGACTTAGTATGTCAGAGACAAATTACCCCGTTCACAAATTGGAGTTTCTTGCCTTGAAATGGAGCATATGTGTCAAGTGTAAGGACTATTTATATGGACATGAGTTTAGAGTATATACAGACAACAACCCACTCACGTATGTACCTTCAACAGCTCATTTGGATGCATCCAGTCAAAGATGGATTGTTAGTCTGGCTTCATATTCATTTGATATTCAATACTGATTAGGTCGTTCAAACAAAGACGCTGAGCCATTTACCAGGAATTCCATCCACAAATAATGACACTTGTAACATCTCCAAAGAGTCCAAACAGTTCATATGTAATGCCATTGACATTACCCCATATGCAGATTGCCTGGCTATAACAAGTGAAACAGTTACTGGTGACGTCATTCCACACAGTAACCAGAAGATTGACATTCTTACGTCACAGTCCAATGATCCAGTATCTGGTTTCCATATGTGCGATCACAGACTAAACCATTGAAGGATGACTTACCATTAGATCCATCCAATTTGGCAATTTGCAGAAACTTTGAGAAATTAAAAATAATTAACGAGTTTATGTACAGGGAGACCTTTATAGATGGGAAGCAGAGGTATCAAGTCATGTTACCATCATCTTGGATTCCTTCCATTCTTAAATCACTACATGATGATATGGGCCATCCTGGACGAGATAAAAGTTAATCCAAGACAGATTCTTTTGGCATAAGATGACAGTTGATATAGAAAGTTGGATACAGAAATGTCGTCGATGTATTCTAAGTCACCTACCTATCACAGAGCTCCTCTCATCAACATTACTACTTTTCAACCACTTGAATTAGTTTGTTTAGATTTTCTAAAAGTAGAAACATCCAAAGGAGGATACGAACACGTGCCAGTAATTACAGACCATTTCACTCGTTACGCACAAGCAACACCTACCAGAAATGAAACAGCTAAGACAACTGCAGATGCTCTGTTTAACAACTTCATCCTACATTATGGTATCCCAAGAAAATTCATACTGACCATGGAGCGAACTTCGAGAGTAACCTCATGAAGGAGCTATATGATATACTGGGTTGACAAAGTCCAGAACGACGCCGTATCACCCTATGGGCAATGGTCTTTGTGAAAGGTTTAATAGAACAGAAGCGAGACTGGAGACAACATACTGACCCTAATGTCCATGCATATAATTGCATGAAGCAGTCATCAACTGGACATTCTTCATTCTTTCTTATGTATGGAAGAGAGCCACGCCTACCAGTTGATTTAGTCTTCAAGATCGACCCTAATGATCAAGATCAACAGAGTTTAACATAGTATGTAAGGAAGTTAAGGGATAGATTAGACAATTCATACAAACTGGATCAACAGAACGTGAAGGAGTCACAAGAAAAACAGAAACATCTATATGATAGGAGAGTTAGAGGTGCAGTATTAAACGAAGGAGGTGATGAGGACGCTCACCCGTCTGTTAATGATGCAGATGAAGTAACTCCTGATATTGACAGAAAACAACAGCCGGCTGGTCAGGATGATGTCCAGGATTTGGATATAGAGGTTGATTCTGCTGGTGATGAAGATGAAATACCCCAAACAGAAACAGATTTGCTTACTAGAAGTTCATCACGCATTCGTAAACAACCAGGCTGGATGACTTCGGGTGAATTCGTGATAAGCCAACGGATTGCGGAGCCAGATTGGAAGGTAAGGGATAAATTCTTTATGCAAGTTACCAAAGATTTTTAAAAACGTGACAAGATTTTAGATGGTCTTTTGTAGGTACTTATGAAATAGTCAGAATTTACAGAATGTACTTTGTTTTAATAAATGTTCTGATTATTGAATGATGGGACATCAAATAGGGGGGGGGGAGAATGTAATAGGGTGTATTTTAATGTAAATAAATAATTTTGTGAATCTAAATGCGTGTTTTGTTTTTATTTAAAATAATGTCGTGCGTGTTTCACAATTCAATTAATTGCGAGAGATAATAGTAAGAGTTATCTCGCTTGATCATTGGCATAGTTACATTATCATTCACCTATCAGTTTAATCATTGTTAATACCATTTATCGTTTACATCATGATCATTTACATCATTTATTATCACCACACGCATTTAATATTGCATAGCAAAGACGTATACTTTTATGGTATTTAAATCCTTATCTCCCTCGGGTCTTTAAGGACAGTTTTTACGTGTCAGTACTTTTGATTAGTATTCCTTTATGGTAATCAACTACCAGTAAGTGCACTTTGATTTTCACAACCTTTATTAAATTCTTTTTTTTAACATTCTATTGAAAGTAATAATTATTGCAGTACTATCGTTTCCGTGTGAAAGATACTTCGTGTGTGAGATATGTAATTTATGGCTAATTCATAGTTTAAATATATTTATCTACTTAATTGTCATAAAATATCATATTACTTATTTGCTATGATTTTGTCAGAATGTTATTCGTTATATCTTATAATTTACAGTATGAATTTAGGCTGTGCTCTACATTGTCGAAGTAGCATATATGTGTATGCTGGCGATGAGCCATACTCAGGTGATTGTCTATTGTATTTTTGCTAATTTTAATATTTATCATGTATACTGAATGTATTGCATATAAAGTCTTTTTCTTATTTCGTTTTGAACGCACATTTCATTACGTGTAAATTAGTCAAATGCTCTAAATTAATTCAAGTTATTTTTCTTAGCATGTCGCTGATAAGTCATTTAGCGATTCAGTTTACCGTCTAATTCATACATCATTTATTTGTAAAGTATTTATTACTTGTCATTGATAAAATTGTTGTAATTCATATATTCATGTTTTTGTAAATTCGATCATATTCATTTCATTTTAATTATCATTATTTTGTTTCATATTGCAGGGTTTAATTCCTATTATATATATATATATATATATATATATATATATATAATATATATATATATATATATATATATATATATATATATATATATATATATATATGTCTATGCAATATACTGCAAATAAACATTTATGAACCCAGAGTTAGTCTGAATTTGAATTAATCAGAAAAATATCAGACTGTAACCAATGTTATTCGATTCTTCAGTTTTTGATGAGAAATGGTAATATAAAGAGCCGAAAAATCAAATGTCATTATTGAAAATTAGCGATTTTAAGTGCTCTAGAAGTTCCTTGGGATTCTTTAGGATCCACATCTGTTTGATTCCACTTCTAAGCAGTAGAGCAGTATTTCTGAAGACCATGTTTGAAATAAACATATAAACCATAGGTCGTGGGTTCGAGTCCCAAACGGGGAACGAATATAAGTGAAATATAGGGTGCTTTTTTAGCTGTAGAGTCTTTGTGCTTTATATGTTTGTCTAATTTGTCTTTATTTTCTACAGGTATTTCTTCGGAGATCCAATGTCCATAGTACTCCCAGGTATTTCACTGATTCTATTTGTGCTTTATATGAATTGTTTATTTCTCTTTCAGTGATTGTATTCTTTCAGAGGATCCGCCTGTGGATTTTATATTAGTGTCGTTTGTCGCTTTCTTGTGCTTTTATATTTGACCTCTTTTATTCTTTAGTGACTTGCATTGACCCACGGTTGATCCGACAGTTTTGAATAGTGAACGTTGTTGTTATATTTCCTACTTGTGCTTGTATATATATAAAGGGAAGGTAGTATTAATGAAACTGAAATCACGTTTGTCATAAAGAGAGCTAATTAACGAATTAAGTGACAAGAGTCGGAATATATTGAAGAGTGAAACAGATGATTTGCTTTCAAATGTATCTTTTATGTCGAGTTCCTTTGGACATATGATATTGAGGTGATCTTTATATACAGTGTAATTAATCGACAAAATAACATTAATGTATCTGTATGTCCAGTTGAACGGAAATACTAAGTGTGTATTTCTTTAGAGAGCAGAGACTATATGAATTCTGTATGAAAGTATACATCTATAAGAAATATTCATTCTATATGAAAATATGCATCAAGAAAATCTGGTGACATGCAGTAAAAGGAACAATTTCTTACCAATTGAATTTGTCTAAAACTAATTACGAAAACAAGACAATTTTATGGAATTAAAAACTTAATAGAGGTAATGCAGTTTTAAACTCAATGTAGAAAACTTACATCCCTCCGGTAGAATTTAAAGCTGCTTTTAGTAATGTTCTGGTATGTTTTTGGTAAATCTACCAACGACCAAATCTTCTCATACATATCTTATGGACATGTAAATGAATTGCAATTCACTGACATACGTTTGTGTTATCCACAAAATATTCGTCTCATATGTTTATCTTTTCCCGCGGATGATCGGGCTGCTGAACGAGTAACCTTTCAATTTATAAGTGTAGTTTTGGATTTGAGAAGCTGGTGAAGTGCATAGTAGTAGGAATTTGAGAAAGTGAAAGGTTTATCATTCAATCTATATTTTAAATGAATGTATTTACGTTTAATTGGTCTTTAAGATTTTGAAATGAAACATTTCTTCGTGTATTGAAGTATAAAGTAATGAAAGATAATGCTAATAGTGCACTATTAATTTTCCGGGAATCCATCTATATAACCATCAATGTATCCTGGTTTATAGAGTTGAAGCATAAAAAAGCAGAAGAGCTTCTCTTAACCAAGCATGATGTGTCGTTACATTTGACCGGTAGTAAGTCTTTACACATTATATAAACTGTGGTAACAGTAAAAGAATTCAAAGTGTCTTTTTCACTTCTCTCATCATGCATTGAACATTAGCGTTTCATACTTGTTTCATTTTATCCGCTTTCACTATTCCACTTGCTATACTTATTTTATTTTATTCGCTTTCACTACTCCACTTGTTTTTATTCAAAAATAAACATAAATGTCCGTGTTACTGATAAATGACAGGCGAATTGTTTCTTAATCTGAACCCTGATTGCTCCTGAGTTTCTGAACATTTTGTTGTGTTGTTTTCTCCCATATGTGTACCTTTGACATTTTCCTATGTAAGCAGAGCCGTAGATAATACTACCTTGCATATCGTAGAATCTTCATAGTTATATATTGTAGGCACATGGGTAAGTGGTGGTTAGGCTTGTAAATAACATGTCTTTGAATGTAATTATTTATTTGATGATCTTGTCATTTTCATTGTAAATACCTTTGTAAATGTATCTTTGCTTGCGTCTTTGTATGTTATTGTCTTTAATTATTAAACCAAACAAATCAGTATTGTGTACTGCAGATATATTGGTATGGCTGTTTCATACCACAAGGATACGATTTCGAAGCTTCTGGGTTTGTAAATAATCCTGAAAAAGCTCATTGATTACGTGTAACTTTAAGGTCATTCAATCTTTTGTAAAACAAAATGAAATTATTTTATTGAATTATTATCACTTAAATCGTTTAAAAACTTAATAATTATTCTTGTATGAAATAATATTACCCGTTTTCAGAAGACTATTAGTCATTGATGTGACTGTTTTGTATCTTGTCAATTTACAATTATATTAATTCAATCTTGCATTACATTTGAATTTGCTGTGGAGATTGTCCATCTTTGCTATAAATTGATTCATACATCCGGCACTAGTCGATATAAATAAATGTAAATTGTAATGTAAAAGTAATTTGTAACTTATATATGGTGTAAAAATCAAATAAATAATTTGGGTTAGGCTTACATAACTGTATTGCTGGTAGATTTCTTAGATGAACGCCTATTCGAATTTTACTTTCATTTGACTATGAATTCGCATTGGTACCAATCACATCATGTGTGCGTGTTAGTTTAAAGTGGGCGCAGCATACCTAACGCGGAGCGATGACTTCGTTGATGATCAGAGGCAAATCGCCCATTAGTTGCTATTCCTCTTTATATGACAACCACCAAAATGTCGCAATTACTCGATTATGTTATCAAAAACATTAATTATAAAAAGGTCTTTAAATGTAATTATAAGGAATGAGTGTTTTATATTTTGCATTTATTGCTTTCACATTCTTGTTCGACAGGCGCAAATCTTTCAAGAAACGTTTCGCAGTTCACGAGGTTTGCACTTGTACCAGAATGTAAAAGCCATGAACGCAAAATAAGACACTCCCTCGTTAAATATAATATTTGTAGGTCACTTCATGTATAGAATTAATCATCAAAGAGCCCATCAAGGTTTTCAGTTCCAAACGTCCGTTATAACCCCGTCTTCGCAAGCCAGTGGTTTTCTCTCCATTCCTTGATCCGGAGTGGTTCAGTGGACAGTTTGAACAACCACCAAAATGTCGCAATTCTTGCTAAACTATGAATTTATGAGTCATTCCAGCTTCCAAAACTGTACTTATAATTATAACGTGTGACACTAACGGCGTAAATAATTGACATAGTGGGACCTACATGGTTTGTTTGCGGTGTTCGTTTGACATTTTGTTTACATTAAATGACATTCATTTCATCACTGCTTCGAGTGGGTCCGTTGCAAGGGTATAAATTTCTAAGCAATACGTCAGGCAAATGCCGTCACCATATATACGTGGAATAATCGTGGAGTGACGTAAAACAATCATCAATCAATCCCTTCCGTTACTAACCCCCTGATCATAATTATATTGCCGCGGACATTGTTGGTCCATCTAGAAAAGCGTTCTAAATTTCCAAAGCCGGTGTACATGTATCTCCCGGGTCCGACTCGCAGCTTGGACACACCGGTATCGCAGCCAACCGTACAGTAAGGAGGTGGTTGCACCCAACACATAAAACAAGGTACACAACTATTTTTGCAGTGATTTGAAAACACTCAAATTTAATCGCGTATATCACCGGCTAGTTTTCACGTATCGCGATGATCTTTGCAGAGGAAACGTCAAACCTTCTTCCGTCGTACATAAATAATTTTACCCACCGAAGGCCCCTACATTATGTTTCAGTCCATTTTCTGCGGCTGCATTCTCCCTGACATCAATTCTCATTCTTGGCTTACCAAAATAGATCTGGAAAAAAATGAAAGTAAACATAGAAATGTCCGCGAAAATTGCAAAGATGAACGAAGAACAAAGTTTTGCTGTTAATCGAGTAGAGGAGGGTCACAATCTCTTAATTGTAGGGCAGTGTGGGATGGGCAAAAGTTTCATCGTTAAAGAAATACATTCATTATGGACGAGAAAAGGAAAACACGTCGCTTTAACAGCAACAGCTGGGATCGCTACTCTCAACATAGCAAGGAAAACTGTACATTCTTTATCAGGAATCGCGCCGTTGACAAAACTCAGTGGAAATTGAAAAATGATGACATAAACAAAGACAAGTTGGAGGAAATTTTGAAATGTCACTGTCTAATTATAGATGAAATTAGGATGTTGAGCATGAAGGTATTTGAAACTTTAGAGATGGTGTGTTGAAAGTGTGAGAAAGTGACATAGTGTTTAGGGGAATTCAAATGGTAGGCGTTGGGGATTTTTTCCAGCTTCCTCCTAGATGGAGGGGAATTCTGCTATCAGTCGCGAACATTTGATCAAACTTTTACTCACTCCATTGTATTAAATCAAGTAATGCGACAGAACCAATCTGAACTTATCCAATGCATTAATGAAGTTTCAAAAGGTGAGATATCAAAAGATTCCGCAGATTTACTGAAAAGACTACCGACCACTTCCCCCGGGGATGAACCTGTAAAACTTTGTTCTAAAAATTTTGATTGTGATGTTCAGAATGCATCAAATCTAATCGAACTCGAAGGAGAAGTATTCGTCAGTCGATATTAGGGATGTTGTGTTGGAAAAATCAACATCCTACCAGTGCCTAAAGACCTGCATCTTAAATTAGGATGCCCAGCCATATTACTGAAGAACGATGGTGCGAAGTTTGTGAATAGGCTGAAGAGGGAGGTAACTGCAACTTCCAAAAAAAAAAATGTCACAGTGCTATTTAAAGATATTTCTCAGCAGGTGCCCTTGAAACCCGAGACGTTTCAGATTTATAGTATAGTAATATTGACGAGAAAGTTTTAGCGGCAAGGACAGTTTCCAATTTGCCTAGCATTTGCTATAACCATACACAAATATCAAAGACTTACCCTTGACAGAGTAGAAGTAGATGCAACAAACATATTCAGTGCAGGACACTTAGGTGTGGCTTTTGGTAGGGCTCGAGAAAAAAGGGCTTACATGGATTCCATCCAAGGGTTGTAATGAAACACAAAGCTCACTTATATTACTTTTACAAAAACTGTTCTGAAAAAGAGTCAAATTACACGACTGATCTGTCTTGTTGCAATGTTGTATATACATGTACACACAATGATACTGTTGAAGGGGCAGAAAAAGTTCCATACAAAAGGGAAGAGGAACAGTCAGAGTTCAGTGAATCTGAAATTGAAGAAATTAATGATTTATTGCAATCTGAAGAGTCTTCAAAGAGCAAAGAGGCTACATTACCCGAAGGAAGAAATGTGGACTTATGTACATTTGAGCGTAGCTTGTATAATAAAATGCTGTCTGAATTTCAATCTACCCATACATGTAGTACCATACACGAAGAGAAAACCACTTCTAGGGACTGGACAAAATATTACTCTGAACTTTACAAATTTTCAGTTTCAACCTCATACATAGATCTTGTCAAATTCTTGTCAGAAAGACTCAAAAAAAGTAGTGTCCGAAATTTCACCAGGTGAACCGTCAACATCACATTCGAAATCTCAGCCAGCATTAGGTATCATTGAGGAAAGTGCTAACAGTTCCAAAAGAAAGAACGCAAAGGTACAGCAAAATGGAGGCCTTTCAGGAAACAGACTAAACAGTAGATGAAACCATTTGTCCATCAAAGTGTATGTTGATGGTGAGTGAGTTGCATACTATTTGTGTGACAAGTGGTTTGACAGACAGTGTAGTAATCTGAGCGAGGAGTAGTGGGGTGCACTGAAGAATAATGACTGGTACTGTACACAGTGTAATGTAAATAGCATCCTACTTACATTTGCTTTATGTCATACTAATGAAGTAACAGAAATTTAAAAAAAAATTAAAACGTAGAAGCATTAAACAAAGTTGTGCAAAATAAATAATATTAAGTCTTAACAGTGATAATATATCTAAAAGGAAAGACAATATGAACTCACTTTACTTTAGGCTATAAGCTATAAGTAATTGTATCAATAGAGTAGTGTTGATCGACAAAGCAATGGTTCGAATCCCGTGTCACAAAGCAATTTTTTTATATAATAATAACACAATACAGAAGTAACTTGCATTTACTTTTTTACTATAAATAAAGTTCACTCTGTCACAACTGTAAGAAATGCACACTTTACATCAGTAATGGTATTATAAAATACTTACTCTCTGCCTGGTCAGATTGGCAAGATAAACCAACCTGCAACTGGAATTTTATACTGAAGATACCTTAGTAGCATTTAGGCATTATTGGCAGGAGGAACATTGTGTAACCTCTTATGTTAATTTTTCTTGCATTTCCATGCGGTTTAACACTTTTTAAATGGGACTGCAAAAACCGTCGTCTTCTGGCATCCTCCACTGTTGCTCTTTCGGGAAACTGTTAATTGGCCCAAAATGTTACTATTAATGCCAGTTCGGTATTGGTTGTAACTTGGATTAGTGTTTGCACCATTGTATAGCGAGCGCTCTTGGCAGAAAATGCTGTCAATTATGTCACTTTTAATTTTACTAGGTACAACTTCTGTCTTCAGGCAATTCACACAATATTTCACGAAAGACATGAATCCTATGTACATGAAATCAATATGCTCCCTTGTCTCCATTGTAAGCAGCGTTTTGATTCTCTTATTTTTATTCTAATTTGAACAATTATTACTTTCCCATGCCTTCAACCAGCCGTATACCTTTGTCAGTGCTCTCAGTCTACTGTCATGCATGTCTTTTATAGGACGATGGTCAGTGAACAGATCTATAATGAAGCTGGTGTTCCGTAAAAGCTGAATGGCACCTGCCATATCCGCCTGTCCCTGTTCGTTGAGAGTGGCAGCATAGCACTTTCTTAAATTCACCATTGTCAAACGCCAGTTTATTGCGCAATTTTTGTGCACTGTTGGGGAATAGATGTTCGTCTGTGAGCCGGTGGTGTAAAGGGAAATTGTTGTAGCCCTTGTCCTAGTGGAAGGCACAATCCACATCTTCCATACTACTACGTGGCCATCAATTGTAAGTACTCGCCGTTGACTTTCTGAAAAACCACTGCTTAGTATACTGTTACGTATCTTTTTAAGTAAATGGTATGGGTCCATCAGGAAGATAATCTGTTTTGTTGGGTTCAGGTAGTATGGTGCAACCATGCCGAACTTTTCCAGGTTCCCATCAAAGTGCATTTTTATAAATGCCCTATCAATGGCTGAGCCATCCATGCAACAGTAAATGGGATTGAACCCACAATTGACCAATGCCTCAATACATGTCCATGTGGTGAGAAAAATTTCCGAGGGATCAGTCTGGCAATTCGGAAAATTTTGCGAACGGCCATCTAAAGCATGTAATGCCATTAAAACATACTGTTGCACATGATTTGCAATGTTGACAAACTTTATTTAAAATTTGCATAGTTCGAACACTTTCACCACTTTCCTGAAAGTCCATACAGGGTTGGTCCATCTTTGGTGTTAACTATTTGTAAGTCTTCTTGGATGGCCATTTCATCTAAGATGATACCCCCATAATAACCTTCTTCAGTCAAATTCTGCAGATCAGCTTCTTCTTCATCCACATAATCATATCGGCCCGGTCCCTGTTTAATTGCATTTTTATACATGGATATAATGGACTCCGATGAAATCTTGTCCACTCATTTTGTGTCATATCACGATATGCACTTGGGCACCTATTGTATATGCTAATTGCCATGCTTATGACATCTTTGCTCCACCTCATTCCTTTAGCATTTGATAGGTTAGATGCTTTAATCTGATTTTCAATCAAAATTATTTGGTTTTGACGCAAGTTAGTTGCAAGTTCTTTCAACGTTTGTTTAATGTCAAGCTCTGGTACATCAACACAAACTTTTTTCGGTTCTGAATTCCCTTTCTCCTTTTGGCTTTTGTTCTTTCTCATATATCTTACAACATTTCTTGCAGGATACACTAGTGCTAGTGATCGACAGGGAGCGAGAATAGTCCCTGTGACGTACACTGGACTTTGTCATCCATTGTAGGTTCATGTTTCCTTCATTATTAAATTTATTTTACATTTGGACAGTATTTCATTTATTGTGAAAGTTTCAGTCACACATCCCAGACATGGCTGAATTAATTTAAGACACCTAAATAGAGCTGGAATTGATGTATATGTGTATGAGATGTTAGATGGAATGGCATGCTCATTCAGATCTACCAGTTTATCTGCTATGCTGAGATAGTTGAATCCCTATTTAGTTTCAGAATTGCTGTCACATCTTGTCCATTGCATTTAACATCAAATATATGTCTACACATTAGAAATGAGTCATTTTTTTCTCACAATGTACCAGCCCTCTGGTATGAAATTGGAAATTTCCGCAAAGCAGACAAAATTGGATAAAAACGAACAAGCAATGCCTACATGTACTTTACAGCTAATTTCCTTGCACCCATCCTTTCTAGATTTGGATTGCAGTACATTAGGGTACAGCTTGCGTATCACATTTGACACAGATTTAGCGTGAAACTTTCACCCCGATATATCTGTTGGAGATGTACAATTATGGTTGAAACCGGTGTGTTTTTCTAGTCACCGGTGGTTAAATGTTCTGCAAGCCTGCAAAGAACAGACTATTTTGCACAGAGCATACTGGATACTTCTAACAAGAGTTGCTGGAATACAACAGCTAAGATAGCAACAATATATTGATAGACGTCAAGGTCAATTTGATACAGTGTGAAAGGTCTTGCCACAAGGAATATTATATGTAAAATATTTAAGCTCGACCTCATGCAGCTTTAATAGTTATATGATATGGCAAGGTTTTCTTTCACACGGATGCTGACACTAATGTATTACAAAAGCTATCTGTATATTCACCTCTACATATTTCAAGCTAACGAAATTGTTAAAAGATCGGGGCTGTGAAAGGGGGGGGGGGGGGGGGGGTTTGCAGACAATCTAGTAGATCTAGAATTGATGTCACATTGATATATGGAAAGTTATCACAAAATTTTACAATCAGCAGTTTTATGGTTTGGGCTACAAATTCACTAAGTGTGATCTCTATCCATGATCAAAATTTGGAACACAGTCACATTACCACAAGTTTAGGAATTTTAGAGGGGATTGGAATATCCCAAAGATGTCCCATGGTCATTAAACAAGGCCATGTGACAATGAAGAACAAGCAAATTCAGTGAATTGAGGTTTACCTACATGGACAGCAAATATGACCTTTAACCAGGTAAAAGTAATTACACCAAAAGCACAGTTTGGTACCATGGGAAAGGTCTTGACACAAAGATCATGGATACAAAGTTGAATGTTCTACCAGCGATACCTCTGAAGATGTGGCCAAGGTTAATGTGTTATGACAGACAGGCAGACTCACAATTGAGTTTAAATGTCCCCCCCCCACACACACACACACGCACACAAACATACATTTAGAAAAGAATAACTTAACCTTGGTCACAAGTTTTTTTAACTTCAAGAGTTAGAGAATTTACACTATGCAAGCTATACTAATGGTATTTTCAAATAAAAGTCACTACCTTGAAAACTTGTCCTTTATTATCAAAATATACTTTTTGGGTTCTGTTTCAGATAAAGGCAACATTATTGACAAATACATCTTGTTTTGGCTATTAAGAACCCTGAAGATACAAGCAGTAAAACAAAAACAAACATAGGCAGTTGCATAGTGGTAGGATGACAAGTGAAGTCCTAGCTGCTATATATATTTGCCTGTGACTAAAAACCAGAGGAAACAAGTGTATGCTCTATTCATCCCTTTCTACAAACACACTGAAGCAACTGTTCAATGTACAGCTGGGAGGGGTTTCACCATAAATATTATTTGAATAGAGGCACCCCTTCTTGCAAAATTAACCCCCCACCCAAAAAAAAATCCTGCATGAATGCCACTTGTATTCTCCATCTACTATTCCTGTTATTCTTTTAAATATATGAGACATGCTTACCAAAGGTTAAATGGGAGCTTTGACATGTTTTAACATTCAAATTTTGCGCCATGTGTCCACTAAAACGAAAGAAAACAATTGCGTCACTTGTCAGTCAGCTAGAGTTAGATCTTGCCTCCATTATTTTGCTCAATTATAACACAAACGACAATCAAATACTTTTTATTTAAGATTAATAATTATCTATGTAGATCAATCAGATGGCGGCTTTTTATTCACACGAAACCTGACCGGAAGTTCAGGGCGATTTGGAGAGAGAATTGATGTTAGGGAGAATGTAGCCGAAGAAAATGAACTGAAACATAATATTGGGGTCTTCGGTGGGTAAAATTATTTATGTACGACGAAAGAAGAAGGTTTGACGTTTCCTTTGATGCAAAGATCACCGCGATACGTGAAAACAAGCCGGTGATATACGCGAATAAATCTGAGTGTTTACAAATCGCTGCAAAAATAGCTGTGTACCTTGTTTTATGGGTTGGGAGTAACCATCCCTCCGCACCTCCTTACTTTATGATTGCCTGTGACACCGGTGTGTCCAAGCCGCGAGTCAGACCCGGGAGATACACCGGTTTTGGAAATTTAAAACGCTTTGCTAGATGGGACCAACAATGTCCGCGGCGATATAATTATGATCAGGGGGTTAGTAACGGATTGATTATTGTTTACGTGATTAAATTTGAGTGTTTACAAATCACGGCAAAAATAGTTGTGTACCTTGTTACTATATTCGATTCTTTATTTACTTTAAGCCACCCGGCTTATCAGTATACAATATATATACAAAAACATGAATTTAGCATCAGATACATAAATATATGAACATTTAAACAAAGGAGAATGCAAATACACATTCTTATGGAAACGATGAAAATATAGTTGCCTTTACACACCATATATTGTTTATATTTAAACACAAATATAAACGTATTAATACTATGGTTGAAAGTATTGAAGAAAATAACAACAACAAAAAACAACAACAATGAATTATATGTTCAGCTGAGGTCACAGTAAAGAATTTCCTAAGGTGTTCGCTTCAAAAATGTATTTGCCCAGATTACATAGCTCTTTTAGATTATGCGATGAAGGAAGTTGTACTAACTTAAAAGCAGACGGGTGTTTCCAAAAATAAGGTTTTACATACTGTTTACGTAAGTCAATCTTCAATGGAATTTAGACTTGCAAAACACTTATTATTGTTTGTATTCCTGTTATATCTACTGGTCTCTATAGCAAGCAAATGTGCAGACAATCTAAATTTAGTGATACATTTTCTGTATGCAGAGGGAATAGATTTACTAAGATAGAAATAAAGCGAAAAATGGTCAATAATATGTCTATACAATACACACTTAGTAAAAGTGTCAATGACACCTTTAATACACAACAATCTTTGCTTTATGGCAGGCAAGAAACTTTTACATAAGCTTTGAGATAACCAAGCCTAATGCAAATAACTCATGTTTAATATTCCAAACCCAATTAATTTGGCCGATCTCAGCAGCAGTATACAGAGTATCATAACATGACTTCAGTATACAATTATCAGAGTTTAATATTTTATACCAATATTTTATCATATTAAAAATTCTAACATATCGTAATGGGTATCTGCCAAGTTCTGCATACACCTTAACACTATTGATTGAATTCTTTACATATAAAATATATTTACAAAATTCCAAATGTCCTTTTTCAATACAATCACCTTTATGGTAACCCTATACCTTACCACAAGGGTGACCTTAAATTGAGAAATTCCCCAAGACCTAATCCATAATAGACTAGTAATACGTCAATAGGTAAAAGGGAAGACTCGTATCACAGGGGTGACCAAAATCAAACCTCGATATCTCCGCTAATTTTGCAAGTTTTGACAAAAACCTGGTACTGACCGAACGGGGAGAGTCTCTTCTCTTTGTATATATACACTTTGTTACTGTTTACCCATATAATCCATCTTTTTTGCACGATTATTTCACTTTGCCTCCAAACGGACGGTTAATGGATACACCGTGCTATAAATAACGCCGCAATGACCTTTAATCCGAGTCTGCAGCAAATCTCCTGGAAATGCATCGTTCGTGTTCTCTCGGAACATACCATTAAGAAAGTAATCGAGTCAGAAGATATACAGTAAAATCTGCGGGAAAAATGACAGCGATCTTGAGAAGAGCAGACGAGAGCCATAATGTATTGATCGCTGTCACCAAGGTAAGTAAATTCATTGACAATTTCGAGATGTGAACCACTGTACAACCAATTTTCATTTTCGTGAACCCTCCCCCGTTTCTAAATATCAAGATTTTAGATTTTTGAATATTAACGTTCAGTTTCCATTCCTGGCTATATTTGTATAAAGCGTCCAGTTGTGACTGCAAACCTGATACTGTTTCCGCAAAAAGAACAAGGTCATCGGCATACATAAGAAGAAATAGATTAAGAGATTTACACTCTTAAGGCATACAATCGTCAAGAGTAAAGCTCATCTCAAAATCATTTACATATATAGAAAAAAGATTAGGTGATAAAACTTCACCTTGCATTAGACCAAGACGGTTATCAAAATATTCAGATTGCCTGTGACCGTCGTCCTGACTTTGGGATAAGACAGTGAAAACAAATATCCCGTGTAACGGTAGGTGTGGCACGTAACAGATTTCGCAATGCTTCGGCCGAGTTTGTAGCAAAAGTATAAATTTTTATGCAGTGAATCAGGAAGTTGCCGTCACGAAATATGTGAAGCAAACGTGGAATGACGTAGAAAAAAGTGATCAATCAATCTGAATTTATAAGAAAGCAATCCACCGATGAAAAAAGTCTTACGAAACCTATACAGATTAAGTTAAGATAAAGCAAGTCACTAAGTATTATTTAGAGTCGGCGTATTTCCCAAAATAATAAGTAACATAAGCTCTGTAGAATTTCCAGTCACGTATTGAGCGTGGAAAGAACGAGCTCTGGCACACATCTTTCTTTGCTCTCAGTTGACGGTATCTGTGCCTTCTTCTTCTTCTATCCGCAGGCAGGATCTAAGTCAACTATGCCATTTTGGATTTTATAGCACAGAGTCATTCGATGTTTCAGACGTGTGTGTTCCGAGCTGCCTCAGTCTAGTGTCTGGATCAGTGATATTACGCATTATAGACAGTGGACTGTCCTTCTCCGCATACTCACCAGATCTCGTGTTAAGTTGGTATGATGTGGATTCTACACTACGGAGGCATACTCCATCGATGTTCTGATCAGAGAGCAGTATGCATTGACCTTATGTATGCATTGTTGGAGATAAGCTCTGCCCATCAATCTTATTGAAACGCGACTTGTACTTCGTTCCTCTACGCTACTCTCCATGTACAAGATCTTACAACTGCCGATTCGAAGTCATCTCAGGATGACCTTTCAGAAGAGCCAATAAGAATTTGAGTTGGAGATCTTTCGGTGATATATTACATACAAACAATACCGAAAGATCTCTAACTCAAATTCTGACTGGTTGTTCTGAAAGGTCATCCAGAGATGACCTCGAATCGGCAGTTGTAAGATCTTGTACATGGAGAGTAGCGTAGAGGAACGAAGTACAAGTCGCGTTCAATAAGATTGGACAGTCATCTGCAAATAATATGAAAAATAAAGGCTATGACAGCATACATGAACAAGAAGTTACGGTGTAATAATACACAAACTAAAATTAGATATCAGGTTAGGGTCATCTTCCGGTGAAATGCAATGGTTATTTTAGATTTTCTCCATGTGCTCAAATAGTAGTTATTCATTGAAGTAGTCACACGTAAAGACAATTAAGAAATTAGGATTTTTGCTTTTGATAAATACTTATTTTTCTAGTGATTATAGTATTATGATGAATACTATAGTATATGAATGCTTTGTTCATATAGAGTACATACAAAAGTAGCCCCGTCTCCTATTGTAGGGACAACCCTCTTGATATTAAGTCTTACGTTCGTATGCATACTACACTAGGATCAGATCTACTTATAATATATACTAATCACGTCAGGGTGCTATACAAATAAATCTAGAAACATCCACCCCTCCCCAAATTTGTCCTCCATTATGCAATGCTTAACTTCGTTGTCAATGATTTCGTGTGCTTTTACTTTCGTATTTATATATAGGTTGTTACATGGCAGCTGATAAGTTACCGAACGTAACAAAAGAACCATTCAGGAATCGGCACTCGTCGATACCCATTAATCCGTCATGGTTAGTAAAGAAGTGTTACCTGGAGTCGTAAAGGTGCAAAGAGTTAGTCTTCTTGGAACATAACAACGATCTGATTTATCTAACGGCACGAGTTATCTCTCGTTAATTGCAGTCCAGAAGTTGCTGATTTTGACAAGAGGAATCATTGTGGGAAGTGTTAGTTGAATATTTAGACTATGTCTGAAAAGTGAGAGTAACATGAAATAGATTAAAGTATTAATAATGTGTCAGTGTTAGATCTCAATGGTTCTTGTTTTGATTTTTAAAATTAATATTAAGCCGGTGTGGCCCAGTGGATGAGGTGCTCGGCTTGAGACCGAAAGGTCCTGGGTTGGATTCCCGCCATGGGCACACCGAGTTCCCTTGTCAGGGTATTCGTGACAAGCATTAGATCCCTCGCTGCTTCTGGTGGGGTGGGTCCGTTGCAATTGTAAAAATTTCTATGCGATGCACCAGATGCCGTCACCATATGCGTGAAATAATCGTGGAGTGACGTAAAACAATAATCAATCGATTAATAAAATTTAATATATCATTTTGAAGAATTTTTACAGCAGATCTTTTACCAAAGAATTTGTTTTCAAAATTACGTTATTCCAATGAAATAGGGGTAGGTAAAGTTTATATTGATCCCTATGGAAAGCACCTATGTTTTGCTTATACTTCATTCAAACAAGACCAAAATGAAAAACTGTCTGAAAAGGCTCTGCAATATCTTGATTCACCAAGATCCAAAACGATATTTAAGTACATTTTCACTTCAAGTTTTTCATATTTTAACAAGGAGAGATAGAGATAAGGACATTCGTATTTTACAATATTAAATTTTACAATCACCGATTTCAGTACTATGCAGGAAAACATATATTTTTATAACAAACAATCATTATGAAATGTAACTGTGTTTAGTTCTTATTTTGTTATTTGAGACTCATTATATAATCTGCTTTAAAAAACGTATTCAATATCAGGTCGTATTAAAAAAAACCCTACTGATTGCACCATATAAAAGTTTCCTGATACGCTATATCAACGTTAGTTTAGTATATACATGTATACCATTTCCTGCTATGCTACATACACTGCTTGGCTACTGTAATAATTACTTCATCTGGCTCCGGTGGCACAAGATACCTTTTAAAACAGTTTCATCCATGTTTGTTTTTCTTTGTATATCATAACTTAAAAGGGATACAAACAATGAAATTCGTAATTAGCATTACGCCCTTGTTCTTTTATTAAGACAGTTTATTGATTGATTGATTTTTATTTAACGTTGCACCACGAATATTCCACGTATATAGTGACGGCATCTGCCTGATGCGGGGCATACAAATTTTGACCTTTGCAACGGACCCACCCGAAATAGTGAGGGATCTTTAACGTGTCATGCATACCACGACACGGGGCCTCGGTTTTTACTGTATCATCCGAAAGACAGGACACCGGCTTGACCAGAGCGGGACTCGAACCCCGGCCTCCCGATCAGGAGGCGAGCGCGATACCACTAGGCCATGCCGGCTTTTTAAGACAGTTCAAATGATAGAACTCTACAGTGAGCTACATTCAAAATGGAAGAAGTTCGTTTGTTAATTTTAACACCATACCGGGTCGATACATATTACCAGTTTAGGTGTTTAATTGCTGGCACTGTCAAATGTTAAATCGGGCTTTTAGCCTATTTGGGAAATTCATTATTGTTGTAAGTTACACTAATTTACTCAAATTCGAGTCGTCTACGTGTTCTGGATCCTTTAAGTGTTCTGGATGCTCTAAGTCCTGCTCGGGATCCTAGGTCTCTGGATATTTTCTCCAGAAACGGTTTTTAGATCTATCTATCAAATTATCTGCCTGTCTGTCTGTCTGTCTGCCTGCCTGCCTGCCTATCTATCTATCTATCTATCTATCTATCTATCTATCTATCTATCTATCTATCTATCTATCTGTCTGTCTGTCTCCATGTATTTATATATCTCTTTCTGTCTATCTACATGCATCTATCTATCTATCTATCTATCTATCTATCTATCTATCTATCTATCTTCCTTTATGTCTGTCTGTCTGTATGTCTGCCTGTCTGTATGTCTGCCTGTCTGTCTGTCTCTCTGCCTGCCTGTCTGTCTGTCTATCTATCTTTCTGTCTTTCTTTCTTTCTGTCCGTATGTCTGTTCATTTCCTAACTCGTTTACTTTCCCTCCCTCCCTCCCTCCCTCTCTCTCTTTCTTTCTCTCTTGTTTTTAATTACCATATTTTCGTATGAACTCATGCTCGTCGAAGTCCAACTATGTAGACAGTGAATGTCAAAGGTATTACAATCATAGATTATCAAGACCTCAGGATAATATCCCGTCGACATCGGGCAGACTTACATCCGTTAATTAATCATCATCAATAAATAAAACCGTCAATCTGAATTTAATTACAATAAATGCAGACTTTTTTCATTTACCGCGGCCCTGTAACAATGATCTTTTTCCGGTTCCGTGACAGATCGATGGTCGGAATGAGTAAAGTGCGGAATAAAACGTAGCCAAATAAGGCAAATATTGACAGAAAGCGGATTTCGGATTCTCCGTGTTATCTTTTTTATTTATTTTCGACAAATTGATCGGTGATCTTTTCAAGTCCATTACGATTGCTTTTATTGAAATCGGAAGTAAATCTGTGTGATAACATTCTAGTTCCATTAAGAAAACGCCTAATCGCAATATTATTATAGCAATCTTCGATAATTAATGTATAGGGGTCCATAGTCCTTAATCGACGTATGATGAATGGTCACTCTCTCTCTCTCTCTCTCTCTCTCTCTCTCTCTCTCTCTCTCTCTCTCATACACTTCTTCATGCTCATTTGTATCTTACAAACACCGACACGACATCAATTACAGTAAGGCCGTGTTTTCCGATCAGCCAAATACTGTTGAATTAACTTAGTTCATAAACTTAATTTTGTGCCTTCATTGGCGATTCATCTTTCTTTTTCATACTGAATTGGTGTATTCAGACATCACGGTTAGACATTTTCTGCAATAACATTTTCTTTTGCCTCCTCCCCAGCTTCTACACCTGGCATTGATTGAATCCATACAGTGTCTTGTGTGTATTTACTCAAGCAATGAGAAAAGTAAATAAATACACCATGTTACAGTAACATTTACACAAAAGCCTCATGTAAATCAAAATAATTGAAAGTTTTTATTGGATCAAATATTTAAACAAGAAATGAAGTGATACTTCATCTTCACAATGGAGAAAATTAAAGGAACTAGACGACTTACGCACCTGCACAGATACTATTGAAACAACCTGGAATAGAAAGTTCGGTTTGACCGGGAAAATATTTGAAATATATTGATTACTTAAAATCAAGAATTGCTTGAAAGATAGCTTTAAAGTCTTTACCATGTTTGCAAACTCCAAAGTGATGAGAAGCTTAAATCATGAAATATTTTACTTCTAATCGTACATGCATGTCGAGAAGTAGGGTTGTTATATGCCGTTCATTTTACTAATCGACTTAATATTATTTATTCTTCAGGCAATGTAGACAAGTGTCGAAAAACATGTAATACTGAAATTATTCAGTTTTTTTTTTCTTTTGTATTCTATACAGATATAAATATCATAATATATCGTTATATCATATTAAGTATTATAAATTATTATTATAATCATAAATTATAAGTATATAAAATAATATAAAATATTTTATATTCATTCTATTTATATATCAAATTTCAACCTGAACTGTGCCAAAATTTTCCCGGTCGATCACGAACATCATACTTAATTTATCACCAACAAGACAGATTAATCAAATCCTTCTCTGGAAAAAGATTAACGGCCTAAGATATTTAATACCCCTCTAATCTTCCATTATGTCTTTTTCTCCGACAATATTTGATTACAGGTTTATCCTTTAGCTTGTCGATGACCACAATTCGTGTCCAAAATATATGATTTCATTACGAACGACAAAGCTCCTATTCTGGGGGATTTTTGATAATTTTCAGCAAACAGAACATCGTTTAAGCTCCGTGAAACAAAGGGAAATAAAACTCAGATGAATATGAATGAAATTAAAAAAAAAACTCGAAACTTCGTGGAAAATCCTGTTCTCATTAGAAAATACGAGATCTTAATCCATGCAGAAAATTGCGGATGTTAAAATAAGCAACATTAATTTTAAATGGAGGAATTCGCCGGGAAATGAGTCTTTAAATACAACATGCAGCCGAAGTTAAAGCAGCAGGTACTAAAAGCAATATTCGTTCCCTTTCTTATTTATATGGCACTCAACAGCGAAATAGATATGGTGACGATTGAAATGTAAATATTTAACACATAAATCATTTTCTATTCATTTGGGGGAAAGCACATGAATATCAATCGGATATTAATCGTCAGAAATGAAGATGAGAACTTTGGCCAATATGTCCTTTAAGTATCTGTATATTTCCATTTTACGCCTGCCTTTTACTACAACACGTTCAGCGTGGAGGTTCAGTGAGCGATTATTTGCTAGAGTTTCGCCGGACTCTTGCTCGTCAGATGACCAGAATATATAACAGGGTCAAAGTCGATCGATGACCCGGATTTATATATTGCACGAGGGAAAAAAGGTAACGGGGTGTATAACACGAGTCAAAATCGACCGATGAGCCGGATTTATATATGGCTCGGGGGAAAAAAGTAACGGGGTGTATAACACAAGTCGAAGTCGACTGATGAGCCGGATTTATATATGGCTCGGGGGAAAATAGTAACGGGTTGTATAACACGAGTCAAAGTCGATCGATGACCCGGATTTATATATGGCAGGTTTGAAAAAAAAAGTAATGGGGTGTATAACACGAGTCGAAATCGACCGATGATCCGGATTTATATATGGCTCGAGGGAAAATAGTAACGGGGTGTATAACACAAGTCAAAGTCGATCGATTACCCGGATTTATATATGGCTCTAGAGGAAAAATAAGTAACGGGTTGTATAACACGAGTCAAAATCGACCGATGACCCGGATTTATATATGGCTCTAAAGTAAAAATAAGTAAGGGGGTGCGTAACACGAGTCAAAGTCGACTGATGACCCAGATTTATACATGGCATGAGGGGAAAAATGTAACGGGTTGTATAACACGAGTCAAAATCGACCGATGACCCGGATTTATATATGGCATGAGGGGAAAAAAGTAACGGGGTGTATAACACGGGTAAAAATCGACCGATGATCCGGATTCATATATGGCTCGGGGGAAAAAAGTAACGGGGTGTGTGTTACACGAGTCAAAGTCGACCGATGACCCGGATTACTATATGGCTCGGGGGTGGGGGTGGGGGGGGGGGGGGTTGGGGTAAGTAATGGGTTATATAACATAAGTCAAAGTCGACCGATGATCTAGATTAATACATGGCTCAAGGAAAAAAAGTAACTAGGTGTGTAAAACAAGTCAAAGTCGGCCGATGACTTTGACTTAATATAGCTCGAATGAATAAATGTTGGGGGTGTATAACTTGAGTCAATGTAAACTGATGACCGGGATAAATATAGTTCCAGTCAAAAATAGCCAACAATGGGGATGCATATCTTGGGAAAAAGTCGACCAATGACGGGGCTTTACATGTAGTTCGGGTTAAAATGACTGGAATATATATCTCGAGTCCGAGTCTGTCAGTGAACGGGATACATAGATCTAGTCAAATATGATCCATTACTGGGATATACAACTCGAGTCTGAGTCGGCCGAAGACAGGAATATATAGCTCGAGATGAAGTCGGACGATCACCAGGATTTGTATTTCGAGTCAAACTCAGACAATGACCGGGATATATATAGCTAGGGCCGATAACTGGGACAAATAGTTCGATTCAAAGAAAAAAGAGGAGTTACTGGCTCAGTTATGTGGCAGAAGTCACCATGGAGCTATACAACACATGAATATCAATAATATACTAGCACATATAACACATTACAAAAATATTTGATTGTAGTGCAATTAAGATACCGACTTAGGACGGTCATTTAATTTGACAAAAGCCTAACAAATGGTGTGGTTAACCGGTTTACGGGCCCACCTTCCCACTCACCGTAACAGCAGAACAATCAAAGGACGTACATTTAAAAATTTATAAATAATCCTCCATGCAAAGAACAAGGGTCCACAGGTATCGCATATTGAGAGGTCATAAAAATATATAAACACGTAAAGTATTGTAAAACACATAATGATATAGAAATATATGCGACATCAACATGATAAACCGTGCTCTGCCAGTCTGAAAGCGAGCTAAGACCCTAGATCTGCAGGGGTCCCGACTAACATTCAGAGGGGACGAGGTTCAGGACCATGTTTCCTTTGAAAAAGGTTTGGACAAGGCCCGTCATATAGTCCCCACCGCCCTGTTAGTCAGCGTGCAACGTTCAAGTAAAAGTCTGCATAAAGCTGTAGAGGGGCCAAATACAAGACCTATAGTCTTTTTGATGATCTCAATGTCATAGTGTCTATTTAGAAGACGTTTCACTATTTTATTACATGATAAAATAACGTTATCGGAGCCTTTTACTTTCCTTAGTTTATATACGAGATCACCGTAAAAATTAGGATGGGAAATTCCATTGGATACATAGTGTTAAAAAGAAATATTTCTAAATTTAGATAGAAGTTCTGAATAAGATCTAAAGAATTTGGCGAATGTTTTTCTAAGCTTGTGATATCTGTAACCCTGAGTTAAAAGTTTAGTGTTAATTTGTAAATTTCGTTCATGAAAGTCCAAAACATCGGTGCAGCCTCTGACAAATCGAACTAATTGAGATATATAGATACCATATGATTGGAGTCGAGGGAAAACACCATCCAAGTAAGGACAATTTACAATAGGAAGTCCAAAATACTCAAGTTAGCATAAATATTAGTATATATTAGGTGGTTGATAATTTTGATGTTCAAATCTAAGAAAGATGTAGATTTATCTCAAGTATTAGCTTTATTCAAAGTCAACTGACATATATCTTGAGTCTCGGGTTATGACGGGGATATATTGCTCGGATCAAAGTCAGCAAATATCTGAATAAATAGCTTGAGCATAGTCGGCCGATAACGGAATGTATAACTGAAGTCAAAGTTGGTCGATGACCGCAACATAGAGTTCGACTTTAAACCAGCCAGGATGTATAACTGGTGTCAAATCGGCCGAGGAACGAAATATATAGCTCATTTCAAAGTCAGGCGTTGACCGGGAAAATAAAAGCTCGAGGCGGAATTGGCTGATGACCGGAGTAATTAGTTTGAGGCAAAGTCGGCCGATGACAAGGAACATATAGTTCAAGGCAGCCGGCGAAGACGGGAATATTTAGTTCGAGGCAAAACTGGCGAAGACAGGGACATATAGCCCGAGAAAAAGTCGGCCGATGACAGGGGAAATACAGCTGGAGACAAAGTCGGCCGATGACAGAGCACAAAATCGATGGAAACAGGAAAATGTTATCTGAATGTATATAACAGGTTTGGGGTATATACTGTATTCTTATATCTTATGATGTGATAACTACAAGTTTCCGTAAATTGTAGAATATGTACTGGAGATATTTATACCAAGGTTGTGAAATAAAATGTCCACCCGGTGAAACTCTCAGTAACAATGTTAGACTTCTTGTAAAACAAAAAAGAACAATGTCATCGTAATTCTATTGACTTTACACAGACATGTAGCTTATGTACAAATATGATCGATAGGATGATTATTGGAATTACTTACTGCCTATCACTTGGGCATATATTTATATGCCAATTTTTACCAGCATATAGAATGTCACATAGGATTAATCTCTTTAATTTGGTAAACTTAAAAGTATATAACTTCTTTTTATATTCCGTGTATAAGTCATGGCCCTCATTCTCACAAATAAACAGTTTTATTGTTACGTTCGTTTTCTCTTTTTATTTCATTTTTCTTGTCTTTATTTTCTTTTTACTTGGTTTTTAAGTTCTGTTTTGGAAATTCCCTGCTCGTTTAACTATATCTTTTGATACGGACCGGAAATTACAAATTTCCATTGCGCATGACCACATTGGTATTCCGGATGAGGCAATCTGGAAGTAACTTAGGCATGCAACATTGGCTTCATACATTTTGAATTTAATTCGTCGAAGCGAGAGTATATCCAACAGAGTGGATATAGTGAATGATTCTTCCTAACATGTCAAATATTGACGAAATCCTAGCTATAATATCCTGTAGTGCTTTCCAAGTATTTATTTACTACAAATTGATCGCCAGCCTTTTCATGCATGTTTTGATGGGTATTTGACAGCCCGGATGTTATGTCCTACAGAGGCTTTTATTCCAACGAGGCTTATCGTCAATATTGCAAAAAGAACTATTGACAACTTTCTATTAGGAGAGCGTCGGATCTGAGAAGGATATTCAAGGAAAAGTGTTTCTATCACATTGTTTGTTGCTGTGTTTTACATGTGAACAGACAATAAAAAATTTCAATTCCCACAATAGAATATAATACAATCACCTATGCAGTTTAATATACGATATTAGCGATGCAAATGTGCAGATGTTATAAATTTTATTCTAGATTAAAACTCAATTACAAGCACATTGCAATAGACGTTTTTCCAATTAAATATGATGTAAGGGGCCTTATGCCAGACATGCTACTTTTTTGCAGAGATATTCATTATAATCGTATTGCTAAAATTGTAACGTCATAATAATATGGCACCGACTTTTACAGTAAATTATGTTATTTCTGGCATGTCATGGAGTATAAAATCAATTGACCTTAGTTTTTCGGAACCTTGGGTTTTACTGTCTCATCCGAAAAACAGAACACCGGTGTGCACATGGCGGGAGTTGTCCCAGGTATGTTCGAGGTGTAAAGTATTGTGACAACATCTGATTTAATTTTTCGAGCTGAGATGGAAGAGTAAATTTCAGTTTTTTCATTTCGTGTAGATATCTGAGGTCAAAAACCTTGTTACGTCATACAGTTGCACACCTTCACTTTAAATTCCGATACACCTTCCTCTACTGGGATTCACCCGCTACGCGTTCGCTTCGAGTTTTCCAAAGTGCTCGAGTTTTTAATAAAAGCATTTGCATTCACTGGAGAATCGTAATAGATGAAATATCCTTAATTATTTTCTCAATTTAGGCAATAATCATAGTAAACAAAAAGATCAAAACATAAGATTTTACTTAGAAACTGTAGATAAATCTCGAGGAGTATACCCTAGGCAAAGTCACTGGTCTGCATCATCTCAGCGTTTAGAATGAATCCCATCATACATAATGTAAGTGGTATTATGTCTGACAAACCATTTTTGCCGGGATTTTCATTATGACGTTATTGCTTTGGTCGTGACGTGACAATACTTTAATGCAAATTTGAGCGGCAAAACATCACTTAAGATAATAACTATAGTAAAACAAAACAAAACAAAACAACCCCCCCCCCCCAAAAAAAAACCAACCAAAAACCAAAAAAAAAAAAAAATACAAAGATTATACCTCGAAACTGTTGATAAATCCCCAGATGTATATCCCATGCATGGTCTGGATCATCTGGGTGTTTAAAATGAATACCATTTTATATGATATATGCGGCCTTATGTCCGACAACCGAGGTTTTGCCGGAATTTTAATTACGACGTTATTGCTTTGATGGTGACATCACAATAATTTGACGCAAATTGAGTGGCAAAACATCATATGTCGGATATTGTCTCTTACATCATGTTAAACAGACTATTTTCAAGTAGCCGCAAAGGACCGTTAGCAACTTAGATTTAACACGCCAGACTACGGACAACTGATTGTGACGTCATACTTGCTGGAAGCATTGACGTTATTTATCTAAAGAAAAGATTATTACGTCATAAATAGAATATCCCCAAAGTAGGCAATGTCCGTAGTTTGGATATAACTCGGAAATAGTCTACTGGAAGAAAGCGTATTCTTCCTCTTACAAAACGTGATTGTGCATTATAATGACATCATCTGAGCGTCAAACAACCTCAGACAAATAGGGTATTTGTTTATGACGTCATAAATGGAAATTTTCAAAGAATTCAGAATGTCACATTATTTTACGCCTGTGACGTCATAATCAAATACTGTCCTGGTCAAATCTAACATGATATTATTCGGTTTTTTCGTTATACACAGTTATTTCCCATATGAACAGGTATCTGTCGTCAAACCATTATGACATTATATACTTTCTATCTTTTCCGTATTGTTAATTTCCGTTATTTAGATGGCGATGTGCCTAGACTCCCATCATATGGTTTTATATTAGTCAGTTGGTTCGATTTGATAGAGCCTGCACTAACATTTTGGATTTTCACGCAAAAGATATTCAATTCACCTTCAAACTTTGAACTCAGGATTATAGATATCATAAACTTCGAAAACCTTTCAGTAAATTTTACAGATCTTATTCAGAAATTTTATCTAAATTCGGAAGTAGTGTACACACTAAGGAGGGTTCAAGGTTCCGATAATTTCATATCTAGTTGTTCTAAAATAATTAAACGCCTTCGACATCGACAGTGTGACCCCAAGATAATAGCAAAGACCATAGGTCTAGTATTGCGTCTCTCCACAGCCTTACTTTAACTTGAGTGTTGCACGACGACTAACAGGGCGATGGGGACTCTATGACGAACCTTGTCCAAACCTTTTCAGAGGAGACAAGGTCCTGAGCCTCGTCCCCTCTGACTGTTAGTCGGGACTCCTACAGATTAAGGATCCGAGCTCGCTTACATTCAAGAAGAGTACGGATTACTTATGTTGATGTCGCCTAACATATGTTCTATACTAGCATAAACTTCCATAGTACGTTTCGTATGTTAAAATTTTAATGACCTCTCGTCTTGAAAAACCTGTTAATCTTTGTTCTCTATATAGAATATTATTTATAAATATTCAAATGTGTCCTTTGATTGTGCTGCGTTTGCGGTGAGTGGGAGGTGGGCGTCCATAAACCGGTTAACCACACTAATTGAATGACGTTTGTTACTTTAATTCACCGTCCTAAGTCGGTACAATCGAGTATTTTTGTTATGTCGTTTCTGTGTTTTTACTATTATTATGTTTATGTGCATGTCCTAGGCGATATGTGTCATACAGCTTGGTCAGATGTTTTCTGTTTTCTCTTTCAAAAACTAGTTTACATGAGATTTGTTCTAAAAAATACCGACCGATATATAAGGTAGATAAGTCTTCATTGCGGAAACCCCCCACTTATGGCTGGCATGTATGAAATGTGACATCACTGTAGAATGGCGCTTTGGATAGCTAGACACCATTTGTCATTATGTAATGAAAGATACCATAAATGTAAAGAAGAATTAAATACATGTTATTTGGTGGTGCAATACTCTTTGAAGTCTCAATACTTCTATCAAAATTTTATCAATTTATCAACTTTATTTACTGTAGACACAAATCTCTTTTAAGAGAAATTTTGCCACGGATATGCACACAATAGAAGCCCCCCCCCCCCAAAAAAAAAGATAAAAGAATTAAGAAAATAGAATAACTAAAATAAATAAATAAAAAATAAATAAATAATGACTACTACTACTACTAATAATAATAATAATAATAATATTGATAATAATAAGTATAATAATAATAATAATAATAATAATAATAATAGTAATAGTTCCGGGAAAAGCTGGAAAGCGGAAAATGACGACAAATTAACCCCCCACAGTGTGTGGTTCTACGCAGATTTTACCCTAACTTTGTGATGATTTCAACAAACAACCATATGACGAAAAAAATTATTATTGTTGTGACACATATCACTCGCCAAAGCTTAGCCACTCATGAAGGTATATTACGAAGACTATTTCCTCCCCCAACAATTCCATACATGTTGGGACCATTTGACTAGAGCTATTATCACTCAAAAAAGAAAAAAAAAAGAAAGAAAAAGAAAGAAAGAAAAAAGAAAAAAAAATTGAAATATTTCTTAACACCTTCAGATATCTTATCTCAGAATGTGCTTGAAATCCATACATTAACTGAAAGATAATTTTTACACGTGGTTTCACCAGCTCTGGTCAGTTGGTTAGTTAGTTGATTAATGTCTTCCTTCACTTCAACAATATATCTCATCGCGACATTGATGCAGGAGGTAACCAACCTCTTAAACAATCTGGGAACCGAACCTCGATCAGCTGCACCACAAGCAATGTCACTACACCAAGTCTGTCCATACCAGCAGTGGTATCCACCTAGAGATGTATATATCATGAGACATTAAAGTACAGCACGCCATAATAACCAAAATGAAATTTACAATATGTACAAGTATGTCTCAGATAACAAGCTACCTTATATGACCTTTAAGCCAAACGAGGTATGTCGCCAAGCAGTTGAAGTCAGAAGCCCAAAATGTAATAGAAAGAGTATAGAGAATTTGTGTTTTGAGGTATTTCTTAATATTTACTGGGTAGGAATTTATACACTTCTGTGAAACAAATACTGGTAGTATATTTTGGAAAATTTGACTTTCGATGGATCCTTTGTAGCGGTTATGGAAAAGTGAGCTGCACACTCTTCTTAAAAATTTAAATAATTTTGGAAATGCGAACTTATAACATTTTATACGTATGTACAGTTTTGTCACCGGAAACGACGCTTTTGTAATGATTAAATTGTACTTGTATATGGCAAACTAATCAACTACGTAAAAGAATCCGAGTTATCTAAAACATAAAAAAAAATCGTTAATATCAATAAATCAAGGTCAAATTTGTTATAAATAAAGTTTGTTGATATTCTTGAATTCATTTGAAATAAACAGAAATAAAACGTTCAGTGGGTTCTCAGATAATGACAAGATTCGTAATAAACAAGGTTATAATAGAGCCAACAGCCAACTGACGCTCGGATTGAAAGACTTTTATTTCCATGAAAATGTGATTCCCCAGTTAAAGAGTTCAGATGACAATATTTACATGGTACCTACCTTACAGTCTGCAAGCATGTCGACAACAAGATTGTTAACGATGAAATATCGTCATAAAACAGCATGGCTCGATGCTACATATTCCAGATAAAGTGTTATAAAGATGTATTTGCTATTGACATAACCCTTACGGGATTTCTCACATAATAATATGATGGCAGTATTATAGTACCCTAGACCGGTGTGATAAACACGGCGGAATTTTATTTTCATACCATTTTATTGACTACACAGGTTGTGAAATAGTTCTTTTAAAATATTCAATAAAACCGGGTACAATTCATCTCATCTTAAACGCACTTATCAAAGAAATTAGAAGTATACCGAAATTTAGTATTTGATGCCAGTGGGTAGAAATTAGTACACATCTATTTCCCATCTACTTCTTATTGATTCTGAATTTATAAAATAGATTCATTTTATGTGTGAGAAGTAATAGTGTAAAGCTTACAGATAAGGGATAGAATATGGACGATACAAAATTTTATTATTTGAAAATATTGAAATTATACAGACTAAAAACCACTAACATGATTTTGTCTTATAGATTCTTTCTTTTTGAATATGATTGTATAAACCTATTCCTTCATTGTTAATCTTGATTCTGAAAGGCATGGTCTACATACGTATTTTATTATTTTGCATTTATCCAAATGTTCGATTTCAGATTCTTTTTCTTTGAAACCTTTATCCATAGATGAAAACCCATTCTTCAAAGTCGATAAACAGGCCTTGGTCGAACAGATCCAAAGTATCAGGCAGGATATACTAATCCCAGCTTAATGTGAATACAGACGCACAATGAAAACAAATGTGTTTTACGACAAATGGAGAGTGAACAGTACATAACGCACATGTTACTTTCTGAATCACGCGGTTATTTTGAAAGGGAAAATCCAATCGTCGTTTTCCGATTCACACCTAATTTGGCCTCGCACTAATGACTTTTGAATGTGGTTTAAAAGATTCGTTACCACCGCTCACTGAATCTGGAGAGATTTAAGCATTCACTTGGAAGAATGTTAGGAATTAACGCAAATTCTCTCATAAATTTATATTTATTTAATGGTTTTAGTTTATTTGATCTTGGATGTAGCATTTTTCTACATGATTTGATGGAGTTTACCGTTCGAATGATTCTATTTGAATATACTTCTCTCCATCAGATGGATAATCTATATTGTATATAGTTTCATTCAAATCCGGAATGTTTGGAATAAAAAACCGATAATCAGTGATCTCAAAATTATGCTATTCATAAATAATTCATAAATAAATGAAATTTTCCAGACAAAAGTTTCCTATCATGAATTTTCGAAAAAAAACCCCCAAAAACAACTCCATTAATATATTCAATGAATAATATATTGGAAACTAAATACAAATATTAATTACGGAAGCACAGATCTATAGATACCTTCAGTTTGTTTATACCTTTAAATCTATACAGTTCTCGAACAAATATCGAATCAGTCTTGCGAGCAGAAATGCAAGTTAATACCTTATCATACAACAAGAATTTGCTGTATATATTAAGGTTCGCCACTTTCAGCTTTCCCAAGAAATAAAATTTAATTCATGCGAATTAATGAATGATTGAATTAAATGTTTTTCGCAAAACGAAGCCGTTGTATCCATCAGTGCTTTTTAGGATGGGAAGGCAAACATAATTATGTTTCTCGTTCTACAGAATTTAGTGACAATAGTAACAGAAGAAGTGAGAAGTGGCATTTATTAAAAACTTTATCATATAATTCTTTACTGAGTGTGATAAAAAAAAACAAACATAACTCGGCGAAGTCCTATACCTATTTTTAAAATTCTCAAACAGAAGATTTATATTTATTTATCTATTTATTTATTTCTATGAATGTATGTATTAAGCTTGCAAGACATCGCATAGTTGTAATTATGATATATAAATTACAGTTACTATTGAAAATTTCATTGAGCTAAATTGAAAAATTTCTCCTTTAAGTGCACATTCAACAATTTTAAAATTTTCAATACTTTTTTTATTCATTCTGGATATGATTATTTTCTTGACGTTATTGTGAACGGTACCCTATTATTATTAAGAATGAGACATAAAAGTCAATATGTAGAGTTTGGCAATCGATGCTGAAAGTTTTTAACTTACTGAATAAGACACACCTCCTCTACATTCTTATTGGCTCATAACGGATACAAATAGAGGCAAAATGAGACTTAAATGGTCCACAGATGATTGATTGACGCGTCTTAATCCCGTCATCTGTTGGAGAATACGATGGGCAATGAAAAGGAGAAGTAAGGGTTTTATGTCAACTATTTGTACACAAAGTTGATTTTGTTTTCTTTGTAAGCCGACACCCACTGTAATATATGACACTTTCGGTTTCCTATATACTCGGAAATTCATGAGGACTTTTTAGTTTAACTATGGAAACGGAAACACCAAGTTGATAGTTTTCATTGTTTTTCAACACTATCTAGAATTTGAAAATATTTATCTACTCAGGAATGGTTTCATTGACCGTATAAAAGATTGACTGTGAAAATGCCTCGACCTGGAAGAAATACCTACAATGACCAGAAACCACCGTATTCCTACATTGCTTTGACCGCTATGGCAATACAAGCGTCGGAAGAGAAAATGCTGCCTTTGAATGAAATCTATAAATTTATCATGGACAGATTTCCATTTTACAGACAAAATACTCAAAGATGGCAGAATTCACTACGTCACAATCTGTCCTTCAATGATTGTTTCATTAAGATACCAAGAAGACCTGACCGTCCTGGCAAAGGAAGCTATTGGGCTCTGCATCCAATGTGCGGTGATATGTTTGAGAATGGAAGCTTTCTACGAAGACGAAAGCGATTTAAATTCCATTTTCGAAATCAAATGGCAATTACGAATCCTTTCAAGCATGAAATGGATGCCTCTTTTCTTCACGGACAAACTCATCTTAATTTACAACCGTTAGGAACAGTGTCTAGGTTTGCCTCTTATGGACATCTAACGGGTCATGGAAACTCAAGCAGTCGAAAACAACCTTTTACAATAGAAAATATTATTGCACCTGAGCAAAAGTCAAGTAGTGGGGTTCAACAACCTACACCGTTACCAACATTTGCTTCTCAATTCCCAAGTGGTCTGAATTGTTCCAATTTTGTATCACCGTATTCCACTACAGAATTTCTTACCAATCTGGCAAGTTCTTATGGTATACCGACAGATTACCAAGCTCTTTTGAAGAATCATCCTCACACGGAAACTTTTGTGCGACCGAATTTACCATTACCTATCAAACCATCACCAATATCAGCGCTTTCTTTGGCCACTGCTCATGGAAACATTGTTAACACTGCATCATCAGGACTGGTGTCCTCTTCATCTGTTTTAAGTAACACTTCTGTGCTTTCATTAGCAGCGGACATGTCCATGTGTAGATCAAAGCTATTGTCGAGTGAAGTAAGTAGCAAATCCATTGCTTTGACAGTATCTGCAACCACTTAAAGTGATTTTGCTTGAAGGGAAAATGTATTTTTGAATATAAGTAATCTTAAGACATTAAAATGTTTATAAGAAGTATGAAATGCATGTGCAATTTGTCTGAGAAATATCAAAATATAATACTGTTGTCTGCTATGTCAAAAATATAAATAAATCGCTGATCTGTTTCTTAAAAATAGAAATCTTTGTCTTTATTTCTTTTATTTTTACTTTAATGTTTCTTTTTTATGAAGAGGTATGCGTATACATCCAGAAATATTCACAAAGTGATGTTTATTTTGTATCATACTTATAACTGACTGCATGTAATAGCTTCATTGCTATTTTCAATTGTAATTGTTATCTTAGAACTTGTTTATTCGAAACACAATTCATTAATTACAAGTTTTGAGAGTCATATTTCGATGATTTATATATTCGTATGGTTATCTGTTTATTTCACGATTTAATTTTCAGACTAAAATGTATATATTTACTTTTTGCCAGTTTATTTCATTATTTTATTCTAGTACCGGTGTGAACAAAGTAATTGAAGGGTTAAATATGTGGACAGAGAAACCCCAAAAGCTTGAAAAAAATATTAAATATATATTTGAGTGAAATGAAAAAGGAACAGTTATGGTTTGAACTTGTCTCTTTATTCAAATCGTAATGGTGATCTCTATTTCAATATAAGAATAGGAATGCTGTATCTATAGAGTTCGTTTCGATCTGGAAGGCGTTTGTATTTTTGTTTGTTGATGATTTTAAATGGTAGATCTCACTTTCTCTTTGAAGAATAAAGAGTACCGGGAGATTACTTTGACCACAACGTTATTTAACCGGGACACTGTCAAGTCCTCCGATTTGCTATGATAAATGTTTTGCACCGTAACTAACGGGTAGGAAAGGGCGAGAGCAAGCAAACACGCACCGCTTAAGCCCGCTCTGCCACCGATGAAATACAAAGGCATTTAATAAAATAAATATGTGTAAGAGAATATTCACACCAAATACTTTAATGTCTAGAATGTGACAATGAAAAATAGATATGGAGGAATGGAAAAAAATTACTTACACTATTTAAAGTTATTTTTGTTATCGTCTCCAATATGCAAAAATAAAAATAGATATGTGTCGCAATTATATAATTCTATACGCTTGTTGGATCATACTGGACAAAACGTAAATGACAGATGTTATCATTTTACAGTATACTTGCTGAGGGTAACACTATCTTTAGATTTTCCGTTATTGAACAGATACATGTAAATGAGATTGCACTGCAATGATAATAGCTCTATTCAAGAAATACTACCATATCATTGGACAAACATTTAAACCACGGAAATATATCAATCAAAATTGTATCGTATTTGGGGACAAATCCATAAATATTATGTTTCTCTAAATGGTTGCCAAAAGCTAAAAAAATTCATACATTAAACTATATACATTCTTGAATTGTCATAGGTTTCTGGTATTATTGTATGTATTACTGATTTAAAAAAAACATGAAAATATAGAATATATCTTAGATCAACGAATTTTTCTTCAAAACATGAATTTCAGCTTCTGTTATATTGAAAATTACTCTTTTACTCTACATAAATGTATAAACTCGAATATGTTTCCTTGACATAGTTTTAACTGACTTCTATACTTATAAGTATTGAAGTAATATGATATGTTATGATATGTTATTCATATCTATGAGGGGTTTTCATGAGAAAAAGAAAACAGGAGAGTTAACCTTCTTTGCAGCAAATTATATTCTTAATAGATGACTACTCCCATTTTGCTTACTTCATTTTTGAAAATGTCTAGCATACACTTTTTAATATCAACAATGATAACACAGTATCTGCATTTTACAACAGACAAAACAAAATGACATATGAAGTGAATATATAGGGTGATATTTATTTATTTAGAATGGTATGACGGGAAGAAATCAGGTATAATTTAAAACCCAAACAGAATGAAGACCAAGTAGCTTGACCAGATTTTGAGAGAGTAGAGGTGATGTCAGATAATGTAGACATTTCTACCCATTATTGTCCCCGAAACCATTTGAAGATGTTAATTACATTCATATCACCCTTTTCTAGGGTTGTTACAGGTAGAACAGTTACAAACTATGAAGCACTTGGTGGTTTCAAGTGTGTGTGTGTGGTTTTAAGTGTATGTGTGTAGGTGTGTGTGTGTTTGTGTGTGAAGGGGGAGGGAGCGTTTTAAAAAGTTTGTTTTCTGTGATAATAATGCTTTCTACCATACATTTAAATGTGACAAAATAGAAGTATCAGTTTATCATCCTGGATCAGCACAGTAACAGCAATGTAATTGGAAAATTATGTTTATTTTCATCACATTTTCTATCTGTTCTTTCGTTTTTGACAGTTAAATTTCTCTCCTTTATCTAATTGTAGACTCCATTGTCCATTTCATTGTTTGCTTTTTTGTGGATTTATGATAAGGCATTATTACAAACTCATATTATTATGCTTCAACAAGATTCATGTATCTATCGTATATTTTTAGATTTGGGGGGGGGGGGGGACACATATCCTACATTCTATGAACAAAAAGGTACATTTGTATCTTATAATACGGAAACTGAAGAGTGAACAATTAGGAGAATCATTTTAATTAAGCAAACAAATAATGGTTCATAACGATATCAGTACATAACTAAAGAGAATAGCTTTATCATAAGATTGTTATTAAAACCTACTCTGGAACCAAAAACTCATCTCCCCGAAGGTCATACAAAATCAGCAACCCGAAGGTCTTACAAAATCAGCAACCCGAGGGTCTTACAAAATCAGCAACCCGAGGGTCTTACAAAATCAGCAACCCGAAGGTCTTACAAAATCAGCAACCCGAAGGTCTTACAAAATCAGCAACCCGAAGGTCTTACAAAATCAGCAACCCGAAGGTCTTACAAAATCAGCAACCCGAGGGTCTTACAAAATCAGCAACCCGAAGGTCTTACAAAATCAGCAACCCGAAGGTCTTACAAAATCAGCAACCCGAAGGTCTTACAAAATCAGCAACCCGAAGGTCTTACAAAATCAGCAACCCGAAGGTCTTACAAAATCAGCAACCCGAAGGTCTTACAAAATCAGCAACCCGAAGGTCTTACAAAATCAGCAACCCGAAGGTCTTACAAAATCAGCAACCCGAGGGTCTTACAAAATCAGCAACCCGAAGGTCTTACAAAATCAGCAACCCGAAGGTCTTACAAAATCAGCAACCCGAGGGTCTTACAAAATCAGCAATAAAGGAAAATAAACCGAAAAACTTACTCTACTTACATTACATGTGAATATAAAATCGTATTCGAAATTTTGTTATTTTGTTTTACTCTTTCATAAATGCATGACACTAAAATTCAATAAACGGGAAAGATAGCTTATAGATGTATTATTGTGAAAACAGAAAAGGTAATCCGACAAAATCGAAAGAGAAGGAAAAATTAAATCTAATGTTGTTTAACCACTGTACTAGTGTTCCTTAAAAAGAAATAAAGCATATTCTTACTGTATTATACTTTACCAAGAGACCCATTTTCTTTGCTTTTTAAATTTTAAAAATGTTCATTTAATTAACTGATTAAATAATAATTCTTAAAGCAAAACATCACAGCACGATATTTTCAAATTGTTCCTGAAATTCTGTTACTTTAACATTTTTGGTTCTTTTTGCAAAATTGTAGATCGTTAAGTACCATTCTATTTTTCTCATTTCGATTTATCATTAGCTTTTTCTTAGTTTTATTTTTCTTATTTGTGCTATTTTGATGCTTCATTTGAGGACATTTTTAAAATGTACGTTTTTATGAACCCGTTTATCTAGTTTACCGTACCAATGATGTATAAATGACTACTGGAATCATCCATTTGATTAATATTTAGTGTGACTTAAAGATCACCAATGAGGGATTTTTAGCATTTAGCATTGACCTCCTATTACATTGTAATTCATGCAAAAACGTATGCAAGAATTTTCATTTAGTATTTAGGCGTATGCGACCGCTTTTTGATATTTTCAAATATCAGCAGTGTTTCTGACATCGGTATTCCCATAAAATGTACAGTACATTGAGATGCTCATTAATTGTCTCTGAATACAGGTGTTAGATAAATTAACTTAAATACTACTGATTACATTTCCTTACGCTTACTCCACCGGGCATGTGGTCTCACATCGATTTAATTGGGGTTCACATTTGTCTCAATATGACACTATACACGATATTGTCCTTTTATTCCATGGACTACGAGATCTGATTAACCCTTCGGTCCTTCTTCGTTGTTTAATTCGGACACTGACCAATAAACGTGTTATTGTAGGATATCCTTTAGGTATGGCGTTTGTGATTAAGACATTATTCTGTATTTTTGTGTAACACTTGTTTAAAGATTTTTTTAGCTAAACAGACTAAGTACTTGATAACAAAATATCACGAGAATAGAGAGGTAACAAGAAAAAAGAGGACTTACTGGCTCAGTTATGTGGCAGAAGTCACCATGGAGCTATACAAGGAAACAAAATCAAGATGATAATATTGCATCTATGATAATTTTGTTTGCTCCGAAGAAATAAGTAAATGAATTAGAAAAGTCGTGATTTTAATTACGCAGAGATCCTAACAAATTAAAAAAGAAGTCTACAAATCACAAATTCATAATGCCTTGACAGTAATATATGTGTATATACCAAATATCTTAGTTCTATACCATAGTTATTTCATTGCGTTGCGTAAGATATGAAATTTGAACAGTAGCATTCCATATACAAATTAGAAACTTAAAATATTTTCTCTATGCCTTAATAATATATTCGAAGTAAAGACGTCCATATAAATCTTCAATATAAGTATAAACGACGTGACCCCTTCATTATAACACCTGCATAAATTGAAATATATGAACCCGATATCGAGATACTAGCCTCTTTCTATTTGTAAATAACACACATTTTATGTGACATTCGTCAAAGAAATCCTAAGCAACGGCAATCGTCCAGATTGACATTTAAACAATTACAAAGAAAGCGGATACATTTCACAAGTGTTGTACTCTGCGTTGCACTTCAAAGATCTACTAATAGGCAATTTTCGAACGCCGACGACCGATTTAAAGCCAAATGAATTCAACAGGGAGCATTTCATATTGAAAAGGAAAGATACATCGAGTGCTGAGTTCATGACATGTAAATTCACGCATGGAATACTATTTGATTTTCGTTATTCTTTACAACAGACTCTTTGCAGATGTTTCAGCCATTACCTTGTATGACTGACTCATATAAACATTATTCCCCAGTCATCTATATATTAAGCACAAATTATGTTTTAGGGTTACAAATAAAATATTTCGATCTGAATTACCACATGCACAATTTCCCAACGCATTTATTATTAAAAGGTATATTCTAAACATCATCACATTGCCCTGCTGGGTACTGCTCAGAACTAGCATTCTTCCTAACTATGATATTCAGCCATTTTTTGTTTTGTATGATGTGCAATACAAAATAGATTATTCGAAACATTATCAATATGTAAATGCATTCATTATGTGACCATGGCAGTTGTGATATAAAATAACATGTTTAAATTTAAGTTATTAATATGTCTATATGGCTAACATAGTGATATCCTACATAATATCAATCAACAGACATGTTAAACAAAACAAAAAACCAAAACAAGGTAAAACAAACATAAAACAATTTATCGTTATAAGTACCATTGGTAAAGTAGGGCTCATTATCCAGAACGCATTGGATGTATCTTTTTTTAAGAAATAAAGCTCCATTCTTAATATTCTAATAGAATAATACTGTCAATACATTGAGAGCTATTGTTGATGTGAGAAAAATAAAAAATAGACATTCTAGAAAGTCTTCAAATATTGCAAATGTAGTTTGAAATAATACAGAATTAATTTGCAGGAAACATATAATACATGTACATTTAATACTGTGTAAAACAAATCGGAAATAAGACATTTTATATTCTGTGGTTAGATTTTCGGTAATTGACTGAAACTGAATACTCTTTATATCTGTTACAAGAACAGAGTTTGCACAAGGAATAGGTCTTTTCTTATATAGTTTTTGTCTTCTTATGAGGTCTGTTGATTATTTTGTCCTAACATATATTGAAGTTCCAAATATTCCGTCTTCCGCATCAACATACTGACATAATGTGTCGAAATATTTTTCTATGGTGCGCTAAATCAATATATGTTTATATTTTTTATATGATTATGCAAAAATTTATAATAAGATATATAGACTTATAGGGCGTGATGCACAGGAACAAACCCACGTATTATTGGTCTTAAACATGAGCATTACGGGAGGTAATATTTCTGACTGCCACCTTAGGTTGATATAAAACCAACGAATCAACCGATCAGGAATCAATTCTCAGTTGTATCTCAAAATATTTATTTCACTATGGTATAAGTCGTTTATATAATGTAAGTGTTTATATAACGTAACATTACATCTTATAACACTATTGTTTTCAGAATAGTTTTGAGTGTAATATACCTAAGAATTAAAACATACATAACATTGGCATTTTATTAAAAATATCTCATAACTAGCAACAATTTATTTCGTTTAAATATACACCTTTCTTAAAATATTGTTTTATATAGACTAAAGGTAAAATATAATATTGTATCGAACATAAACACAGATAATCGATAATCTGAAGTAACATAATCTTAAGTTACATTTCACTAATTTTAATCTGCTAAATTTTTAAATGAAATTTCTCATAAGTGAATTATCATAAATTAACATAATAATTATAGCTAACATCCTGTAATTCAAGAAAAGTGGGGGATAGGATACAATCCAAATGTTATAGAAATCTCAATGTATTTATTCTTAAATTAGAATACATTGAAATCGAAGCTCCAAGTTACAAACATAGTGCATTCTGTCAACCATATGCTGTATTAGAATATGAAATGGCTAAAATAATTTCACTGTTAACAACTTTGTTAGCTTGTTCATTGATTGTTAAAACATGTTATGTTAATACAATGAACGTATTTGTTTTTATAATAAAGCAAGGTCTGCACAAATTTGAAACAACCGAAAAGCCGATTGGATGCTTGTTGATTCAAAACCGACAAAACTTCCCCAGAAATATCAACTTGGTCGTTATATTTATATTATTCCAACGATGAAAAAATCGTTAGGAGTTGTTTACAAGTTCAAACGTTTCAGATTTTTTTCTGAATTGTTTATTTTGTTTATTTCTTTATGTAATACATTGTTCTGATACGATCTCTGCATAAATGAAAGACAAATAGTGGTGTCGAATGGAAAGCAGAACAAACTAAACCATCCTCAAAAAAATATAGAATCTAATGGTGTACACTATATATCTGAATATATATCATCTGAATACCTTTCTTTAGTCTTACTATTCAAAGATTGGATTAAAACATTATCTTGTTTATAGTATGTTCATTCCAGCTCATAAACTATCTTATGTTTGGAGGTAGGGAAGGAAAGGACACGATATCTATATATGATGAAAGACAAATCCGCGAAGCACATGCATAATATACCGTAGATTGATTGATTGATATTGTTTCACGTCACTCCACGATTATTTCACGTTTATGGTGACAGCATCTGCCTGATGCATTGCACACAAATTAAGACCCATCCGAAACAGTGAGGGATATTTTACTGCCACGCCTACCATGACACGGAACCTCGGTTTTTACTGTTTCATCCGTAAGACAGAACACCGGTTTGGCCAGGGCGGGAGTCGAACCCGGGACCTCTCGATCACAAGCCGAGCACCTTATCCACTAGGCCAGACCGGTTTAATAAACCGTAGAAAGAAACAAAGATATAAGGCATCACAAAATATTTGATTGTAAAGTATCTTGCAGCAACAACTAAGAGCTGTTGACTATCTTGTCTGATAGAATTCAAACCAAGCTAAAGCAAACAAAAATATGTAGTAATTTTGTTTTACGCCCATCATATAGCATAAAAATAATTCTGAATCAGTTACATGAGACACATTGCAACGGACATGCAGGGAATAAAAGAATAAGCACACAAAAAGACTCCACAAAACTATTTGATTGTAATGCAGTTGTAATACCAACTTTGGATGGTCAACTAAAATGCAAGTCGTCACTATGTGTTTTTTAAATCAGTTTAAATGTATAGATTTATGTGACATCACAAAAATGATCCATGATACGGAATTCTGATGACTAGTGAATGAGTTTAGTCTTACGGGATTGCGACTAACTGCCAGAGGAAAGATATTTAAAATAAGTGCAGATATTTATACATTGCCTAACTTGGGGTTCCTTACTGCTTAAGGGTCTGCGAAAAAATATCGGCAAAGAACTGTATATGGTAGCAATAAAACATTTGAGCATTTCTAAGATGGAACTTCGAAACATTGGAAGACCATCTAAAGTAGCGAACTAAAAGTGAAATAGAGATGCCATGAAAAGCAGTCGAACACTTTATCCATCCTATCGAATATCAGTTTAAAAATACTTTGAAGTTGTTTTATTCATCATTATTGCAGATATGAATTTAATTTTCATCAATTTCGATGTTTAAGCAAATAAATGCAGTGTATTTATGATTTTTAACAACTTTTTAGAGTTTAAGTTCTCTAGGTTTTAGTTTAAATATAATCAAGGTATCGCTTAGTACCAGATAGATAATCAAACTAATCTATTTTTTTAATCAATCAACCGAGTCAATATCTCATAATTCATATATATGTAGAGAAAAATAAGTGAATCATGAGAAGTACAGTATATTTCTAATTTTACCTTGAACCATCAATGTATGATAGACATTAACTTGGTTTTCAAAATCAACAGGAAAACATGATTATAATGTTGAAAAGTCAAATTTCCAAGCCTAACCTGGAAATTACATAATCAAACGCTATAATTGGGTCTTTTCGTTATGCAGACTTATTTGCCATGGAGCGGGTGTCTGACGTCAAAGCATTGTGACGTCATACAATTTCTATATCACTTCCCATAATTTTACACAAGTTGTCACAAAAATGGTTGATGTCAGAATGTTTTGACGTCAGATACCTGCTCAATTCGTTTACCTGGATTATTTAACAGACCAAATATAATTACCATTACTGGAGATCAATGTAGTGTTATGGTATTTTAAATTGCTTTAATGCAAAATACGAAAGTAACTGGTGTCACATGACTATGGCACTAACAACAATGTACCACGGTGGACATTCACGGACCCCTGAAATTCAGAGGTGAGACCAGGTGCCCGGGAGGAGTGAGCGTCCCCTGTTTGGCTAGCCACACCCACCGCGAATATCCTTAAACACAGATAAAACGATAATTCAACACTGTATATATAAATGAATGTGAACAAACACTGTATAGAAAGTGTCAAAGCCACATAACATCAGGAAAAAGGTATAATAACACTTAAGTCAAAGAAAGAAAACTAATTAAGAAGAAAACTACTGTCTTTAAAAAGACTAGTAGCAGAGCATTTTTATGAATATTAACTATGAAACTTTATATTTTGTGTAGGTATTAAAGCCAACACATAAGAAGAACGTCACATTTGACAATATTTAGGTTACGATGGAAAGTTTTGTGTGCAAACTGTAGCTTCTATATCAATGGTATGTCTGTATAGCTGTAGTAAGCGATTCCAATTTGTCTTTCAAATAAGACATTCAGACAATGATGGTATTTCTAGCAACCAGAGCATATGCAGCAAGCAGTTTAATAGATTAGACTGAATGCTGATCTCGATGACTGTATAAAAGAGGATATCATTAGAAGCTTACAATATGTAATCGAAAATATAAAGTAATATACGTCCAGGGATGCATTATGACAAATTTTTGCTTATCCCATTATTGCAGTAAATATGCAATTATATATAAATTATAAAACGTGGGGTTAAAGATTATCAAAATACTGGGGAAAGTTTTAAGAGTGTTCTCATTAAATTGATTAAATAAAAAAAGGAAATTTAATTTTGGCCTTTTTGTATCTCAGATCATAAGATACGTCAGGCATTTTCGAAATATAAGCGTTTTGTCGCTAGGGCTATACGGTTGACCGATTAGCTACTTGTTCAGGGTTATGTTACAGAATGCCTGAAATCGTCAATGAGGAAGTTCAATGGTCGCTATGGTGATTTCATAAGAGAATATGAGGTCCCCCATTACAGAATGGTTCATGACTTTCTGGAGTGCAATTGAATGACTGTTGGACAAATACCTATTATGACATCACATTCACCATTTATGTACATTCCTGTGTGCATTGGGACCTTCACCAAGTATGACATATTTCCATATAACTATTAAGATGTGTGCTGTGTTCAAACAGGAGACGCTCATTCCCCCAGGCACCTGGGTTCACCCCGAACTGCTGTATATTCTGGGGTTCGATACGATTTGTATGGGACAATTTAGCCTCCCATTTTAGATTTCAACACTGGATAACTGATCGGTACTTCTTCGTTATTTGAGAAACCTTGTTTTAGGAGAAAGTCAATGTAAATTTCTTTATATCATAATAAATCATGATATTAATCTAAAACTAATTTATGTTATAAAAATGCTGTATCTGTGGTATCTAAGAGAGACTATAATTCAGTAACCGGTAAAGAGGTACTCAGAAGATTGTGATGACCGTAGTTTCTATCAATCAGCAACAGCTTTTCACATCATCATATAATCTATTATTTTGCATTTGCAGCTTTCGATATAACGAATGTTATGAGATCTACGTTTTCTTCTTATACTTCATATAATAGATTTATAATAAATAACTTCATGGGAGTAAGTAGAAGTTTCACATACTTTCAATATCATACTTCATAAGCATGTAAAAAAGAAAGACTTAAAAGTCTTTAAGGAAAAGATAGAAGCTTATGACTCAGCCGTATTTTAAGTGTAATAATTTGAGAAAAAACCACCACCACCACTAACAACAACAATAACTACAACAAGAACAACAGCAATAATAATAATAATAATAATAATAATAATAATAATAATAATAATAATAATAATAACTGTCAATCAATTTGTGTGGTTGACCGGTTTACGGGCCCACTTTCCCACTCACCACAAAAGCATTACAATCAAGGACACACATTTAGAAATCTGTCTCCATATATGTAGCAAGTTTTTTCAACTTGAGAGTCATAGAATATAAACACGTATAGTAAATCACAGGAAGACCAAGAATGAAAAAATATAAAATTTGAAATCAATATGATTAAAATAAAAAATATATAATTTGAAATCAATATGATTAAACCGTGTTCTGTCAATCTGACAGCGACCTCAGGCCCTAGATCTGTAGGATTCCCGACAAACAGTCAGAGGGAATGAGGTTCATGACAATGTCTCCCCTGAAAAAAGGTTTCAACAAGGTCTGTCATATATTCCTGTTAGTCAGCATGCAACGCTAAAGTAAAAGTCTGTATAAAACTGTAGAAGGGCCTAATACAAGACTTTTTAATGATCACCGGGTAATATAGTCGATGACGAAGGCGTTTTGCTATTTTTAGAACCTAACAAGATAACATTATCGGAAACATTTGACCCTTTTAAGTTTTACACAATATTACCGAAAAATTTGGGAAGGGAAATTCCTTTAGTTACATATTGTTGAAAAATAACATTTCCAAATTTTGATAAAATCTCTGACTAAATCCTTTAAAAATTACTAATGTTTTTAAATATTTACTATCCGTAACCCTGAATTAAAAGAAAATCGTATAAACGTTAGTGCAGGTTTTTGCAAATCGAACCATATATATATATATATAATTTTTATTTACTTTGTCGTTGTAAAAGATTTAATCAAATGCCATCGAGAAAATTTTGTAATTCAACCATGACATCCGAAAATTGAATACTGATCCGAATTAAATGATACGTGGAGTAATTCTTTATCTATTGTTGCTCTAAGATGATCCTATTTACTGTCAAGTCCAGCTTTTGCCTATCATCCTATCATGTAATTAATTGTAAATACCATGTATTCCTGATAATAAGATATATCATTCATACGACAAGATACGTATTTATATTAGGGTTATGTTTGGTTTTAATTTCATGATATAATCACACTTAGGTGCTGGATATAGGATGCCTATAGGATATACTTACTGTCATGTGCTAATCGGAAACTAAAACACTTTTGATCAAGAAAAACATGAAAACTTAATTAACAACTTACCTTAAAATTAGAATTTAACAATTTATGTGACAAATATATAAATATATTTCTTACAATGAGAGAAAAGAAAAAAATATTCGAAAATCCATGTCCTCCCTTTAAGATAGAGAGTCATCAATTTGAATTCCAATATCAGTTTCTAATGTTTTAGGATAATGGTATTGTCATGAATTAATGAATAATGAATTATTCTTCCTCTTTACAAAATGTAATAACGGCTTAGCGCAGCTTTCCCGCCTTTAATACCTGTTTGAGAGATAAATCAATGTTTGATATTAATATCCCTTCCTATAAAAAAGCCACCTTTATAACAAGTAAATATTTGCAAGCGATAATCACTTCTATTTGATTTACAAAAGCTCTATATTTGGATTTGGTGACAAAAGATTACTGCGGATGAATAACGGCGTCGTTAGGTAGGTATTCCTCCGAGACCGTAGAAAGCGACCAGACTAATGAAAGTTACATGAGCGAATTTCATCAAATCATATTGGACGTAATTGTGTATTCCATCAAAGGGATTCAGCAATTGTCCCTCTGTAAAGACTCCCCTGGCAGGCGGATTATGTGCACTCAATTTGGCATAAGAGAACAAATTCACAGCTTTGTAAAGTTAATGGAAATGTGCGAAGCAAAGGAGGGTTCCAACACCATCAGGAATAATCATAGACAGATATCAATACAATGATAACGATTTTTTACACAATGCTATATCCCTTTGATAACAACAAAAATTATCTTTTCATATATTAAAATGCTTTGACTTTGCGGATTATACAGTTTTCGACAATGTAAGAAGAGGAGGATTTATTCATATATTTCATTGATTTATTTTATACGAAAGAAGACAATTTAATATACCTGATGTTTCTGTGTAATTTATTCATTTAATTTTAATCTCATTTATTATTATTGTTTATCTATTTATGTTTTATTATTTTTACTCTGTTTCTGTCTTTTCGTATTTGTATTATTATTATTATTATTCATCATTATTATTATTATTATTTTATTAATATTATTCAATATGGAAGGATTAAAAGTAAAATAAGTAGTTGGTAACACAGCTTTGTATATATGAGAGTTTCGAATCCTGTTATATTACAAGTATGAAGTAAGTATACACACATTGCACCAATGTTTATAGGTTTTATCCTGTCACGATTTTTTACATATGGAATCAACAGTACATCGTTTTTCTATAACTGATCTATATCATTGACTATATGTATTTCCTGTTTGCCTAAGAGAAAAGACTTCTCCGTACTTACTCTTGACATCTTTTCATACAAAAAAATTTAATATATACTTTTGTGATTAAAGTTTATAAATGATTTTATACCTAAGGAATGAGTATCCCTGTCATGTATAGTTCTATCCTTAAATGGGATATGACTTTTCTTTGGTTGATTTATATGGAATTTGCTCTGTAAATAGTTTTGACTTTAACAATTTCAGCCTTGAACTCCATTCAAGAGACTTAAGTCTTCAAACTGCATTTATGATGGGATTCATGAATGTAAAGATGATAGATAAAGTCCGAAAATCATGAAACCAGAGGACATACAAAATCAGTGAAAATAAAAAGCAAGTGGAAAATAACGCAAAATGTCTACTTTGATGGAGCGAAATCAGGTGCCCGAGGAGAGTGAACATTTCCTGCTTGCTAGAAACACCTGTCACATATACCCAGTAGAAAGAGTCAAATCGTGTAAATTCCACATATGTTTAATGTTCTATATTCATTAATGTACTATAATCATTTTTATGTGCATGTCCTTGGTGATTTATGTCATACAGTTTGGTCAGATGTCTTCTGTCTTTTTAACATGTAGTTATATACATATACTGAATATATTATCCAAACATATCTAAATCATGTACATCACTGGTTAGCTATAAATACTGTATAATCCCTCAAACCAAAGACGTAAATATATGTGTAATTTTAACATACACCCCTAAAACACCCATATATATATATATATATATATATATATATATATATATATATATATATATATATATATATATATATATAAGTATGTATATATAAGTATGTATATATATATATATAAGTATGTATATATATATATATATATATATATATATATATATATATATATATATATATATATATATATATATATATATATATATATATATTATTTTACAAGCTTTCAATGAACACCAATGCAGTTTAACTGCTGGTTACAGTAAATATCGATTTACTGTAGATATAAAATAATTAAACTGGATTTGAATTTCAAAATGAAAATTAAGGTTGCCACTTACAAAGACATTTTAGTTTATACAGCATTTATTTTTGTCAGTTTGTATTTTAGTACATTTATTTGTTCGCATGAACCTTAAGATTCAGTAAGTTGTGCATGAGATTTCGTCATCTTTTATTCTATTGTACTGCGGATATAATGCCTTTTTCATTGTCCAGTAATTACAATTGTTTGTAAAATGTAACAACAAATTTAAAAACATTAATATTTTTAAAAATGTTTTAATCATTGCCTCTCAAGTAAATATTGTGTAAATGCCTAACATAAAAAAATAACAAAGAGATAGCGTTTCCCGGGAATACAGGGATATATTTTTGCGAATTACAGTAGTTCATGATCATGTACGGGCTTTTATAACTCGGTACAATTTGCGCTTACAGGAAACCTTACAAGGTTAACATTTTATCCATCAAATGTTATTAATAGAGAAATATAAAGAAAAAAAGAAATATCGTACATTTACTTCGAAGAAGAACAGAAAATGATTTTTTTTATATATATATATTCGTTATATCTGGCACCTGATTCAGATTCTTATTGGCTGCTTATTCCTATGATCCAATGATGAAGAGCCTAAGCTCGCTATAAGACGGGTAGAGAATTTTTTATTCTAAAGAATGCCACTGTATATTTTATACACTCTATATTTTACTTAAGTGTCGTAATCATATTATAAAAACAAACTTTTGTGATTTCGTGTATTTTCTACCTCTAGTTTGCAATGAATGTCCGAAAGAATATATAAAGATGTTTGTGTTATGTAAACACAGTTATATAAATCAGAAATATACTTAATTTGTATCAAGATAGATTTTAATATTAAAACCTGGAACATAGGAATGAAATATAAAAATTTTGTATTCCATTTCATAACAAAGCACTATACTTATTGACTCATTGATTTTGTTATTATATGTACCCTTAAAGTGCCACTATGTCCTAAACTTAAAATTAAATCAATTCAGATTATACCATTGACTGTAGACGAATCAGAGTTAACGGTCCATTTAAAGGTATCATTCGCTAATGCCGTTTGATAAACTTAAAAAAAGAACCTATTCGCCATCTGTCTTATTTTCACTTTTCTGGTATTTACATAATATGGAATCTTTTACTTTATATCCATTTAATAAAACAGGATCTGATTAACTGCTAATGTAATTTTGGACATGCTTTACTCACAGTAAAATCGCTGGTAAGTTTATAAGAATTTCTATTCGCGTTTGCTCGTCTTAAGATAAAATCTTAAATACTTGCTATCAGGAGAAGCTTCTGTGAAAACGCTTAATTGATTTGATGGAAAGCAAGTAAGTAATTAATTCATGCCATGTGGTTAAATTATAATGTTAATATATGAAAGCTGTCTCTACGATGCGTCTTAAATATTAATAAGGTGTATTTATTTTCTTCATTTTCCGTGGCATCTTGATATAGATTAGTGTTTTCAGGCACTGGTCTTACTTTATTTTGTAAGCTACGGCATAGAAAGCTTGTAATCAGTCATTGACACATCCCAAGCATAAAATTCATTAATTTGGTAAAATTATGCAAATTTCGACGGATGCACGTGTTATTATTCAATTTTGTGAATAGTTGACATTTTGTAGAAATGATCGTTACAATGAATTTTGATGTATCGGTTTATGATTACAAGTATTTCCCTATGTTTGCTTCGATAAAAAGCCCAATATTTGTTCCAGCAAATTTTACAAATAGCTATCAATTTCATGAGTGATATGATTTATACTCTATTATGTAGGTTCTAGCTTGCAGAAACATATCAAAATAAAATAATGCATGTTCTCATAATTCAAACTTAATTTGTGTACATAAACTTATATGCCATTACGAATTTATTTTCTCGACAACGTTAATGCTACAAGCAAAATGACGTGTCTGTGATAAGGATTATGACTGACGTGTTTACAACATGCGGTATAAATTAGAATTAAAATAGCGTTTTTATTATGTTCCTATTTGGCTGAATATATTAGCATAAAAATAATATTCAAATGGGGCTTTGGTTTTTTTTTTTTGGGGGGGGGGGATGTTCTATTTTTTATGATTTATCTATTGTTCTTAATGTTATCTATTGATTTTAATATTACTTATTTAATTCTTATTTAAGCGTTATTCTGTGTCATTTGTTTTTCTTGTATGTCATTTTAACCAGTCGTACATCAATCTTCGACAATATAAATGGGTAAATTATGTGATTTAAAAGGTTTCCTTAAAAAAAAATACAGCGCATTGATTTTCGCTTACAACGAATTCTGCTCCAAGCAGTTGAAATGTAAAATTATCCAGAAATCTATAATAAAGGCAGCGAGGGGGCACAAAAATCTCTCTACCTACATTTTTACATTGACATGAGGTAATTTTGATTATATAACCTGACTGCACGTTTTTGACCTTAGCTATATTCCGTCTTCGTGCATATCAACATCTTAACGAGGCAATCCAGATCAATGTCAATGCTGACGGCATTTATTTTACCTTACATCCTCAACACCTGCTTCACACGAGAACAAATTCAATAGAGATATCAATGGCTTCCCGTATTGTTATGGCACTCAGTCAACTCGTAGCCAAGACAATCGGCCCCTATACGTCTCCGTTACACATTCAGTCAGAGGCCATAACAGTCCAATATGTTTCCTATTTGTACATGTCATTCATTTTCTTGTGATGTCACGACAACGAGTCACGTGAATACTGATGATTTGCCTCCTTCACAGATATGCACACCTGCAGTGAAACATGATATAGTTCAAACTCCGCAAATTATATTATATAGTAAACATAGGTAACATTCTTGAAATACCCTGGCATTCCAATTTTCATAATTAATTTGATATATAATGCAAGTTCACATTTTATTTGCTTATTCATTTACTTTGCATGTCAATTATCAATTTTGTCATACAGCTGATTCAGTTGTATTTTTCCTTTCGTTTTAACTATAGACGACAATTAGCCATAGACGACTTTTTTACATTCAACGACTGCTTTTTTACAAATGAATCAGATGTCTTTTTAACTTTCTTCATTGTGTATTTATGTAAAATGCCATAGTCATGAGAAAACTTTGTATTTTATATACCTACGTATACTTCACACCAGTTGTAAAGTAGCACACTGCTAAACAGTATATGCCATTGCCTTATCGGAGGAGAATTTAAAATATGATCAGTCAGAATCGTAACAAGATGTACATTTTTTGTAAACAATGCATCAATCTACAGTGTAATAAAATTGAGAGGTCATAAACATATAAACAATTTTGATTTCAGAAATAATGTGGAACCAGTCAACAGCCAACCATGCTCTGCTCATCTTAAAGCGAGCCTTGGTTCCGATCTGTAGGTGTCCTGACAAAAAGTCAAAGCAGACGAGGATAACGCCCATTTTGGAAAGTATTCTAAAACTAACTAGTATTTCCCTCATACATAGGCTCTGTCTTTAGATTGGTTCTTTGACCTCTTACATTTTGACAACTAATGTAGATCAGTGTATGAGATGGTCAGTCGGAAAGCTTCCAGATTCGACTCCTGTCTTATGCTCATATTTGTCCTGTCCGAATGAGACATTGAAAATCGAGGTTCCGTATCATGATAGGTTTGGCGCTTAAATGATCCCTCACTGTTTGAAGTGGGTCCGTTATAGAGATACATTGAAGACACAAATAGGCAGATGCTGTCATCGTTTCTGGAATTTTTATTGAGTGACTAAACAATGAATATGTCAATCAAACTAAACTTCGCTAAAAGGTATGAATATTTCTAATTTACACAACCTTGGACATCACTGATGTTACACATTTTGTTCAAAAAGTGGGCATATAGTGCACTAAAGTAATGCACGTAAATATTTACTTATATTGATTTTCCATCTTTCATTGTAGTCTCCAATATAAATTCTTGCTTTGTTTCGTACTTCCTGTTTTTCTCATCCTTTTGCGAGGTAATAATTACGAAACCAACATTTTCGTTTCATCGCTGAGGAAGCTATGCTTTACTCATAATGAAATAATTTTTCATTGCGCATATGTGCATATACGTGCAAATGTTAATTTTTTGGAAAACGTGGAAATCATTAGCGATATCTACATTAATCATATGTATCAGAATATGTAATTTATCAAGAAAACATATTTTATTCGATATTATTATCATGACACTTCAATCCAATGTTTTCTATTTGAGAAAGCTGTTGAAGAATGTGACAGTTAACATGAAGAACAACGTCAATTCTCCATTTATACTGAACACAAACATTACGAGAGGAAAACATATAAGACAGATAAATACAAGGGAATCCACAAAATAACTTGAAAGCCAAGAGTAACAGCTATAACAATTAGAAAACACAACATTATTGCAATTCTTCGTAAAATTTAGAATATTGACCATATATGCGTTTTGGGTAACACATTTTCATCAGTGATCCTGATATAAACTGATTGGTAAATAAAAAGGAAATATAAAAAATATATGGCCGTGTGTAAATTTAGTGCAACATAAGCGCATTTCAACAATTTTTGTCTCTTCAGTGATGTTCAAGGCCGTGAGGTTGGAATTATAGTCAATGATAGATGTGACGATGTATAATCTTAACGATTTCTGACATTTCAACAAATTTCGACTACGACGTCAATCGTAGTTTACCATGATACTTGGTTTCCGGTGTCCTCGAGTTCCTCTGGTTCAGCAGTTGTGACACCCAAGTAGTAATGGAGTTGAATGCACGTATAGCATTACCTTCGGGTGCACTGTTTTGTTAAGAAAGACAATCGAAAATTTTGTTCTAGCACACTCGATATTTAGTCTTCTGAGAACTTTACGAACAAACAGTGCCTTCTACACTTGTTTAAGACTACTAATGTTGAATAAATAAGTAAAATGCAAAAAGTTAGCAGTGAAAGAAAGGTCACGAAATATAATAATATAAACATAATAATCCTATAAGACCAACGATCCAACGTTACTTATAGAACTAAATTTTAAAATACGAATCATTATCAGAACAATGTTTTGTAACTCAGAAGTACATATAAAACTCCTTGTGAGATCCATTATGTTAATTTACAATACCTGATTAAAACACGAGATTACACGAGATTACGATGGAAATACTTTTTTTCCTTGTTACGACAGGGGAGTAACTGAAATATGTTTTCAAAACAATATAGATACCAGAATAACTCTGTCTTTTATATAAAGAATTCATAGTATGTATAATAATTCTACTTCCAGAAAAATTACTTTGCATAATTGTATTAAAATATTTGTATCAAAATGTACAATGCTCTGTAATAATGTAACAACAATAATTACAAAAAAAAATGTTTATATTATACTGTCTACATCTTTATATAATATATACAATATTTGAGGATTTTATATATTTTTTTCAAAATGAACTCTACAAAAGGCATAAACAAAATTTTCTTTTCTTGATATTCGAAGATATAAACAGGTTTTTGCTGCCCTTCCTTTTCATGTATAGCCAATTATTATCGTTTTTTAAATGACATTCGAATATGGTAATAAGGAAAACTTGCACACGTCAGCAAAAATCTCAGATTTTCATACTTGATCATACGACTGTACTTGGGATGTTGTGTAAAAGTGAATTTTTCTGCATGATATTTAGTGAAAATATCACAAACTAAATCGTGTCTGTCTCTTAAATCCACTAGCGGCAAACGCTAGTAACTGGCGGACTTTTATGTAGGCCATTGGACAGATGAGGCGACGCGTTGACCAACACTATTCATAAAACAGGAGACAAATCTGTTATAGAGTACAGCGGATGAAGAAAGAATTAAATATATAAGTTATTGGATAGATATAGGTCAAAAGCTGTAATAATTCAATATAGACAGGAAAAAAAGAATTTTGATTCAGATGTTTTAGGAACGACATACAGATTACAAAAGAATTAGCGTACAAAAAGATATCAGAAATATACTAGATTGTAATGCAAGTATGGTACCAACTTAAGACTTAAGACAAATGAAAGAGACAATCGTCAACCAATTTGTGTGATTACATGGTTTACGAACCCACCACAATAGAGTATAATCAAAGAGTACAAACGTAAAAATCTATAAATAACTCGATATAGAGATAAACAAGTTACTCATGTTGAGTAGATATGAACAAATAACACAATTTTATCATGGAATATATATATAGATATAAAATATTGAGTGACATCAACATGAACCAACCGTGTTTTACTAGTTTGAAAACTAGCTTAAGGTCCATGATCTATATGAGTCAGAGGTAACCAAGTTCAAGTTCAAGACCTTATCCCTTTAAACAGGTTGAGAGTGAGTTTAGACTTTCATCTCCAATTCCTTGTAACTCAGTCTACAACGCTTAAGGTAAGTCTACATAAGTTATAGAAGGTCCGTGATAACATATGTTTTCAAGAGCGTCAAGAAAGTGGGCGAGGGCTTGATGCCTCCAAATCCACAAAATCACTTTAAGTAAACCTGCCAGAATCCAATTTCTGTTTTCTTTAATGAGTCATCCTGTCTGTGTGTTTGTAATAAATAATAATAATAATAATAATAATAATAATTATTATTATTATTATTATTATTATTATTATAACAATGATAATAATAATAATAGTAATAATAATGATAATAATAATAATAAAAATACTGATATTGTTTTTATTATTATTATTATTATTATTATTATTAATAGTAGTGGTAGTAGTAGTAGTAGTAGGAGTAGGAGTAGCAGTAGTAGTAGTAGTAGTAGTAGTAGTAGTTGTTGTTGTTGTTGTTGTTGTTTTTGTTGTAGTAAAAGAAGTAATATTGTTAATTATCATCCGTAATTAAATGATTTAAAGGGTGTAAAATGCTTATATATGTTAACTAATATACTAAAATATACTAATATAACAAATATATATGTTACTTTAGTAATCAGAGCAAAATTTATATAAATGAAAGCAATTACATAGTGATAATTTTAGATCCTGTTTAGTTGCAAAACAGGGAGCAAATTTAGTAACGAATTAAGGGACAAGATGACTCCATATACATGTATATAGTATCAAAGTGAATTAAATGTAGTAAACATTTACTTTGAAGAACATTTAATGTTAGGTTATGTTTGCACCCCGCTGTAATGAGAGTCCAGTGATAAGCTGATGTCCTACTCAAGGACAAATGGAAATGAGGCATTTCAAAATTAAAGTTTTTTAAATATTGCCATGCTTCTTAGTACTTCTGTATTGAAGTTTCTATGAAAATAAAAAAGTGTACTTTGTCATACTTAAAAGACGAAGAACACTTATAGAGTTTTGTATGTCACAGTTGAAAGTAAGTACCCAGGAAGAGTAAATGGTCCTGTTTAGCTTGCCGTGCTAACCATTGCAATGAATGCCTTCACAAATACATGTCACCCAAAACAAAAACAAATGAAAATAAATATAAAAAAAATAATAATAAAATAAACCACTGCACCATGTTAGTTTCAAAGACTTTTGGTGCTAAATTGATTAGAGTAGCAATAATACTATCCAGATACTCAGATATCCTTGTTATGATAATTAAATACATTAGTTATGATAAGTTTACAAAAACCACAGTCATGATACATGCAGCAATGCCTGATCCTTAAAAGTACAGTCAACGTAAAATGTACCATTGGTTGCAATGCGATGCCATAAAGGAAAGCAATATTCCACTGGATGCCAATTATAATTGTTATTGGAAGCAGGGAGACAATACGTCACTAGTAACATGAATAAATATTTTCATCCGAAACAAAGTAAACCCAATTACTGAAAGCCGGTGTTTGGCCATGGAACATTTTGTCTTGTTTTCACTAAATTTACGAGAGCTGGATAGTGTTAGGTTTTCAATTAAGGAGGATTCTATGCCACCTAACCGACTCCGACGCGCTGTATTTGTTGCACTATCAATTGGAATCTAATTTTCAAAATTAGTAATATAGTAAATGCGAGATCTGTTTCGTGTATGATGCCAACTAGCCTGGTGGAAGCGCTTGCAATGCACGTGTATCACTGATGTGTAAATCCTGTAATACTATTATTGAACGGCTGACCATGTGCGATAATCTGTCTTGCTGAAATCTAAATATTATCATAAATGCTTTAATTATTAGATTCTACTTTAATTGTTATTCGAAGACCGAGTAGGAAAATATTTCCTTAAAAGATGAGCTTAAAATAATAATGAATATAATTATGACACTGTCACTATTTTTCTCGACCAATCTGTCTTCTATTTATTGTACCGGCCTTGAATAGTGAATATGACTAGATACTAGAATATTTCTGTATGGTTTCAAACGGTACTGAACAATCGTATAATATCTAAAAGTTCTTTGATAACTTTAGATTTTAGTATCCATTCAAGTGCAACAAAGTTACTACTGTAACTTAAATTTATATCCTATTCAACTCAGGATTAAATTTACAAAAGAATTGACACTTGAGAAAGTAAAATTTTAGTTTCTGTTTTAAGTTGATAGGTATAACGGGACTTCGGCAAGGTATTTGTTAACTTTAGATTTATTTAATTCGTAAAAATACCAATGCGATGTAATTTGATTTTTTACTTTGCTCTTCAAGGTGAGATAAAAGTATGACGTTTCAAGAAAGAAAGTCACAACTGCTTTTGAATTAGGAACATTTTGATTTTAAATAGATGATAAATCTTCGGTAAATTTTTGCCATTTGGGATAGTTTTGCATTGATATTAGTTTTGTAAAAAAAAAAAGAAAAAAAACCCAATTCAACTCGTAAACATATTCTAAACTTTAAATAAAAATTGAAAGTTTGATGGACATTATTTTAAAATCCCAAATATTTTTCATCATAAATATCAATCCACATTCCATTTTCTTCCACGATGTTAAAATTCTTTGATTCATTGGGGAACATTTTTACATTTTATCAAAATAACTCTGTTTCTTTACCGCCTATTTATCTAAACATCTTATAGGCAGATTCGTAGGATGTTCATGAAAAGAGCATGTTGACTTTGAAATTCATTTCACGCAGCAGGTTAGCCATACCGATGACATTTATATACCCTGAATGGGAAATACTGAAAATTGAAAATACCGGAGAAGATTGATTACGGACCAGGTGTAAAAATGACTTCGTGATAAAGAAAGTTTTCCTCGGATTAAGAACATCAATGTAGTGAGATATAAATAGCTATGCAATCTCTTTCCAAATAACTCTTTAAATATCTTGCATCTGCAGAAGACATTAAACTCCTACAACTACATTCAAGAAACTAGAACTGTTCGAAACAACTCACCACACCCAACTCTGATATAACAACATTTACAATGTTTGTAATTGAGGATATCTTTCATTCAAAATTTCATTTTCATTCTTTCTACAAATACATCGAAATGGAAATGCGGCTTAAAATGCAACCAAGTTGCAATATATTCATATTAATGTTATTTATCAGCAAACAAGCACTACAAGAACAAAATGATATCTGTATGCATCAATATCTTTCATCCTTGACACACCTTCTTCTACCTACTTTGCAATACCGATGTTGATTTACCGAGCTAATATAGGCCTTTTACTTCAAAGGTAAAGCTTTGGATAGTCGAATGACTGGCCTAGCGAACACGAAGTTAAATATAGATTTAGCCATTCAAGCTAGAAAATTAGGCAATGGGGTAGAAAAGTCCTTTATTTATGGAGCCTATAATAAGCGTGTTTCCTTTGAGTAAGATGTTGGATTTTTGAATGTTCTATTTGTTATGACTTGTATCGATAATCTGCTTTATATTATATATCTGAAGTGCAATCATCACAACAGATACGTTAATATTTACGAACATTTGTGAACTTCTGAATACAATCTATCATCGGAAACGGCGAAAAATCATGCAAGCAAAACTCATATTTTAATATGATTATAAATGTTTCATTTTAAGGTGTGATTTTCTCTCTTTTTACCTTTCTATATTTAACAAGAAAATTTTTACACTACACCAGATCTGATCGTCTTAAATTCATATATATATATATAAATATATATATATATATATATATATATATATATAAATATATATATATATATATATGTATATATATATATTCAATCTCATTCGAAATAATACTATTTGTCACCTGTTTGAATAAAAAGCTATACATTGAAAGATCACAAGTGCAAAACATCGTGTTATAAAACTTGTCAAATTGATATAGTAAAGACTAAAAGGACAGAAATAATTTTTTTTATGTTATTCGAATATTCATTCTCATTTTTCCATGGTTTTCACAATTAACAGTAAAATTATTTGCAATATCTTAAAAGTAATTTTCGATAAAGTGGTAAAAGTAATAAACCTCTTTAGCCAATCAGCTGATGAGGTGTCCATATCCACATCCATTATGACGTATATGTGTATATTCAAAAGTTAAATTTCCTCCAACGTATGATTTAAAACTTTATTACTACGTACTCATGGAACCTGCATATGTAGGTCGGGTAACAATCCTCATACGTCCGTCATCCAAGCCTTTGCGAAGGGCGATCCTACCAAATGTTTGTAGCCAGATGTCATAATTCATCATTGATATGAAAACATATATTGAGTGGGGATAACGACTTACAGGTTGATGAATCTTATAAACACCTGTAAATCTATAATGGACTATATCTATACTCAACTGTGCCCACTGTGGTACATTGTTTTAGTGTCAGAGTCATGTGACAAGTGTTGCATTCGCATTTTATGTTAACGTCACACTTATTCCCTTAGCAGTTTGGAGCTTGTTAAAAAGGTACCCCGTGGAGAGTTTGACTTATGTGTCATTATATGGCAGTGGCACTTTTTCCGCAGTGTTTGTTCACATTCATTTACATATGCAGTGCTAAATTATATTTGCTTGCTTCGTGTGTGTAAGGGCATTTACAAGGGATGTAGCTAGCCAAACAGGAAACGTTCATTCCTCCCGGGTACGTACATAGATCCGGCACCATAAACTGAGAAAATACTTCAGTCATAATTTCATTTTCTTCTGTTTAACAATGAATTAATAACTGGGAGTTGGATTTTATTGAGTTTTATTTTATAGGACACGCTGGATACGGATCCTGCATCCAGCGGAATTTCCTATCCCAATTTCTAAGGTGGTATAGTGTCCAATCTAAGGAGGGTCAAAGGTTTCGATAATTAAATATCGGCGGGTTCTAAAATTATTAAACACCTTCGACATCGACAGTATGACCCCGAGATCATTGCTAAGACCATAGTTCTTGTATTCGGTACCTCTACAGCCCAATGCAGACTTTTGCTTGAGCGTCGCACACTGACTAGCAGGGCGGTGGAAACTCTATCATGGGCCTTGTCCTGATCCTTGTCCCCTCTGACTGCTAGTCGGGATTTCTCTTGATCAAGGATATGAGCTCGCTTACACGACAGATCACGGTTTACTTATGTTGATGTCGCCTTACATATTTTTATAACAACATATTATTCTTAAACGTTTCCTGTGTAATACAATTTTTATAACCCCTCTTCTTGAGAAACTTATTCTCTATATGGAGGATTATTTATAAATTTTTAAATGCATGTCCTTCGATTGTGCTGCTTTTGCTTTGGATGGGAAGATGGGCGTTCGTAAACCGGTAAACCACACCAATTGAGTGACATTTGTTACTTCAAATGACCGTCCTAAGTCGGTATCGTAAGTGCAGCACAATCGAATATTTTTGTAATGTGGTGTTTTGTGTATATTATAATATTATCTTGTTTTTGTGTGCATGCCCTTGGTGAGTTGTGTCAAACAGCTTTGTCAGATGTCCTCTGTTTTCTCTCTTTTAGATAAGTAGAATTAAACCATTGTGCATAACAAATTATTTGAACGTTTTATAGTGGAATAAATTAAATTTAAATAATTGACTTATAGGGATCTGGTGCAATTGCAGATTCCTCTTTCAAGAATGTTAACCGATATTTGGGACCTGAGCATACAAAATAACCATCTTAACTTTGTTTTTACTATACTTGATTTGACATAATACGTATACATACATACATACATACATACATACATACATATATATATATATATATATATATATATATATATATATATATATATATATATATATATATATATATATATATATATATATATATATATATATATATACGGGCATTTGTTCTTTGTTCAAGTGCTTTTCTGACACCGGAATTTCAGTCAGGCAGCATTTCTTCCCTTGAATGGAAAACTTGACTTCGTGTTCTTGTCTCCTTCGTGTGTTTGTGCCTGTATATTTATGTATTTACCTTCTTGACTTGAAAGGTTGTTGCAGAACTTTTGCCACGGGTGTTGCATGCAACCAGGGGACGCTTACTCCTCTCGGGTCTCACCGCGATTTTATTGGGGTTCGCATTTGTCTTAATATGACACTATACACGATATTATCCTTTTATTCCATGGACTATGAGATATGGTTTACCCTTCGGGTACTTCTTCGTAATTTACTTTAGTGTTCCTCAGTTTATGGCGCCGGACCTTGGCCTCACCTCTGAATTTCACTTCTTCGTAATTTACTTTAGTGTTCTTCAGTTTATGGCGCCGGACCTTGGCCTCACCTCTGAATTTCAGGGTCCGGGAATGTCCACTGAGGTACTTTGTTATTAGTTCCATAGTAATGTGACACCATTTACATTCGTATTTTACATTAAGGATAGGATAATTTAAAGTTGTTTGATACAATCCTTGTTTTATTTTCAAATAAAATTAGAAAATTTTCATAGTTGATGTAATAAAAAAGATAATGTCAACATTGAACCGATTGTATAAATGAACGACATGGGTGATGAGAGACGTGATCGTGAGAGCATAGGGTCCAGGGGCAATAAAGACTATTATCTTTTTGAAAATTAACATTGATGAATAACTTAAGGTGATTGAGAAATTTACACGAACAAATTGGAAAGGTACGATACAAAGTTAATATATGGTTTGCTGTGAAACACTGAAGTCTCTTGTAATTGGGTGAAGATGATATATTAGTTGAAATAGATTGTAGAATATCACTAAAATCAATGTGCAATATATGTATTGTAGTGCAAGCTTTAAAAGAATAAAACATTATTTTAATAAAATATTAGAACATATATGCTATTATTTTGCTCACCAGATGCGCATTTTTGACAACTTATGTCTCTTCATGGATATTCATGATCGAATGATTTGAATTATAATAATATATAAATATTTGAAAGGCAGAGTTAAAATTAAAATGGCCAAAAAAGGGAGACAAAGAATCAATCTCAGGACAGAGCTATTCTGTTTTTGTACATATATATACATATATATTAAAAATATTTAAAACTTTATTAAATAATTATTTAAGATAATATTCATATAAATTGTTGAGTTCTTATGTATTTGAGTATTTTCAGCCAAAGGCAAAATAGTATACTGTTTTCTCAAGAACAAGTTTTGTTCACAAAATCTTTCATCAGTCTCTTTGTAGAATAAATTACTTTTAACAAACGCATTTGATTGTTTGTAAATCATCTTTGTAAAGTGAAACTATATTCCATTTTAAGGGTTTCATTTCATTCGCAGCTTACAAAGCCTCTGCGACGTCCCGCCGAGTGTTAAACTGATACACCTGGTCCAAAATACGAAGCTTATTTAATCAGCCTTTAGATGAGATTGGTATCAAAGGACCTTCCAATTGCCTTCAGTCGTATCACTGTATCTTACATGCTGGTTATAGCAACTTGATAGGGAATACAGCCATTGAAGGCAAGTCAAACACACGATCATATCTTAGCTGGAAGGCTTAGTACATAACAATTATTATTTCAAACTTCGTTTAAGATATATTATATCGATGAAATACAGGTGAAATTATATGGTGTGTTGCAGTTACTATTCCCTGTGAAAACACCAATGCTCCATAAAACAGAGCATGAATTTAGCAATGCATTGAGACCCGTCTGCTTAACTTTTTACACACTTACATTCATACATACTTATCATGAATTATATGTTTGTATGTCATGTCATTCACCATTTAATATCAACATTATAGGAATGTTTTCCAAACACTTTATGGGAAAATACAGGTTTGACACGGAATACATCTGTACGCTTCAAATCTTACTTAGCCGTAAACTTCTGACTTACTCAAGCACCAAGGCGTATCACATCACCGTCATCAATAGTGCTATTCTCATTTTGTGTTAAAATTACTCTTATATTACTTATATACATAACCGAGACAGTAACTCCTCTTTTTTCTTTAATATCCAAAGCATGTTATCTTAAAATTTTCTGTTTAACATTGCACTTGCACATATATCTTATTACTCTAATTTATTTAATTAGATATATTATGTTTAATATGACATGACGCACGTCTCGGGTGTCGAAATAATAGACCAATAGGACAGGGGAATAGATAGGTTATATATAAAAATATATATAAAGCAATCCGGAATACTAGGTACTTTCATCAAGGACACTAAAAGTATGATCAATACAACATGAAACCGTCAAAATTATTTGATTATATAATAAAATTTACAAAACATTTTTCTTAGGATTTTTAAAGATAACACTATGGGACTACATATTATGCAATTAAAGTAACAAAATTGCCTCAAGGTGAAAAATTGAATAATCCTCCACCTGCTGAGAAAAGCTATTCACACTCAAATGTTGTTTATTTCAAATGCATAATAACTGTATTTTTCAAATTTGTTTTCCTGATGTATTCTGCTAATGACGAACTTTAAATTCTCGTGGGATTTCATGATGCAAATATGTTTCTACAATTTTCTAAAGAATACTTTTTGTATGATCAAACTTGACTCCATCGGGATTGGAAGCGACGGACCAAATTGAATATGCCTTATTGGAAACGAATTAGAGTAATTCGGGTTAATGCACATATCTGATGGAAGAATGAAATTAATTTGGCGAGAACAATTGAACTCGTGGTTTTGTGAACATGTGTTTTAGGCCAAATCCACTGATATCGTTCTTACCATTCTATGTCTGTAAACCTTTGAGTCAATAAATCTCTGGAGGGTTTATTTGAACACGAAATCAATTTGTTTGACTTTTCTTCCAGGACTCTGAGGTATATAGTTAATAGATCAGCGATGCCTCGTCATGACTTGTCTTTGGATCATTGAAAACACATCAGCATCTTCTGAGCACTAATACCTAATACAATTGTTACAAGGTTTATCATCTTTCTACAATTTAAGTGTTTTGCAAATTTCTTGGAGTTTAATTTTGCGATACACTGGAATACTTCATCAAGCATGGAAGTTTCCTTCTGCATCGTAATTATATGACACATACATTTGCTCGGTAATCACCACTCCATTGATAAGTGATAGGTGATATTTATCCACCTGAACTTCAATTAATGGAAGTAAAGCCAAGAAATCTAATTAGGAACAAGCTTTCTTCCACATATTTTATTTTTATGTCTATGTTTATGTTACAAATACTAGCATTTCATGTAAACTTTTTATACATTCTATTTTATTTTATTACATTTACATTAAAAAACGAAAATGTACCGAAGGGTAAACCATATCTCATAGTCCATGGAATAAAAGGACAATATCGTTAACAGTGTCACTTTCAGACAAATGCGAACCCCAATAAAATCGAGGTGAGACTAGGTACTAGGAGGTAAATACATAAATTTACACGAAGGCGACAAGAACACGTAGTCAAAATTTCCCATTCCAGGCAAGAAATGCTGCCTGGCTGAAAAGCTGGTGTCGGAAAGGCACGTGAACAAATGTTTATATTAAATTATTATTATTATTATTATTATTATTATTATTATTATTATTATTATTATTATTATTATTATTATTATTATTATATGTTATCTCAGGACAAAATTTTCGTATTTAGAGCATGCCCTGGCATAGCATACAAGTTGTAAAAATGATGGTGCCATATGCGGGAAAGGAAGGTATGTTGCTACTCAGAAAAGAGAAGTAGGTAATAATAAAATTGAAATCGACACATTTGTCATAGAGAAATGTTACTACTGAACCATTACCACTAATTGATATTAGTATATGGAGGCATGAAGCAGAAGATGCGCTCTCTGTTGTATCTTTTATCTCGAGTTTCTTTGGATATATGATGTTGAGGTGACTCTTAAATACAGGGTTATTAATCGACAAAACGTCATCGATGTATCTGTAAGTGAAGTTGAACCGATATGCTAACTGTTTATTGCATTTAGAGAGCAGAGACTGTATAAATTCTTCTTCGTAAGAGTACAAAAATATGTCGGCGGAAGAGGCCCGCAATTAGTACCCATCGGAATTCCAACAATCTGTTGGAACACTTTCCCACCAAATATCACAAAAATATTGTCTATAAGAAATTCTAACATTTGGATGATCTCTCATAACTTTCAAACTAGACTCGGTGTTACAGATACCATAAACATAGAAGGACTTTGGAAAATTTTACGATTCTTATTCAAATCTTTTATATTCATTCGGAGCACTTGTTGTTCAGCAATACGTGTCCATTGGAAAATTTAATTCTTATTCCGATTTAATTCCAATTTCTGTAATGATCTTATGTATAAACTAAGAAGGGTCAAAAGGCCAACAAATTCAGCGGCCTCAAAACGGGTTGACTTATTTATGTCACATTGTCTTCTTGATGCTGTACTAAAATATTATACCGAAGTACTATTCGTGCTGATAATTTTATGGCCTCTGACCCTTACACCTTTACCATGAGCATAGCCGGGTGTGGTACAATCGTTCAGTTATAAGATTACATATAATAATGCACTTCTCTATGTGTATGATTCATTGCTCTAGATATGTGGTATTACCATATAACGCTAGTTCATCGCGTGTAATGGCTATTAGACAATGATGTCGACAGATCAGATTTTGTAAATTATCCCGGAATAGATATTGATGGAGACGATAAACAATAAGTATTCTAGAATGTGTCTGAGATGTCAGTCTTTACCACTATAATTACCTCAAGTGGCAAGTCGGCACTCCGTTCCCCTTGCGTTTGTTGACAGTAACGAATTACAGTTACTTTCTTTATAGAAAAGGCTTCTTCGAGTAAACATTTTGATTTCTGCTTGATTGCGACATTTGATTCAAGATGCGAACGTTAGTTAGCAAACTTCCGCTTCTCTGAAATCACCATTACACAAAAGAAACGCTTCATGACTTTGAATGTTAAATTCTCGGAATAACGGAAGTTAGAACATTAACCAACATTGACATTAGAGGCTACAACTGACAAGTTGGTGACAACGCATTCCAAATAAAAAGGCTTTATTTATGAAATAAATAAAAATACTGTTATAAAAGCAAGTCCGATAATAGATAATGATCTACTGATGTGGATACAGAAGCAATACAAATTTAAAGTTATCTTATTGTTGTATTATGATAGTTTTCTTAATATTTGAATTACATTTTGTACGTTCGAAACACTGCAAGTTATTTGTTATTAAATAAAGGTAAATTATTTACCCGTGTATTGAGATCCATTCTTCACATTCAAACGAATCAGAATTAAATTACAGGCTGTTTTCGTGTCTCTAAAACAGTGATATAATATACTGTCTATAACAATAATAAATCATGAAATTATTGTCGATACCAATGATATATGATGAATTTTTTTTAAAATTAAATTACTTGAGTTAATGATACATTGTCTCTGTTGCCTTACAGTAACGTACCAGAGTAGAAATTCAGAGATTACAACAAGTAAGACTAGATAGTAAATATCTCATGTTCGGTAAGTCTCACCCGCCATTAACACCAGAACTACACAGACGAAATAATAATCACAATTATAGTAATGATAACTTCATCATCATCATCATCATCATCATCATCATTATCATCATCATCTTCATTATCATCATCATCATCATCATCATCATCATCATCATCATCATCATCATCATCATCAACAACAACAACAACAACAACAACAACAACAGTAACAACGATGATATCGCTGTACCTAACAATTATATTTGATCGTCCAAGTTTCATTGAAAGAAATATTTACTGAATTTCGTATTTGTATCACATAATAATGTCTTAAAAACACGGATGTATTTCAATTATCTCATACGAGATACGTTAAACGATGAATAGAAATAATATTGATGACTTGATTGTTTCTCCTTTGAACAATATTTGCGAAACATGCTTACAAAACATGGTGCAGTGTCTGCCAGATAGGACAATGGATGCACATAATTGGCGACACCGACTGCAGGGTAACATTAGGCCCAGAGTCGCTTCATTGAGTCCTTATCATGCGGAAATACTTTGTATCAATATTATTTCAGCATCAGAAGATCTGTCATCGAGTTTGTATGGTGTCTCACCCAGTCCTGAATTAGATGATTTATGACCATTTGACCACAGATGACCATGGTCATAGTTTCCCCTTCATGCTGACATTTTAATTGAGAAACTTGATGGTGAACTGTTTAATCTGACAACTTTCTTCATTATATTATAGATGGATTTTGATGGGGAATCTGGGAGTAAATGAGCTTCGCAGACGTGTTAACACGTTTTAGAAAGCGATATTAGGACAATTTTAATCCTTTTATCAGCCTCATGCAGTGGTTTCGCATGACAATGTGTTGCTACCCATGGTTCCTCTACGATTTGTGGACATCAATGCGCTGACCATGTGGAGATCTTGACCATGAAAATATTTGAAATTGATTATAATAAAAGTGTTACACAGTTTCAGCAATACTAATAGGATTTTCAAATTTGGATATATAATAAATGGCGATCACCTGCAAACATATACCTAATTTACGGGGAAACACGTGTCAGTTCAAAGTGTTCAAATAGGTATACCAAAAAGAAAAATATAAGGCAAATTCGATCTTATGAGTAACAGAAGTAGGATAAGTTGCCGTAGAGCAAGGTCTTCCGCTAGGTCATACATAAGCCAGTATTTCCCAGATGTGATCTTCACAGTTTTCAATGGAGTAGCTTAGCTAAAAATAATGTGTGTGCTTTACAGTTGAAGACGATATATGCCAGCGCCGTGGGCGCGAGCTGGTATGGGAAGACCAGGGGGCATGCATGGGTGTTAAACCATTTCACATGGACACTTTGATGACAAATCTCTTAAATTCAAGAGTACCAAATTTCTATTGAAGGAATGTGGAAGTCTTTGTCACAAAACTGAATTCAAAATTTTCGCAACTCTGAAAAATGAAGCAATAATATCATAAATTCTGTTTTATAGCGAAATCAACACTAGAAAGGATGTGAAAATGAAATAAAAGTATATCTTAGTAGCTGCGGTAATTTTGAGAAAGATGAGAACTGGTGCATGAATGTGAAATAATAGTGACACTTAAACAAACGGCGCTTTTTCTGCGCAACATCCACTTCCTTGTTCCTATGAATGTGCAACATGGAAAGTGAGGATGTCCTTAATTTGTGTGTTTTCTACTTTTTGTACATTATGTGTATACTTGAGCATACACGCATATAAGTTTGTTGGTTTTATGTCCATATTTAATTCTTTATTGTACCTCAGGAGCCAACGACAAATGCAAATAATATTATTTACTCAAGGTAGAAATATTTCCACAGCCGGCCGCCTATTTTCTTGCTAAGCGTACAAACTAAGGGCAAAATTATAAAAAAAAACCCTTTTTATTAACATTCCTACAATAATTAAACTATAAAGTTTTTTCCAATCAACAAACAAACCGTATATAAACAATGAAAGTCGTACATACATGTAAATAATGAAAGGTCAGAAAGCCGCATCAGTTAATATATTGCAAACAAATGGTATATTTTTGACCTGGCATTATGAATTTATAATTAGATATTCCACTGTTCATTCACATTTAAAGATACAAAATGTTTTATTTTTATCATATGCGTGCAATGAATTATATGTCTTATTACTTTACTCGAGAAAAAAAGACAATACTGCTGAGGAATCAACACAAAAATACTGTTATAAAGATGTAGAAACGTGAAATTGGAAATTGTTAGAAATACTACCCACAAATATAACCCAATTTCGTTAAGTGTAATGCTGAGAATATTACACTGAACGGATACACATGTCATGTTTTGTGTGTATGTACTCTACAGCTACATCTTGCACTGATTGATAGTCAAATGATACTAAATGTAACTAATTAACGGTATTACTTCAATCACAATAGCAGACGCTGGAAGAGACCATATATATCTTTAATATTTTTCATAAACATAAGAAAAGTTTTAGTCAAGTTCAATTTTATTAGAATAAAATGAAAATCACTATACTTCAGACGAATAATATTGATAATTATATTCTATTGAAAAGTAATTTATTTCAGTTTCAAAATTCAATTTTTAATTTTTTAAAAACATTCTCAAGTATGCAACCATATTATCATGAGAAAGCTTTGTGGTTTTTTATGATGTCTCATTATGTTAAATGTTTATTTACGTTTTCGACAATGAGAAGGTACCTCATGACCCCAGTTCTTGCCTTTGTTGTATATTATATCAATGACAATCTCCAGCATCAACAGCTTCAACATTTACAAACGTTAAATAAATTTTAATGGCCATCTGAATACGCAAGCTATTGTACTGCGGTGCTTTGGAAAGGAAGGTGTACAATTTAACTTTATTTTTCACTTCAGGAACTATATAGATAAAAATCAGAGACACCGACCCGATTTCCACAATTCGAAGTCCAAATAACATGAAAATGCCTTTCATATATAGATATAACACAAGCAATCACGGACCCCTGAGGAGGGATCAGGTGCGGTCACACTCGTCGTGATACCATAAGTGTATGCGAATTAGTATTATTGGCAGTCACAGAAGAAGGAAAAGGCACAGCCGTAGTCAAAACCGGTATATGTCGTGATCAATACAACTAATACAGTATTGGTAATGCACACGGTCTAACTACTTTGAAATAAGGATGTCAACATGTCAGACAACGATCTATCATATGAGAAAATAAGGTCTTTATAACAACTGTAAAATCCGTGGAATGTTGACTTTAGGAGTGATATCTCATATCCTTGTGATAGTACCTTTTCTCCCAGTAGTTTGTCTCCATAAATATAGGAAAGATACTCAGAAGCTCCAGCAAACCGGATCATTTGAGGCACATAAACACCACACGCAGGCGATGAAGGAATGTTACTACTTATATAAGGAAAGTAAACAATGGCGAAATCGAAGTCATCACGTTCATCATAAACTGTAGTAGTAAGCCTTCCATCTAGGTCAATATCAAATAGAAGATCTAAATACGAAGTACATGAATTGGATACTGCAGTGTCTTTAATTTCCAGTTCGTTGGAATTGTATGCACGTATGTATAAAAATTCTTGTCATTTATAGACAGTAGTAAATCATCAATATATCTGAATATTAAATTAAAGGACAATGGCAATTGTTTCTTATTTTGACTAACAAGAATTTGTATGAAGTCAGCTTCATACGAATAAATCCGCTAACAAAGGAGCACAGAAGCACAGGGATTCCGATGGTCTGCTGGAAGAACAATATACAACATATATATTGTGAATCAGGAAGTCCAGCATGTCATCTTCAGAGTGCTTGAATTTAGATTCACAGTGATTTTTCACAAAATATGTGTCAGGGTATCCTAATACAATATATTTATATTTGTGTGAATCCTTTTTGGTGAAGCAGTTATCGATAATTTCAAAGGTTTTTTTTTCAATTTATCATGTATTTAATTTATTTAACAGTGATCAGATTTTGAGATTTGAAGCTTTCCAATAATTCCTTGGAGTTTTTTAATATCTAAAACTGATGAGCACCACTTCTAGAGTAAATTACCTCGGAATACCTTTTGAAGTTCTCCTTAATTGCAGATAGTATTTTTAATATACTCTCAATATGCGATACATGTTGACCCTTGTTCTTTACATGGAGGATTATTTATAAATTTTTAAATGTACGTGCTTTGATTGTTCTGCTGTTACGGTGAGTGGGAAGGTGGGCCCGTAAACCGGTTAACCACACTATTTGTTGGTTTATTCCCGGAATGCCCACATTCTTTGATGTGCCGACCAACAGGTAGAGAAAAAGATATGGGCATTCCGGTAATAATTAAACTCGTTAAAACAACACACTCTGGTCTATAATTGGATTACCGTAAAACAGTTTTTATGCCCCCGGAATGTAATTCAGGGGAATCTAGTTTTTGTCCCGTCTGTCTGTCTGTTTGTCTGTCTGTGAGTGGCACAAAACTTTAACCCACGCCATAACTTTGAACCGTAAGTCACAGAGACTTCATATGTTGCATGTATCTAGAGGAGACTCAACTTTTGGTACCACATTTTTTACCTTTTGACCTTGACCTTGACCTTTGACTTACTATCAAATACGCCAACGGGGGCATTCGTGTTTCACAAACGCATCTTGTTTATCAAATAAAAAGCGAAATGTAGTTTAACATTTTATTAAAGATGCATTAATAATAAGGAATGATAAACAAAATTTATACATGCATAAGATAATATCATAACATTTATATTATATACATAAGAAGACATTATCAATAAATTAAATGTAAGCACTAATTGATGGAGAAATGTCATACGTATCATGATATAGTTAAATGACAAAAATAATAGATTTAAAGTACATATATGAAATATAAAAGTCACTTTTATCACTATGTACCACTGCATCACTATCACTGTACATGTATCATTTTCACTATATCATTATCACTATGTCACTGTATCATTAATACTATATCACTGTATCATCACTAATCATTATCACTGTATCTTTATCACAATCACCCCAGAAGAATAAGATGTGAAGCTGCGTCTGCGTACTCCAATACAGTAATGTCTCCGTTCCGCAATCTTGTCTTCAGGTCATCCAGTCTGTTGTCGATCTGTACGTACTTCCTCTTTCTTGTCGCTCTCTTGCCGCCTGCTGCGTATTGGACCCTCTGTACTTCATTGGCTGCTTGGATTTTTTGGATGATCTCGATGAGTCGGTAGATGTTTAGGTGCGGGTGTTGAACGTTCTTGTTGAGTCTGCTGTGCCATCCTTCTAGGTTGTTGGTGGTCCGTGGCCCGTCGGTGTCGAAGTGGTTCCATAGCTGTCTGTTTCCTTCAACCCAGTATTCTGTAACATAGTCCGTGAAGGGTGTGGTGTTGGCGTAGGTGTCGGCAGCGTCGTTGTCTTCCAGCGTATAAAACCATGCATCCTCTATGTCTTCAGAAGGGATGAGGGGTAGAACGGCAGCTCGTCGGACCAGTTGTTTTACGTTGTCGTCTTCTTGGTAAGGTACTTGGAGACCGCATTCCTGTGCCAAATACACTGGGTGTAGTGGAAGATGCAGCCTTTTGAGGTGATGTCTGGGAAGAGTTGTAGGGCTGCATTGCGTGGTGCCGTTTCGAAGTCCAGGAAGATGGTGCTTGGTAGTAAAGTCAAGTTGTACCTGCTGCAAGCGTCGATGATGAGGCGGAACATTCTTTCGTAGATGATCTGGCTTTTCCCTGGTAATAAGGCAAAGACGAGTGGGTACATGGTGCCGTCTACGAATGCATGGATTGTATATAGCTGCTTGAAGAGTGAAGGACATGCATAGAAGGTGCCGTCAGCGTAGATAGCAGTAGCAGCAGTCAAGTTGATGAGGTCCTGACGTGTAGCGAATATGAGTAGGCGTTCGTTGGTACCATCATCTGCGATAAGGAAGTCTTCACCAGCAGTAGTTTGGGTCCATTTACCAGCTAGGTTGATGTCCGTGATAGACGTTGGTAGCATTGGTATAGTCTTGCTGCGTTGCGAATAGAGGCAGTTCTTTGCTGAGTGGAAAGTGGGAAGGTTTTCGGCGAGTTGTCGGGTTTCATCTGTCCATGAGTGTTGTCGCAGTCTGGTTATCTCTTGGGCGTAGATGGTAGGGATCGGTACGAGTTCATCTCTACATCGGCTCTTTATCTGTTCCATCACGTCGTTGACTTCTAGTTGAAAGGGGTCCGCTGGGTGGTTGTGGTTGTCTGTTGAGTTGATGAGCATATCGTCTAGGGTGGTGACTTTCGCAGGGCATCGTTGGGTGGAGCAGATCCAGTATGTTCTATTTCCTCTGTTATTCTTTACTCTGTAGCGGTAGTTGTTGTGGACCAAATTCCGGTTTCCGAGTCTGTTGGTGATGTACTTCAAATTCACTTGTGCATTAGCCATGGTTGTTCAAACTTGTGATGAAAATTTAAGTTTCACAAACTATTTATCCGAATTTCTTTGCTTGGACACTGTTCATATTGAACTAAGATTCGCTTTGAAGATACAATTAAACATATTAATATAATATAAAATAAAGCCTCTCTCAATTAAATATACTAATGAAACATATTAATGAAAAATCATAGTATAGCCATCGTCCATTTAGCAGCTTGTACATCTCTCAATTAAATCTATTATATTACAATGAAATATAATGAGAATAGAAAAATTATAGTCATCATCCATTTAGCAGTTTGTATCATTTAAATTTATCATATATTACAATGAAATATAATGAAGATAGAAAAATTATGGTCATCATCCATTTAGCAGCTTGTATCATTTAAATTTATCATATATTACAATGAAATATAATGATGATAGAAAAATTATGGTCATCATCCATTTAGCAGCTTGTATCATTTGAATTTATCATATATTACAATAAAATATAATGATGATTTATGAATTCTACATCGTACATTTCTATTCATCTTATTAAGAAATGTCCTTTCATAATAAACATTAGATTATTTGAACATTTACGGTAATGGGTGTAGATTAATTGATTAAAACAACACCTATTGTTCTTCCCGTGTGGGCATTCCGGGAATACATGGATTTTAAAAAGTGGGCATTCCGGGAAGACACCCATTTGTTTGGCTTTTGTCAAATTAAATGACCGTCCTAAGTTGGTATCGTAATTGCACTACAATCAAATATTTTTGTAATGTGTTATATGTGCTAGTATATTATTTATATTCATGTATTGTATAGCTTCATGGTGACTTCTACCACATAACTGAGCCAGTAATTCCTCTTTTTTCTTATGTAAGGTAGGCTGATAGAGGTGTGGTGGAACATTTACTAGATCCTGCAATGAACTTATCCTTATACGGATCTAATGAATTTTTTTCAATCCAATGTAAGTAGAGCAACTCGAACTCATTGCCTTTGGTATATATGTTATAGGTCAGATCATAGTAATTACATTTCCCATAGGGTCCCATGATAAATTACCAAAATCCCAGCAAGATTTGCACAACTTTCTACATTTTCGCCTTATAAAACCCGTATATGGCCCAAAACTTTTCCAAAATTCAAATGTAAACAAAAAGCCTTTTTTCGCTCATAAAATCTTTTTATTAGCGAAATGAAATAAAATTTCATGATTTTACAGCAGAATCAATCTTTTCATCTAATCAAAGCCACTGATACATCGAAATAGTAGTCCATCGAAATAGTAGATCTCTCTCTCCCTATATCAGATCAGCCAATCACGGCTCTCGTTAATTAACATGATTCAAGACAGATTTATGATTATCAAGTATTCCATCTATTGAGAGTGCAGAGTGAGTGTAATGTAAAATACTAGTAAATTTTTTAATACCCAGCTCCTTTAAAATACAATTTATATAGTATACCTTGCAAACAAAAATTATATTGTTCGAGGCTTTATCTGCTGGCACTAACACAAGAAATTAAAAGGAATTAAATGTCAATAAGATACAACTTAGATTAATTACTGAATCTGTACCTCTCTATCTAAGAGCATTACAACATGTTTTAAAGACATTTATAATTTGACTTAAGAATGTATTCGTAAAATTCGTTTTTAAATTACTGGATCAAACTTTTACATACAGGAAATTGTATTTTAGCTGCTTGCTATGAGACAATGTATAACGAATGTTTGCAAAGGAGCAATTGCAAGAATTGGGTCGCTAATATCAAACAACCATTGTCTAATTTAGAGTTGTTGGAGCTATGGACAAACCAACATGTAGAAACACTACCATATATTATTGCAATTGTCAAGCAACGTTTATTTGATCATTATAAGCAATCATTATTTTTGACTTTATTCTTCGAAATGTTCAGTCTATAGACATCTTGTTACAAGTGTACCTTACAGTCTTATTTTTTGAAACGTATTCCACCACTATATAAGACGCTGATTTGTAAATGAGAGTGTCATCACATTGTCTGATGATAGAAACTGGTCGATATAAGAAAATACCTTTAGAGAGACGTTAATGTCCTTTGCGTACTTCAGATATTGCAGATGAGTTCCATTTTATTCTGAAATGTCCCCACTATGTTCATTAAGACGACAGGTTTTGGAGAAAATACTATTATGTTAGGTACTCCATCTTTAAATTAATTCAACTTTTATGCAAAGAAAATATAAAAGCACTATGTAACTTTGGAAAATATGTAAAACATGCTTTATCATTAGAATACACAATGTATAAGCTTACTCTTCATTATCAACTATTATCTCACTCTCTTACTAAGTCTGATTTATATTATATTGCTGTTGTTATATATGTATTAAATCTGTTTGCAGAAATGCAAACGCTTAATAAACAATACAATACGATACAAATTTAAATACCTTATCAACCTATACTGAAATTTCAGAAACAGTTTTCATATTATCATTACTACTTCATTTAAATCATTTATATAAACATTTCTATCCTCTTCCATGTCCTAAATAAGTGACATCGTGATGAAAAAAGACAGACCAAAAGATAGATGTCATAAGAAGAAAACCTTTAGATTTTTTTTTAATAATTTAGAAGTTTATCTGAGCTTTTCTTCAAACTTCAGGCCTTACTACTGTCTGAACACATATATGGATATTCTCTTTGTTATAAGGCCAAAAATTCTAGTAAGCGTCGTAAACCAGTCTTGAAGTCTGAGCAAAGAAAAACCAAGCAATGGAATTATGCATCACCTAAAAGACTTTCCTTTTCTATACATATGTAATCAATCTACATCATCTCCAGATTTTATCACAACAGGTTTAAAACATAAAAAGACTCAGATTCTGTTTGAACAAATCAGCTTGGGCCCGTGGCAGGTTTTCTGTGTGATGGTGAATGCTGTTGATTTTAAAGATACAACAGACAAATTCACTATATAACGATAACTGAAAAGAATTTCTTTACTGACATTTTACCTTATATGCATAATGTCCATAAATTCTCCTATATTAGCTCAAAAAACTTCAGATTAGTGGCCTTAACCTCACATAGAAAAGAGAAATATCCTTGCCATTGCAAAAAAAAGATGATGATGATGATGATATTGATGATGCACAGCTCTGTCTTTAGCGTGGTCCTTGGCTCATTCTTTTAAGTCATTTGGTTATTAAGTTGACTCTTCAAATATTTATACTTTTGATTTCCATAGTTGCGGCCCTGAACATCACTGAAGAGACAGCATTTGTCGAAAAGTTGTCGACGGCTAATTCACGAGGATAGTCACAAGTTCCATTTTAAGTTTCAGTGACAAGAAATATATACTTCGAATAAACTGTGACAAAAGCTTCTGAAATATTCTGAAACTAAGCAGTATCTCCCTAATGCATACCTCTGTATTTAGATTGAATCTTGGTTAATTATTTTGGGTCAATTTGATCATATGTTTGCCTTTCAAATATTAATAGCTTGGAGTTTCACAATTCAGGCTTTGAGCACCAATGAAAAGGCATAAGTTGTCGAAATGCACATATGGTGTACTACATAAATACAGGCATATTTCCTCTTATATCTATCATTAACACTGGGTCTATTCCACTGCTAATGGACTGCAAGATCCTGGTGGATCTACCAAGCCCGGTTTTCAGTGCTTGCTTACTGACCCAAAATATATACTTTGATACAGTGATAAAAGTTTATAAAATATTTTAATACTAAGGAGTATATTTCTCCTTGGAATGTAAAGCTGATGGATAAATCCAAACCACAAGTCCAAAAATCATGAAACCAGAGGACATACAAAATCAGTGAAAATGAAAAACAAATGGAAAATAACAAAATATGTCTACCAGAAGAGCATATGTGAACCCCTGTGATGGAGTGAGATCAGGTGCCCGGGTAGAGTGAGCATCTCCTGCTTGCTAGCAACACCCGTCGCATAGACCCAGTAGAAAGAGTCAAATCGTGTAAATTCCATATGTATTTATATATGGAGAAGTCAAAGTAGGTAACCTTCTAGTATAGAAGGTGTCAAATCTGTGTAAAATGATCGGAATCGGTCACAGTCCAGAATATCATTTAAAAGTCTGTATAACGAGATATCATATGGAGTAATAAGAGTCTCGTAACGACCGTAGAACTTCCTCAGTGACGTTGCTAGTCTAGCACATATATAACCCTGGTTGAGCAGCTTAACTGAAAGTCGCCTAGCCCTCAGAACAAAGTCATTGTAATTTGAACATGCTCTGGAATAACGTATTAACTGAGATATGAATACGCCGTATGCAGGCGATAATGGAATGTTGCTACTTATGAAAGGAAAGTTTGTGATAGCGAAATTGAAATCGTCACGTTTGTCATAGAGTGAGGTGTTCAATTGACCGTTAATGTCGAAAGACAACATAATATCTAAATACGAAGTAGAATTACTACTTTCTGTGGTTTCTTTGACCTCCAGTTCACTTGGATAGATGATGCTAAGGTAATCCGCGAATGAAGGATTATTAATTTAAAGCAAGTCATCTATATATCTGTTAGTATAATTGAAGCCAAGAGCCAATTGTTTTTTCCTTGCGAAAGAAAAGACTGAATGAATTCAGCTTCGTATGAGTAAAGGAATACGTCAGCCAGAAGCGGAGGACAGTTAGTGCCCATTGGAATGCGGACAATTTGTTACCTCCAAACACCACAAAAATCTTATCGATAAGAAAATTCAACATCTGAATGACAGCAGAAGTTTCCCTAACAAAGTAAGTTTTATCGTGGCCTATTACTATATATTTGAATTTGCGGCTTCCGTTTTTACTAGTAAATGCATTTTGAATACTTTCCGCTAATCTGTCTTTTAATTTCTGATGAGGGATCGTTGTGTAAAGAGTCGAAAAGTCAAAAGACTTGATGGAGTGAATTTTAGTAAAACTTTTTGATTTGAGATGTTCTAACAACTCTTTTGAATTTTTAAGGATCCACATTTGATTAATTCCACTTCTGGAATATACTGTTTCGCAATATCTATGAAGGCCAGATTTAATTTCTAATAATATTTTTGTGGGTAGCATCGATACAGATTTTGTGGAACACTTCGAGGAACCAGCGATAAATCGTTGTTTGTAAGGATTTTTGTGCATTTTTGGAATGCAGTACAAATATGGAAGTTCTAAATTTAATTTATTTGTGTCCATACCAAATGTATTGAGGACAGATTTATGATTCTCGAGTACTTCCGAAACCGAAGAGTTCGTGAGAGTATAAGTAGGATTTCCTGGAGCTGAATTTAATCCTAATTCTTTCACTAGGCTGTCAAAGTAATATTTCTTACAAGTAAATCTATAATTATTAGATGCTTTATCTGCTGGTGTAATTATATAATGTTCTTGGAGGAAGGTAAGTTCTCTGACAACATCAGGATCTTTAAAAATAGCTCTGTTTTGTGAGTGATTCAGTGTCTCATTCTACTATGTCACTTTAATAATAAGTTTGCCTTTGAAATATTTATCTTTGGATTTCCACAGCTTAGGCCTTTTAAAAGCATCAGTGAAGAGACACTATTTTTAGAAATGCGCATATGATACATTAAATTAATACATGCATATGTATATATCTTCTTATATCTAATACTCTGATCGTATTGGATGTAGGATCTTTCTCTCAGTCATAGCATCTTTGTTCGTAAATTTTGACGTTTTGCAACAGATCCTTGTGCCAAACAATTTGCACTACAAATATTTCGAAATAAAACTACTTCGGTTCTGAGCATCATTGAAGAGATGCAATTTGTCAGACTGGTCTGGTGCTTTAAATTGATTATTATTTAAACATTTTACTATCTATCTGTCTGTCTGTCTGTCTGTCTGTCTGTCTGTCTATCTGTCTATCTATCTATCTATCTACCTATCTATCTATCTATCTATCACTTCAGAGGACATATCGCTAGTTACCTTCAGTCTATAAATCGACAAACGACATGCACTGAATAGGCATTAAAATTCCATCATAGTTTGTATTTCATATATATAATAATAATAAGGATGAAAAATTAGAATGATCACCCCCACCTCCTTCTCTCTCTCTCTCTCTCTTATAATATTTATATTAAAACCCACAAACAGAAATAGAGTTAAGTATTAGACGCTTGACCCAGTTTCCCATCATCGATTTTATTGACGACACATTAAAAGAGGGTTATGAATGATTCACGGTCCTACTATTTAGACCCAATCCGTCATGACGTGTACATAACATCTAAGATATATCTGTAACCCGCTATATAAAATTGAGTCGCATCATCTTATCTGAAGGTTTACCAATTTAACAGTATGAAATTAAGTAGGAAATGTAAACAGTTGCAGTGTGATATTCATATCGATATGGCACATGCAATAGAAACATCTAAAAGCCTATACTTATCCGTAATCCGTTTAACATACAACTGTTATTTGGTATTCTTAGATTGATTCTTTTGCTCACTTGTTCGGCCAGTTTGGTTTTAACTCTGCTCTTCAAATATTTACATACTCTTAGAATTCCAATCATTCGGCAATGAGCATCACTGGAGAGACATAAGTTGTCGAAATGCATTACATATGTATGTTCTAATAATCATTATAACCACTAGGCCGGTGTTACTGCTGGTGGACTGACAGTTCCCGAGGGCATTATAAGTCTGGTTTTCAGTTTTAAATATATACAGAGGTCCGTGAAGGTGTTGGCTTTCCTCTTCCATCATTCAGATTTATTAAGACTGTTTTACAGAATAGCTGTTAATCTTGCGCATAACAGCCTTTTCTCGCCAAAAATACAATAATTCAAGTTTTCTTAATTTATATTTCGTGTTAAAGTTTCTTAAACTCACACCAGTACTTGTAACATAAGTAGAATATTGAGCATCAGAAATGATTCCCGTATTTACATAAACGTTTTGAAAGATAAATAATTACTACAACATCGGTCATTCTGTACTCAGAGTTCCGTGCGCTACAACCACTACAGGAAAACGAACGACAACTCTTGGTAGAGAATGCAACATCGATAATGTTTTAACCAGGCAATGATACTAGTCTTGCACTAGTTTTTCGATTTCCATACAAAAATGTACAAATTTATTTCAACTTATGACTCAGGGTAATAGATACCATAGACTTAGAAAAACCTTTGGAAGATCTTACAAATTTTACTCATATATTTTATCTAGATTCAGAAAACTTACTTCGTGATCGACAGCATGGTCCTGAGATTATTGCAAAGGCCACAAGTCTTGTATTGGACCCTCTATAGCCCTTGTACAGACTTTTCCTTGCACGTTTGCTCTCTGGCTAACACGTTGATGAAGACTGGAAGCTGAAGGGCCTTGTCTTAACCTTTTCATCCTCTCTGTTTGATAGTCGGAAGTTCTACAGATAAGGAACCTTAGCTCGCTTTCAAATGGCAGAGCACTACTAATTCATGTTAATGTTACTTAAGAAACTTGTAATCCTTATTCTCTACATAGAGCTCGAGGATTATTTATACATTGTTAATGTGTTTTATTGTCTTGCTTTGTGAATGAGAAGGAAGGCATATAAACGGCTCAGCCATCAATTTAGACCGATTTGTCAGAATAATTAACCACCGTATGTCAGTACCGAAACTGCAATTGTATTTTTAAGGTATATTGGAGAACTCTAGATAAATTACCAGACTACGAAATGTTCATTATTCTTCATACATTCACTATATTTTACCTATCAATTGATTGATTGATTGATTTTCGTTTTACGTCACACCAAGAATATTTCACGTATATGGTGACGGCATCTGCCTGATGCGGGGCATACAAATTTTGACCTTTGCAACGGACCCACCCGAAGCAGTGAGGGATCTATGTGCCATGCATACCACGACACGGAGCCTCGGTTTTTACTGTCTCATCCGAAAGACATGACACCGGCATTACCAGAGCGGGACTCGAACCCCGGTCTCCCGATCAGGAGTCCGACGCGATACCACTAGGCCACGCCGGCTTATTTTACCTTTCAGAGGCAAGAAACATAGTGCATTATTTTGAATCAAGACCATTTGCTTCATCAAGTTATGTAAAGAGGAGAATGAAAAAGAAAACTCAAAGTAAATGAAACGTCAAGTACCTCAATTGTTTTATAAGAAATTGTTTAAGATTTGAATCTAAAATTAGAATTGAAATAACTATTAGCAGTAAAATATATGGTAATGTGGTGCTGAAGAATTAGATGAGAGACTCGACTGTCGATTGTATTCAAAACCAATACTCATATTCTAAACAGTCGTAAACAATGGATGTAAATAGCCTGGACAACTCGATTCCGGTACCTTATTTCATACCTCGGTTGTATGAGGAAGGAGTGATATCCCACTACGCGGGGTTTTTGTGATGCAATCACCTGTTTACTCTACCGGAAAACTTGTCTCTTCAAGAGATATGTCATAAATGAACATAAATGTAGCTTAGCATGAAGTCTTTTTATAACGATTTATTGAAAAGCATTTAGGCCTATGTTGAAGTTAAATCACAGGTTGGTGAAATAATGTGAACATCGATGGTTGTGAAGAGCCCAGCTATTGTACAATTTAGTTTTACATCCGAGAACTTAAAAATTGTCCACCAGTATGCAGGATGTCAGTTTCAGCAACTTCAGAACAACCGAAGTAAGATATTATGGACCAAAGTGAGCCGAAAGGAAAGTAGCCGATTTTCATGTTCCAAGAAAGGTAACTCTAGCAGAGTAACAGAAACTGCATATGTGAATCACTTCTTACCATGTCCCTAGCAATTGCGCCGATATGATAATAGACCAAACTGATCCGTCAACCATCCCCACACCCAGCTCTTTAAATAACTTACAACGTTAAAATAAGCCAAAGTCAATATATTGTCAAACATGGCTGCATTTATGTGGCATAATGTGCAATTAATCAATTTGATGGAAAAGAAAAGGGATAGGAGTGTGGGTTGTGGTGGCGTTTTAACCATATCAGCTGTATTTTTTTTTTTATTTATCAAAAGCTACAGATATATGATAAATATATATGATAAAATAATCATTTAATTTTACATTTTACATGCTATGCGCATTTTGATTGCTTTAAAAATTTGTGGCATATCTCATCCACGTTCCCTCAATATAATGAACAGACAATAAATTAAGCAATAAAAGTTTCATTAAAAACTGATTAATTTACTATATTTGTGTAAATGTAAGTGTGAAAATGAGGAGATTTGTATTAGGTTGAAAGGTCGTTTAATACATGAGAGACGATGTTTTTGACCTTATAACAAAGTGTATAATTCAAAACTTAATTACAAATCAAAATCTGAAATCACTTTGGTTCAATCATCGGTATCTAGGCACTAGATCATTCACTCACTCACTACTCACTACTTGTATTAGCAACAGTGGTATTAATATTACAGTCGTGGATCCAGGACTTCTTAGAATGTGGTTGGAAGACTGGTGTTTTAAGTCGGTTTCAATAATATTTCAAACAAATCGCAACATGGAAATCGGCGGTATCGAACTTCTTAAACATAGTGGTACAATCAGAGAATCGAACCTTGATCGTCTACAAGTCAATTGCTTAACTACTACACAAAGTTTACCTCTATTTCTGAGACTAAAGGTGCACCAAGTAGCAAACCGAAAAGCCAAGACAAAGGTAAATGGATCTATATCGCTCGTCTGAGCACATAATAACTAGAAAGTATCAGAATTTTCTTAAGCCAGATGTTCACTTCAGAATCTACCCAAAAAAGCAATGCCACTTCCATCAAGAACTTTGTCATACATTCATACATTTACTTTGCAACTTATCTATTATTTACACAAGGGGACACCTTTCCGGATATATTGTCCTTGTCCTAGGTTTACCCTTGAATGTGTCTAGCCAAAATATAAACAGAATTTGAATGGCACTGTAAGAAATCAATTTATGGACGGTGTCATAATAATAACTAAATCTCTTAATATAACCAAAGACCTGTATCAAGACATATGATATAACATACGAATGGTGCATCTCTTTCCGTTTTTTTTACAAATCTTAAAAAGTTGAAAATTTCTAAAAGCTATGTTATCTTTCTTACTAACTCAGTGAAAATGGAGAAAACTTCAAACTTCATATGAAAGACCTGATTTTTTATATACACACCAAATTTCATTTTAGTACCTAACAGCGCAGCTGGAAACTTCCAGGAATACTGCTGTACATCATAAGGTGGTGACTTGTAAAATGGGGGCAAATTTTGTTAAAGAAAAATCAAAATTTATACACACGACCTCATACTTAGCATACAATGTAAATAGCAAGTTTCACTTCAATATCTCAAAGCACGCCCAAAACATCGTCGACAGTTCCATAACATAATACGACGGACATATAAAACAAAACAAAAAAAAACCGAAATAATAATAATAATAAAAAAAAAAAAATAATAATAATAGATATCCGATGCTGTACAAAGATGACAAAGTCTAAATCTAAGTCAAAAATATGCCAAAAATTTTAATTAGAAATGGAACCATAACAACAACATTTCTTGATTATAGGTCACCTTTCTAGATTTCTCTACTGCACTGGCCTTATAAGACTTTTAAGCCAGCCTGCAGCAGAAGTTAAATTTGTCAAATGAGAAATCCTTCTGGGGCTTGTGTTTCCCTGTCCTGGATGTTGATGGATCTAGCAAAAATAAAACAACTTGAAAAGGGGATTTTGAACTCGAGTACTTCATTCGCCTCGCTTGCCAAATATATATAAACATATATAAGTTCCCATGGTCATGTGATTAGATGACTTAAAACGGTAACTTCGAAGCGCGTTATAAAGCTGTAAGTTGATTACACAAGATATGACGGAACTTCTGAAGGATTAATAATCCGACAACGGAGAGGGTCAAAATCGCAACGAGTCGGGGTAGGGGTACATGTATATTGTTATAGTTGGTCTTTAACATGTGACCTTTATAAAAGAAATAGTTTTGTGAATGTAAATTAAAATGTAAAATTCTTGGTAGCCATAACTATACCGTACCATCTGTTGTTTCCCTTCTAGTATAGATTCCAGTTTCGTTTTTCTTAAAAATTTTCCATGTTGAAATTTGTCTTAGATTAGACGTTATCAAACAACTGAAATTATCGTCACACAGGTGTTGAAAAAAATCACATTAGATGTTTTAAACGGCAATAGTGAAGGCTGTTTAAGGGTACATGAACATGCTACAAGACGACAGTGGCGGGATTCTGAGGAGATGGTGAAGCAGAGGGGGAGAAGAGGATCGCCTGCTTTAACAATGGTATTTTCTTGAAGTAATAAAGAAAACGGAACACAATCTGACTCCACTGCATAAAAATACGAGTAAAAGTTAAGTATGGGAAAAAAAATTAATAATATAACAAAAACTTTCAGCTTCCCAAAGACTAAGGCTGGTCAATTCGTTAGGCCATCAAATTGCCAAATCGAAAGTGCTACAGGAGCATAATTTCTTTGTAGTGCCCTCATACGGCTCCGCTCTAGCCATGCAAAACACTTAGGTTGTCCCTAAACCCTGATAAAATCCTTATAACGCAGGCGTTATAGAGTGAGCCTTCCCCCATAGCCAGACTTCCCCCCAGCGGTCCTACTCTAGAGTAAACCTTCTACCCTTGAGAGGAAGACTCACTCTAGAGCCAGCCTTACCCCTTGCATAATTCTGAGTGAGACCCCCCCCCCTGGCGCTTCTACTCTAAAGTGTCCTTTCCTCCCTTAGTGGACGTCCATTTAATTCTGAGAAGGGGGGGGGAGCTGGCAGATTTGGTCTAGTCAGATTATTTATTTTCAGATCTTTGAAGAATAGAATATTTATTTCCTTAATATCCTAGGACAGATTATTTATTTTCTTGACTTTTTTATCGCCAATAAACACTTGTTAGAATTGCATTGTAATACATGCATATGCCATGTTCTAATTTTTGAATTTACTTTGGAGTGGCAAATACAAAAATTAGAACATGACAACTTTGTCATGTTCTAATTTTTGTATTTACCAACCCCCAAGTAAAATCAAAGATTAGAACATGATACATATGCCATTAACACACGTCCTTCTATAATTATATTTTGTTTACAAAACACATTCTAATATAAGGTAAACTCAATAAATAATATGCAAACACTACTTTAATTGCTTAGGTCTTTATACTACTAGTTTCTATAGTGAAGTGTATAGTCTCTCTCAGTCTCTGGTATCCAGGGGGAGAATTTCCATTTATCACTATAGAATGATGTGTGAGAAAATGTTGCTGTTTTGGCTTCCTGTCCTAATGATAAAATTTTATTCGATTTTGACTTACTTTAAATTGTTATTTTAATCCAAAAAAGCATTTCATAAATATTTTGAATATATTTAATATATTGATTTTTTCACATTTTTAACTTTGTCTTCACTACTTTAAGATTAAATTTGGGAAAGCTTGGTAGATATTAAACAAAGATGTTCCTCATGTACAATTTTACATGTTTTAAAAGTTTTAAAGAAATTAAAGACTTATACCCATCTACAATCATTGTTCAATATCATTGTGCAATGTTTTCTATGTCTAAGGTGAACAATATAGGCCAATTTAGAACTCTGTTTACTTTTGTTTTCATGTATGTTCAGTGAAGATACACATTTTTGTTGGTTTTACTTTTGTTCTCATTTTAAAGTTATGTATGTGTTTATTTTGCAATTGAATAAATGTGCTAAAATCATTTGAAGTCTGTCTCGCTGCACTGATTTGAATGAAACTTGAAAGGAATGAAACACTGTCAACAAATATGGCCATCATAAATTTTGAAATGCACATGATTTAATTTAAACATCGACTTTGCATATGTGCTCAGGTGAGAGATGAGACAAATTCAGTTAAGACCCATTTGGCCACTAGTTTTAACGTTAATATGTCTGTGTTATTGGCATATATATGAGGGGCGGACAACACGAGGGGAAGTTGAGGAAACGGATTTGAAACTTGGGGCAAGGAGACACGAATGACACTATTCCGAACAAGAATCTGAAGAGAAAATCTCTCAGAAAGCAGATGGTAGAGCCCCTCACAATGGACAAGCAAATATATGTTTGAAAAGCAACAATTCTATTAAGTTTTGTTGAAGACATTGAATAGCATGATTTGTCCAATACTAAAAATTCCGCTGAAATAAAGTTAAACTACTACACATTATAGTATAGGGAGCAATCTGGCGAGCGAAGCGAGCCGAAAAAAATGAACATATTTCCTATGGAACATTCAGCTTTATATTTTCATGATCTGGTATATGTACATGCTAGTAGCCAGAATATTTATTTTCATTTCAGTCAAAGCAAGATTTTTTATTTCCAGCATTTTCAGGATCAGAGTATTTATTTCCAAAAAGTCCCACTACCCCGAATTAAATGGTCGTCCCCTTACGGAGTAAGACTCACTCTAGAGCCAGTTTCCCTCTGCCTAATTTTGAGTAAGAATCAACCCCCATATTATGATATTACTGTAGTGAAACCCTATGGATCATATTCCCCTCCTTAATTCAAGTCTCTTTCCGTCCTATGTCGGTACCTCAACCACATTACAATTAAGCTTTTATGTGATGTCATTTTGTGTCCATATTTTAGCTTGCTCCCCTATGGCGGGTGTTGTCATAAGGCTCGCCTATGGATTTTGCCATATGACTGAGTCAGATGTCTTTCTTTTCTATCGTAGCGGTCTATATTCGATTAATAGCTCCAGCAATCAATAACTGGTAATCATATCTCACGTGGTCATCTTGCTCTCGGTATGTCCATCTGTCTCTTACAAATTTTGTTTGAATTATAACCAAGGGTTGGGCTGCAAACTTCAAAAGTGAACATGTGAATCAAAGTGCTCATAAAATTAAATGTATTGGAAATTCCATCAACGTATACGTAACCTACAAAGGTAACATTGCTGTAGGCAGCACAACGCGAAGCCCAATGTTGCTAGGGTTTGTCGTTACTTTCTGACTTAAAACAACGTCTCGGTTCTTGATTGGCCACCATATAGTCAAGAATTATCGATAATCGAGCCTTTGTGGGACAAGCGGGACAGAATGGTTAGGAAGCGCGGGACAAAATGGTTAGGAAGCGCGTCAAAGTACCATATTACGTCGCTCAACTCAGACAGGCTCTTATTGAGCAGTGGAACAGTACCCTCTAATTGCAATAAACACCTTGATGGGGTCATGTTAAGGAGAATCTCTTATTCTCCTCAGCGAAGCTATAGGTATACACATGCTATTGATAGACCAAAACAGTGAACTAATCATCAAAGAATCAAGTAAAATAATAACGGACAAAAATAAACTTGTGTCTCTTTTTTCCGATAGAATAGTATTCACTGTTGCCAAAGTAATTCTTGATGTCTACTAGAACAGTCTTAAAGGAATAAATACCCCACCGCTGCATCAACATTAAATATTGCAGCCAGTGATACCCAAAGTATTGGCTGTAGATTACACTGGAACACTAATGAATTTTGATACATGACCTTTGATACACGAGTTTAAATTCAATGTCAAAATCACAGGATACAAAAATTCAATGTTATGATCCAGACACAATTTTGACCATGGCATGCACTGTTACTTTGACTTATAAACAACCTTGGGTAAGGTCATGATCCCTGCAGTATCAACAGCAGTTGTGTGAAATTTTATCCAAATCGAACGAAGCAGCGAAATCAAATGCTCAAATATGAATTTACAATAACAGCTATGACCTTGACTTTAGATATATTACATTGGATCAAAGCCATTTCCCACCCTTTGGGCATGAACAACAAAGTCATTCATGTGAAATATCATCCTAATCCAAGTCAATAGAAAAAATAGTTACCACCGAACACGAATTTGTGAACTTGACCGCGCAGATAGAGGTATTAAACCTTGGATAAAGGTCATGACACACCAAGGGGTCAAAGACGATAATTGTGTGTAGTATTACCCAGATCCAATTTATCATTGTAAAATTCTTGCTCAGACACGTATATCGACTATGATTGTGTGCACTGTACACTTAACCTACGAGATAAGACCTTGGTTAGGTTAAATATCGAGATATATCCTTAGGTCATAGATATGTTAACCAAATACAAGTAATTATTGTAAAATTACTGGCACGAATTTTGGCAATATGTGCAATGTGACATTGTACTTATAGACATGACCCTGGTTAAATGTCATGACACTATCTTGGGCCATGGATAATAAATGCATGAAGTATAATCATTATGCAAGGCAGCATAGAGAAGTTATGGCCCGGACTCGATTTGAACATTTCAGCGGACAGGCTAAAGATACAGACATACGGAAAGACAGATAGGTGAACAGACAGACGGTGTTTCCTAACTTGTAGAAGATTCCTATATACCCATCCCAAACTTTTTTGCAGACGTATAATAAAAAGCATTGATAGATACAAATATGATCCAGCGACCACAATTGTCTCCAGAACACAAGTTTGATCTTGATATCAAAGTCATATTAATTGCCTGTTATTCAATTATTATGATCTCTTTAAAAGTAGGCCAAATTCCAAGGTCATCGACCTTGGTGTCATTTGAAAGGGCTTCATTTGTTGAGTTAGTATGCCAAATAAGAAGTCTCTATTTCTTAAAGTTCAAAAGTTATAGCAGAGGTTAAAGTTGACAACATACAAACAAACAGACAGGGCAAAACAATATGTCACCGATCTTTCGATCCGGAGGTATAAAAAAGAATTATTTGATTTAATGCGTTCCTTGCTTTGTGTCTAAATTTGTACCCGTGGCCACCGGCTGGTACCCGTGGCTGTTATCTTGGCATAACCTATATATGGACTCGTAGGTATTTAAATACAGAGGTTGGATGGTTTGTTTGTTTATTGTTTAACGTCACACGATGACATCTCGATTATTGCACGTATTTTTGTGACGGTATCTGACTGATGCAGGATAATACAAATTTGGACCTTTGCAAAGTACCCACCTGAAGCAGTGAGGGATCTTTAATGTGCCAAGGTCTGCCGTGACACAGGACATCGGTTTTAACTGTCTCCTCCGAAAGACAGCCACCGGCATGACTTGAGAGGGGCTCGAACCCGCCACCTCTCGGTTGCGTGACGGGCGCTCGATCACTATGCCATAGAGGTATGCTCCGCCCGGTTAGGTCATTCCAATACGACAACAAAAGCTTGTCCGTTCTAAAGAAGGGTGTTACAATACCAATCCTTACACTGTTATTAGTAGAAAACGTGACCACGACGTAGCTATGTTATAAGAACGACAAAGTATGCCATGGACACGACGTAAAATATTGTTTCCGGGGGAAGTCTGGCTATGGGGGAACGCTCACTCTATAGCTAGTTGTAGAGTGGGACTTCCCCGGGGGAAACTTCTGTTTTAGAGCCAGCCTTCCCACGGGGAAGTCTGATTCTAGAGTAGGCCCGCCGGGGAAGTTTGGCTATGGGGGAACGCTCACTCTATAACACGTCTTACCGCAAAACTTGGTTTCACACCTGGAAAATGAGATTTATAAATATAGCTAAGGCATCGTCCATTTGAGAATCTGGGGGCCAGTTTTGGGGTTTTTTTTCCTCAACCTTGGGGCATAGGAATTTTTTTTTTCAGCAGAGCCAGAGCAAGAAAATTTTTTACTAATAAAATATTGTTGTATAATAATAAAAATTTGATAATAAGCACCGTCATTTTTTTATAAAATTGTACTTTATTCACCACTTTATAATCTAATATGTATATAGCAGTATCCTGCCTGTATCCTGGTGCGGGAAGTGGCCCATTCTTTTGTCAGTCAAACCGGTTCCAGCTGTTTTATACGCTTTTAGTCTATCATACTATTACTGATACGTGTACTTTGTATTTTCACCGACGAAATGAAACGAGGGTGAGACAAGGAGCGAAAGGAGGGAAGGAGATAAGAGGCTTTGGAGGTGCGAGGGGAGACGGCTACCCATTGTCCGCCCCTCATAAACTGTATTTGGCATATATCCAGTACAAACATTACAGTACTCAAAGGAAATATAAAAGCAACTTACTCTGCCGTATGACAGAAATCACCCCGAAATGGCGCTGTTAATAATGCAGTAATTTGAAAGAAGAAAAAAAAACCCAAAATAATAACACCACAAAAACTTTCGATTAAAGTGCAGTTGTGATACCGACTCAGGACGCTCAGTTGATATAACAGTAATCAATTAATTGGTGTGGTTAAACGGATTACAGCTCCTCTTTCCCACTCACCACAAAAGCAGTACAATCAAAGGACACACATTTAAAAATCTATAAATAGTACTCCATAGAAAGAGCAAAGATCAACAAGTTTCTTACATGTAAGTTCAAAATTTATAAACATAAAAACATGTGTAGTAATGCCAGGGAGGTTCAAGACCATCTCTCCTATGAAAAAGGCTTCAACAAGGCCCATCATATAGTCCCCACGCACTGTTAGTCAGCGTGTAATGTTCAAGTAAAATCTGTATATGACTGTATAAAAGAGCCAAATACAAGCCTTATTGCTTGTTAGATCATTTACGGGTCATATTGTCCATGACGAATACATTTCACTATTTTGGAACCATACGAAATAAACTTATCGGAACCTTAGACCCTCCTAAGTTTGCACACAGGATCACTGTAGAAATTGTGATGGGAATTTGACAAAAGTTACCTGTAATCCTGAGTTAAAAGTTTCAATGCTATCTGTAGTTTTTGTATAACAGTCCAAAGCGTTATTGCATGCTCTGCAAGTCGAACCACCTTAATTATATAAATACCATACGATGGGAGTCTAGGAACATCTGTGACCATCTATATAAGGGAAATTTACAATAGGAGATCTGAAATCTTCACATTTATGGTAAATATTTGTATGAATTTTATTGTTAATTATCTTTATGTATATGTCCAATAAATGTGTTTCTGTATTATAAATATTGTCTTTGTTTAATTGAATTTCAGGTAGATATATGTCAGAAATGTATCTTTCAAACTCAATATTATTGATAACTAAGATGTCGTTAAGATACAAGTGCATATAGCTAGATAGAAGTATCATTGAACATGTCAGATAGGATGAAACGTTTAGATTTTTGAATAGAATGCATGAAATCCCTCATAACAATATAGAAAAAAATCTGTTGTAAGAGATGCACAGTCAGTACCCCGCATAGGAATCCCAACAATCTGCTGATAAATCTTGCCAATACATTTAAGTAACAAATTTGGTACATATATATTTGCCCATGATTGAAGAACAAAAGATCATAATAACATAAATTGTAATTCTGGCGAGCGAAGCTAGCAGTAAAAATAGAGTTTTAACTACTAATGTTTCCAAAGTTTGATTTTAGATTACAATGGTCTATTGGAGACAAATTATTTTTTTCACTGTGTCACTGGGCAAATTAATTTGTTTGTCAAATCCAGGGCAAGGATTTTTTCCCCAGAAATCCCAGCACCCCCCGCCTCGATATCAGATAGACGATGCCTAAATAGTAGAGAATATACAAGCTTTGTCATTTGGCATACAGACTAATTTTATAGAAGTCATGTGCAATTATTGATACTGCATTCACATAAGAAAGCGTTCCAAGGAGGGGGTATGTAATGAATCTTATAAATGAGATCGTTGTTGACTTACGGCGATCGGTGATAACTTACTCTGGCATATGTCGGTTGGAATGCGGCTAAAATAAACGGTCAACGCTAACAAGTATTGCAGAACGTCGTCTGTCCACTATATCTTTACTGGTGCATTCAGATATCGCAGAGATATCCCTTTCACCACAGTGACCCTGAAATTGAAATCAAAATTATAGTTATTTGAGAAAAAGCAGTTCTATTCATAATTGACAAAAAGTGCCCTTCGACCATCCAAAAAGGAATTGATTAAAAAAATGTTTCAGGATCAAACAGTATTTGGACTTCCTTTTTTTTTTTAGTGTATCACTATCAAAACATACCATACACACACACCTACACACACACGCACGCACGTACGCACACATACACACAAACCAGACCCGGAATATTATTTTTCAGCGGGTGGTGGTTCCGAAATATTAGGGACAGGTAAAGCGTCATTTTTAAAGCAATTTATTTGACAACGTTTAACGTAATTTTACTTTATGTCTCATGTTTACATAATAGTTGTGCGTGACGGTATAAAATCCAATGTATTTTCAAGAGTGAGGAAATCGGAGGAAACTCTGTCTTCGGGTAATTGATTAACCAAAGTTACTTAACCATCGCTGGTTACAGAGCTCTATGGGATGCGAGCTCGCTGACTAAGCCTTTTGACGTCATCATTTCATAGATGACGCAGCTGTTACTAGTGGTGATATTCTATTTTCTGAGATATTACTTTGATGTAGGGTAGATCTTGGGGATAACGTAAACTATAAAGTTTGAAAAATTACACTTTAAACACTTCCATAACTGATATTTATGTCATCAGGGGCACAACTTCTAGTACTTAATAAACATAGCACACGGAAACTGTAGTTTCCTCAGTATAAAACCAATTAATTTGGAACATTGGACGAAATATGGCGGATGGATCCCAGAATAGTGCAGAATTTATTTAGAGGAATGGAAAGTTAGATCAAGACGAAACAAACTGAGGAATCATATAGATAGGTAATTAAGTGTAATATCAAAATATCATAATATTTCCAAATCAAGGCCTTTTGATGATTTGATTACAAACTAAGTTTAATGCATGGCAATAGATATCGAAGAGAGCACTGAGAAATGGAGAGGGGGAGAGGGTGAGACATCCTCTCACTACCAAAAAAGGGGGGATAAACCTTGAATTAAATTTCGTTTCGTAACATGATAAAAAATGGTCCATGATCGGCCAACCTCCACCCGGTTCCTACGGGTTTGTTAAGTGAAGTATAGCTTTCAACTTATGAGTACACTTTGTAACGGAAGAAGAAGAAAACTCGCTACCCAACAGAGTTGCCGCCGGATGGGATTATTTTTGTCACGAGATTTACATACAAAGTTTTGTTTACGAAAAACCAGCTGTTTCCGTCCCACTGCGCAGATCTGCGTGATACATAGTTTCAGAGGATTATAGCGATTATTTTCGGCCGGACAGACGAAGTCATGTTTTACTTTCACCGGTCTCGATCAATAGAAAGAGGCATACATGATCAGATCAAGCCGCAAAATGCTTTCGCCTTGGTCGACAATGACTCTCCGGGTAGACAAAATGGAATACTACCCTGTAATAAAGTGTAGTATTTATATAATTACGGAAACTGAAATATGTTACATGAGAGGGGTGTCCAACTTTTGTTACACAGTTCCACACCGTTGTTCAAAGTACAATCTGAGTTTTGCGCACAAAGACAGCCTGTTGCGAAATGATAATTTGGTCACTTAGGCACCGTCCATTTGATATTCTGGGTTGGGCCTGGGATTTAAAAACAAAAATCTTGCTCTGATTTTGACTAAAAAAATTGTTCTTCATCAGTTCAATCATAGACAGACCTACCATATTTGTTACAAGAATTTGATGGCAAGATATATCAGCATATAGTTGGGATTTCTATGGGTACTATGTGTGTGTGTGTGTGTGGGGGGGGGGGGGTGTTCATATATTCTATTCAAAAATCTAAACGATTCGACCTTATTGAGATGTTGATTGATACCTATAATTACATGTATATGTATCTTGACGACATTCTAGTTATTTCTAACCCCGAGTTTGAAAGATATATAACTAACATATACCCACCTGAACTTCCAACGGCGGATCTAGAGGGGGGGCGGCCCCCTTTTGGCCACATATTTAGTAGTAAAAATCCAGATTTTGTAGTAGTTGGGCTAAACACATGCCCCCCCCCCCTTTTTCGGAAATCCTGGATCCGCCACTGACTTCAGTTAAACAAAGGCAATATTTGTGATACAGAAACACTTTTCTCGGATCTATACAATAAGACAACTAAAAATAAAAGTCATACCAATAATTATGATACACATGACGATGTTAGATTTCCTGTTGTAAATTTCCCTTAGTTGGATAGTTAGAGATGTTCTTAGACTAGACTCCCATCATATGGTGTTTATAAAATTCAGTTGCTTTGATTTGCCAGCGCCTGCACTAATGTTTTGGACTTTCATACAAAAACATAAAACAAAAAACAAAAACATACAAATAGCGTTGAACTTTCAACTCAGGGTTACAAGTATCATAGACTTAGAAAAGCCTTCGGAAATTGTTTTTTAAAAGTCCTATTCAGAACTTTTATAAAAATTCGAAAATATTACTTTGTATTCAATGAAATTCCCCATCCCAATTTCTACGGTGATCTTGTGTACAGATTTAAGTGGGTCTAAGGTCCCAATAAGTTTATCTCGTCGGGTTCCAATATAGTGAAAGGCCTTCGTAATCTACAATAATATGACCCGGATACCATCAGAAGGACAGTTATTCTTGTATTGACCCCTTCTACACTCTTATATAGAGATTTTTACTTGAACCTGTACGCTTACTAACAGGCGGGTGGGGACTATATGGTGGGCCTTTTTGAAACCTTTTTCAAAGGAAAAATGGTCCTGAACCTCATTCTCTCTTACTGTTAATTGGCACTCTTACAGATCAAGGGACTGAGCTCGCTTCCAGATCGGTAGAGCACAGTTTACTCATGTTGATGTCAATTTATACATTTTTTTTTACCTTGGTCTTACTCAGCATTACTATACATGTTTATATTTTTATGACCTCTGAACTTGAGAAGGTTTCTATATGGAAGACTATTCATAGATTTTTAAATGTGTGTTCTTTGATTATACTGTTTTTGTGAAGAGTGGGGAGGAGGACCCGTAAACCGGTTAACCACTCCAATTGATTGACTACTGTCATATCAATTGACCGTCTTTGTATCGCAATTGCACCTTAATCGAAAGTTTTTGTGATGTTCTTGTGACAAGTTGTGTCTGTTTTTTTCTTTCTTTCTTTCTTTTTTTTTTAAATTATCACATTATCAACAGTGCATTTACGTGGTGATTTCTGTCAAGCGGCAGAGTCAGATGCGTTTATCTTTTTCTTTGAGTAATGTAATGCTTGTACTGGATATATGCCAAAAACGGTTCATGAGGGGTGGACAGGGGATAGTAGCAACCCTAGGTGAATTCTGCAGTGTATTCATATCTTTATGTGCTTAATGTTTGTGGATAGGGCTCAGTGAGACAAATTCAAAACAGTTTTCCTTTTACTGATATCTCTATCCTATCAAAAGGTGTGGCAGTGCCATGTTCTAAATTGTCATATTCTAATTTTGGAATTTACTTGGGGTGGTAAATACAAAAATTAGAACATGACAGCAGTTTGAAGATACCATATTTTGAAAATTTCATATTGTTTTCTTTATATAATTTATCATGATTTATATTGCGACTAAGACGGGACCGACATTTCTCACATTTTTAGAATTTTTGTCATTTCTCCGTCAGTTTTTTTTAACCCTGGGTAGCCCCTTTTCCCTTCACATTCCTACCTCCTTCTCTCCTTCCTCACCCTCCTCCTTCTAGTCTCACCTCATAATCATTTCAATATACACTGTATGGCGTCGTAATGATGGACTAAAAGCGTAACATAGCTGAGATCGGTTTGAGAATCATTTTGTCCAAAATAACAGTGATTATTATCAAATTTGTATTTTCATACAATAATATTTTATTGTTAAAAAAAATTCTTGCTCTGGCTCTTCTGAAAAAAGAATTCCCTTGTCCCAAGTTTGAGCTAAAAAAAAGTAATCTGGCTGGGTTGAAAAACCCAGACCCCTCCCCCTACATTTTCAAATGGACGGTGACTTGTAATGCTTCTCTCAAACACACATATGCACAAACACACATGTGCACATGGATCCAGGCGCGGGTCGAGAAATTTTGTCGAGAGGGGGCAAGCGCGTATCCAGAAATTTTGTCGAGAGGTATATTCATGTTTTTATGTGTGCATTACTTATTTTACATCGAGAAAAGTCATTTTCATCGAATCTCTGGGTGGGTCCACATCCCCCGTCCATCCCTTTGGATCCGCACATCGGGGGTCCACCCTCAATTAAATTCCGAGTGGAGATCCGCCCACATCTTTGTATGTAAAAACAACTAAATTTATATTGAAAAATATTAACAAGGAAAGTCATTTTCGCCGAATCTCAGAGTGAGTCCACCCCTCTGGATCAGCGCATTTTACATTCACAGTTCTATGATAATTTATAGTCTGCATCACATCGATCATTTATATCACCTTTACGGCATGCAGTTTTCCACATGATGTCTAGTATTACAGATACATAGTACTACAAGATAGTGTAGAACGTTACACATCGTGACCTATGTTTTATAAAATAGGTCTGCTTGACGATCGTTTGTCGCACGGTTTGGCCTCTTTGTCGTGCGATCGCGTTATGAGCAGTGCGGCAGGTTTGACGTTCCTGTTATAAGCACTGAGGAAATGAACATGATTGTTCCCGTTATTCTTATTTCTCTTTACCACTCGGATTGCTCCAGAAAAGTCACCGACGAACCTCTATTTCTAGTAGAGTCGTAGATAGCAAATCAAACGTGGGGACTCAAACCAAAGTTTCATTTCATTATTTACCTGTTTTCTCGATTTTTCTGCATTTTGGTGTACCGGGAAGTGGGAAGTTTAGGCACCAGTTATCACCCCCCCCCCCCCAAACAAAACCCCCAAAAAACCCACAACATTTGCTCCATTCCTTTCGACTCGATAAGCGTCGAAGTTTATGTCGGTCACATTATTTTATTTTTCGGAGTAACTATTGAATCTACTTATTTTCTAACTCTTTCTTTCCTGGCGCTAACATTTCCCCTATTTGACGATCAACAGATCTACAACAAGTTACTGTACAATAGATTATAGATCTACACTAAACTGACATGACGATATCTAAACTGAAATGTGTATACATATATAGGTCTCTACTATTGAGATAGGGATTTAAGAAATTCTGGAAGTAGTTTTGAAGTCATACAAAAATTCATATAATTCAAGTACATTTATTTATTTATTTATTTATTTATTTATTTATTTATTTATTTTGTAAGTATTATTTACTAAGACATTATAGTGAAAAGTGGAAAGGGGCGGCTCCTGCGTTGGTGCAATATCCTACAGCCTTATTGTTCATTCCAGGTCACGTTACACTGACAGCTATCTAATCTACTAACGCACGTGACACGTAAATCCTCCGTTATCCGTGTACGTCGATTCCGAACGGAGCTGCATTCGGCTTACCAGGTAGTGGGTTGTCCTGTCTAGCTTTTATCAGTCTCTTGATTGTGTGATCGGTGAATTTGAGACAATGGCAGGATTTCCCGAACCGATTCGTGACCCTGAAGTTAAAGTTACTCAGGTAAGATTTTGATTGTCAATTATTGAATTAATCAATTACTGCCATGCTTATGCTGCAGACACATGTGCAATAAGGAGGAGAGGTTCGAGGTTTGCATATCTGTCTATCAGATGATGTGATATGGAAAATTTTACGGACACATATAATTGTGCTATAATTACGAATGTATACGAGGATACAACTCATTTAGAATACAAAAATGCTGTAAATGCGTCTTGTGTTTAAAATGGTAATAAGATTCTGACCTTAGAAAATCTATTCATGAAAACTTGACCTGTTTTCTGTCTATATTTAGATTATTGTCCCATAGATTAGCTTTAGGACAGGGTTGTTATAAAAGCATAAAGAGAAAACATAGGGTTTGTTCTGTTGTAATGAAATTGAAGATGAATTAATATCATTTCGTTTTAATTACTTGTTAATTTGTAGAATTTTGATTGGAGATGACATTTAATCTAATAAACCGTAGGTATAATTCAGTTTATCCTGCAACGTTCACGTTCATATCAGTGCAGATTTTCTATAGGCCCTATAGTCGACACTTTCACATTATCTACAGGATTGTCATTTTGACAGTGGCAGAATCATCACTGTTCCCCCACATTAACGTAAGACACAATTAATGATATATTATGAAATCAAAATTTCTAAACAGCTGTATTAAAATGTGGACATAATATATGCTATACTGCTGTCATCAGTCTATCCATCCATCAGACTGTCCACTTCATCTTGGATTTTTCTAATGCAAAATACTTCGCATGCGCGGATCCAGAAATTTTTGTCAGAGGGGGTCCAACCAAAAAAGGTAAATTTTTTCTCTTAGACGAGGGGGGGTCCAACCCCAAAAATGCCCAAATATTACCTTTTTTGGTAAAATTTTCAGATTCCAGGGGGGGGCCAGACCCCCCTAACCCCCCCTCTGTATCCGCGCATGCTTCGTTTTCATAACTCCTCTTAAATCCTTGAGGAGGGGAGGAGGATTTTGATGAAAATTTGTATAAAGAAAGAACACTATATGTAGATGTGCATATTGGAATGGGAATGATGTCCAAAAGCATTGACAGGAGCTATGGCCCTTGGACTTAGATTTTCTATGCAAAATACCTTGTTTTTGCAACTCCTCCTAAACCATTTGTTGGATTTTGATGAAACTTTGTACATGTACAAAGAAAGATTACATTATGAAAATGTGCATATTGGACAGGAATTTTCACATCTCCTCAAACTTTAATACAAGTATTGTTGGTGTATTTATGAAAGAGGGGTGTCAACATGGTATTAATGTTGGATGTGCAAAGAAGATCAACTGACCTACAAAAAATAGAAGAAGAAAAAAACTTAACTATTTTGCCAGTATCAAAGGTAATCTAGATTAGCAAAAATTAGATTTGATACTTAGTTCTGGTTTGTGTTACACCTTTGACAAAGTGCAGGCGTATTATGTACAGATTCAGTGGTGTCCTGTTTTTACAGGAATCATTAATATTTGCCACTCAAAATGTCACTCCTACAGTTAATGTGAAAGGGCTATACAAAACAGAAAACAAATGTGTAATTTAACTACATTTGTAGATGTTCAAAATATTTAAATAATGCTTGTCTCGCTGTGAAACTCAATTTCAGACAGGGTATTCTGCATTACATGTCTGGTATTTTAAAACATACAGGGTAACCCTTAGAAATACATTTTGTAGATAAAGTAATGATAAAACACTTATGATTTTGTGTCAATAATGAATTCCTTACTTGGCTTATAGAGTGATATATTGGTTTGTGAGCAGCATGCACTTTTAAAGCCGATTATATAAAGTTTAGTTGTTGACAGGTCTACATGTGTTAACAAAATATGAGGTGCTCATCAACGTTGTCATATTATGCAATATGAATGACAACTCATTGCTTTCATCCTAACAAACCTGCATATTTTTATATCATATTAGTACTGATTTCAGTCGATTTTCTATGCAAGAACCAATCTATGATAGATGTGTGTGCAAGATCCAGTATTTTTAGTTCTAACAAAATTGTATAATAAGCAAATTTCTATGAGCTGAAATTACATGTGAAAAACAATGTATTTCAAGAGTTGACAGTCTTTTAATGTACCAGTATATGCAGTAACAGTATGTTACATATATACCTCAGACTAAAACTCCTCAGTAGTGAGGACCCTTAGGGGAGGACTCACTTCTCAAAATTTGCCAGTAGAACTCTGTCACTGGTATCTTAAATCAGTGTAGTACAAAATCACTATCCACTCATTCCATAAGTGCTGCAAAAGTAATAGATATGTTACTTGTATACTATTTCCTGTCACTTAAATAGAAGTATATCTGTAAGTACCTGGTAGTTAGGAAATGCACACTTGTGGTTTACACATTTCATTTCCCCCTCTGTCCATACATGATTTGATTAATAGGGACAAGTTCAGCATGTAAATGTACTTGTCATTTAGTACTTGAGATAAAACTGATAACAGTGTATACCTTACCTGGATTATATATTGTAAACATAGGTACATGTGGATCGGCTTTTGAGCTGATAATAAATCAATAGATTTACCACATGTATTCTAATGACATTATATACCCAGTATGATCATGATGGTCATCAGAAATTGACCAAGGCCATTCACCTACACCCATTGTCTGAAAACCCATTACTTTGGTCTTTACTACTCTTTGTGTATATATATAATCAACAAATTGGATGATTCTGAGTTATTATTAGAACAGGGGTAACAGGTCCTGTATTGTTGTTTAATAAATACTTTGTCATATTGATGAACCCTATAAATTTCCTTAAAGATTAGTTCTGCTTGGTTTTTAGTGCACAACAATATTAAGTAGCTTCTGATTTGTTATTTCTTGAGTAAATGTATCAAAGTGTCATGTACCATGTCCATGATAGCCCCATGGCATTTGTCTCTCGGGATATGCACTTTACTAATACATTTTTGTTCAGCATAACGTATGTAGTTCATGTATCAGAAATCTCGAACATAAAATCATATATGACATATATATAAATCACAGTGGTGGTTCCAGGATTTCTGAAAAGGGAAAGGAGGCACATGTGAAAGTCAAGTATTAACCAAAATACTCATACAGTTCTTATTATTTTGGCTACCAAATCTGAAGTTTTACTCATACTCAGCCCCCTGCCCCCCCCCCTCTAAATCCACCACTGTAGAAAAATTATTTGTGCTCCAGTGACAGATGTAGGATTAAAGAAGAAGATGATGGGATCATGATTACAAAAACTCAAAATAAAAAAAAGCGAAAAAAGAGACCCCCCCCCCCCCCCCCCCCCCCCCTCTAAATCCACAACTGTAGAAAATTATTTGTGCTCCAGTGACAGATCTAGGATTAAAGAAGAAGAAGATGGGATCATGGTTACAAAAACTCAAATTAAAAAAAGTGAAAAAAGAGACTATTTTATAATAATACATTTTTGCAACACTCTTGATATAAATCCTCTTAAATATATTATAGCAATATATGTACATATATATGTATATAATTGTGATAGATTAATAATGAATCACAATACCATATAAATTTTATTCCTTCACTCTTTGCATTTAGATAAATTAGTAAGGCAGACCTCAAATAACTTATTCCATCAGAGATGAAGATAGTTTATTAGATTAAGAGGTAATATTTAGGTGCATGTGATTTGGTTTCCATACCTAGGCCATCTTAGTAATGTCAAGGCTCAGTGATTCTCTCTCTTACACTATCTATTTCCTGATTGGTTCCACATGTTTCCCTTTGAACCAATCAAATCTTCAAAATCATGCATTACCCAGGTCTTGTATAACAACTTTCACCGAAGGTTTATCTGAAGAATGAAACACAAAGTTTTGACATTTTCCAAGATGTATGTAGGCAGGCTGAGGGGTTCTCTCTTAACATGAGATGACTGAAAATGAATGTGAACTTAAACCCATGTGCCAAAACATGTCGTGATGTATTTCTGAATAATGAATGTAAACTTAAACCCATCTGCTATGACATAACATGATATAAATGAAAAATGAATGTGAACTTAAAAAACATGTGCAATTACATGACATTTTATAACTGAAAAATGTCAGTGAACTTAAAAAGCCCATGTGCCATGACATTATGTAACTGAAAAATGAATGTGAACTTAAACTCATGTGCCATGACATGATATAACTGAAAAATAAATGTGAACTTAAACCCATGGGATTTGAAATAACATGATATATTACTGAAAAATGAATGTGAACTTAAACCCATGTGCCATGACATGATATAACTGAAAAATGAATGTGAACTTAAACCCATGGGATTTGAAATAACATTATATATTACTGAAAAATGGATGTGAACTTAAAAGCCCATGTGCCATGACATGACATTATATAACTGAAAAATGTCAGTGAACTTAAACCTATGTACCATGACATGATATAGCTAAAAAGAAATATGAACTTATTCCCATGTGCCATGACATGAGGTGATAAAATTGAATAATAATTGTGAACTTAAGTGTCATGATATGACTTGACTGAAAATGAATGTGAACTCATTTGCTACATGTCAGTCAAACATTCAGTGAAATGTATTTTCCTTATTTCAGTTGTTTATCAACAATGAGTTTGTGAATTCTGTCAGTGGAAAGACCTTTCCTACTATTAATCCAGTTAATGGTAAGAAGATATGTGATGTTCAGGAAGGGGACAAGGTATAAATTTTTTAGTTACTATTATATTTTTTGTATTATAGATTATAATTAGAGTCAAAGTATGACCTGGTAATTTTGATAATCAAACTATAATATATATCAGATTTAATAACCGCTTAATGATGACTCTTTAAGTAACCTCAGGTAAATGTTAATATTATTTAGAAATTTTGTAAAATTTTGTTGTGTTGATGTTCCTTTTAGAAGTGAAATGACAAAATGTCAAAAAAGTCTCAGTTAAGAGAATTAAAGTTGATCTATAAACTTTTGTAAAGCTTTGAATAGCAGGCATATAGATGTATAAGCTGTGTTTTCTTTTTATTTAGGCTGACATTGATAAAGCAGTAGCAGCCGCCAAAGAAGCATTTAAATTAGGATCACCATGGCGAACAATGGATGCCAGCAAACGAGGAGCACTTCTTATGAAACTGGCCGAGCTCATGGAAAAAAATGCCCAATATCTTGCTGTTTGTATATATAATTACATACAGTCAGTAAACCACGAATAGTAGATAATATATGTAAAGCATAACCATGAAGAAACAAAGTTTGACATGATTTTTAAGTCTACTAGTGGGGTCTAGTCTATTTTATGTGATATCCAGTTGTCTTTCATCTGTCTGTAAATATTTCTTGTTATTGGTATCTCCAGATTAACTGTCATTTCCAGAAAATCCAGTACAATCTCGCTTTGTACAGCTTATAGTATGTTTTTATTTATGCAAATTTGGATCTGGGCCTTGGGCCTAGAAAAGAGATCTTAACACTTTTTAGATTGCCAAAATGAATGTCTAGAGAGCTGTTGTCATATCCCCGACGTCATCATTGTCATCACCGCGTCCGTAGACAAAAATTTTAACCTAGGTCATAACTTTAGAACATTTATTGGCATTAAAGACAGGGCTTTAATACTTCACAATTGTATTCCTTGTATCAAGACCTTTAATTTGGTACCAAAATTTTTGACCTTGTGACCTTGACCTTGAAGTTTGACCTTTTAAAAAATTGTAACCTTGGTCATAACTTATGAACAGCAAGAGATAGGGCTTAAATTTGTGTATTCCTTATGACAAGACCTTTCATTATGAATATCAAAAATTACGTTTTGACCTTGACCTTGAAGATTGACATATGTAAAAAGAACTTTTGCTATTTCAGTTTGGTTGCTATTTACAAGCTCTGTTGTCTTCTGCAAACCCTTGTGTTATATTAGCCTATATAATCTTATAAACAGTACTTGTTTTCATAACTATAAATAGATAATTATTCACAGAAAGTTGTCTGATGTCTCATTTTGTCAGGGGTAGTTTTGCATGTGCATACATGTATTTTTATCTGGTCTTTGACCCTGGGATCCAGACGGAGCATGATCACTTTTCCTGTATAAATTTATATAATACTGTAGATACTCCTTTTTCCCATTTTTGTAGTGATTTTGATGAAATTTAAGAGGAAGACTTACTCAATAGCGCTGCCATGACCAACATACATATATAAGGAAAAAATGATAATGCAATCCAATGTGCTACCATGGCAGTTATCTAGAGATTCTTAGAAGTGGTATTTTGCCTTATTTTTGTAGTAATATTGACTTTGCTGTTAAGAAGTGATCTACTCATGTAGTCTGATTGAAAATTAAAAAAAAGTTGATTTTAGTAATTTTTAAAATATGACTGCCATTGTGGCTGTTGGTATGTTACATCTTTCTGTCAGTCATTCACCTCCTGTTTTCTATGGCTCCCCAGGATGATTCATAAGTTCCTTAAAATGTAAATTTGATGGAAGAAATATAATTGATTTTATTACATAATTGTTTTTCCTATGCTTATACAGAGCTTGGAGACCCTGGACAATGGCAAACCTTACATATCAGCATTTGGTGAAGTGTATTTTTCTGCAGCAACAATGAAATACTATGCTGGTTGGGCTGATAAAGTGCATGGCAAAACCATTCCTGTCGGTTAGTATAAATATACTGGTTTTCTGTTTTTTATGTACAGAGTTGTATAAAATTAAAGAACTGGATAAAAATAAAATAAAAAATCTACTGTAATTGTTTATAAACTGGGTAATGGTCAAGAAGATTTTCTTATTGTAAAAGGGACTAGTTAAACCAATCTGAATAAAACCATATCTTTATTCCGCTTCTCTATTTGTCCCATTGGGGATAAAGATCTGGCGATAACCCTGTAAAGGATTACGTTCTGGTGAACTCTGATTTTCTGCCAATCAGTGGATCCACTGCAGATTCCTAGGAATGAAATTAACATCCCCAACATGCGTGACCCACATGGTAGTTTTTGAACAGTATTTTTTACATATTGCGTCACTACCCGGTATCACTTGCCTAGCCGAGTCATTGATTGGTTATGGGAAATAATGGTTTTGGTGACTCATCAGAGTTCACCAGAATATGACCCCTTATGGGGTTTCGCCAGATCTTTATCTGCAATGGGACTAATAGATAAGCAGAATAAAGATATAGTTTTAATCAAATTGTAGTAAAACCTGTATCTACAAAAAGTATCATGGCCAATAGACTTTCATATCTATTTAATATCTAATTTGTTGATTGTCATTTCATATTCATTTGAGAATATTTTGTTTATTTATAATTGTATGTATACTTATACAGTATTGTAGACTTCCACGTACAGTAGGTTATTTGTTTATAATACATAAAGACTGTACTGTTTTACAGATGGTGATTACTTATGCTTCACCAGACATGAGCCTGTTGGAGTATGTGGTCAGATTATACCAGTATGTACATATTTTCTTTAACAATGTCATACTATAATCCTAGCATAAAATATCAAACTTATATTTGCGCATTAATTATTTTGTATAATCATGAGATTAAAAGTTACCAGAATTTGAAATATATATTTTATGCCCACTTGAGTCAAGAACTCAATTAAACTATAGTCATAATGATATATTCTGTTAACTTTTAACATTTTTATTACTTCTCCAGAATAAAAGATTTTGATAAAACTAGGTTGGGATGAAGTATTAAATGGTCTGCACACGTCTTCTTCACGGTTCTATCTGTCAAGTTTAGGATCTGACAATAAGCCCAAATTAGGGTCCTTTCATCTTACAAACTTCTTTAAATTGGTTGCATAAATTGTTTTCAAAATTTATTAGTGTGATTTGAAGTGGAGTAATGAGAATTGTTATTTTTGGTCCATCATGAAACACAAATTTTGGAGCATATCATTTTTTTTTTAAGATAAGCTGCATAGAATGATACAGTGTTGTTAATGGGTAAAATCAAAAGACAGATACAGATGATTTGGTTGTGGTATATGAAACGGTATAAATTTGTACACATAGATTTGAAACTGGGATTTGGCCCCAGGTTAATGGAGGAAAAACTTGTATGCACTTCTTTTCCTTAACCAAGTCAGATGTGGATGATTTCATGGTGGCATACTCAAGTTCTGACTTAAAGTTGTGCATCTGGGTTTTAAGCTGTGGGTCTGACCCCTGGGAAAAAATCTTGTCTCTACCTCTGTTTATCAATGAAAGGTATATAACTTTAGCAGTTTTGTTGGTGGTATATGAAAGGGTCTAACTTGAAGTTGTGCAGCTTGGTTTTAAACTTTGGTCTGACCTCTGGGGTAGGGAATTATGTCAACATGCAGGCATATCACGCACCTGTTTGGCAGAGATATATCTTTTGAAGTTAATTTGGGATATCTCATAAAATCCCAATAATATTTCTATGAAATCATTATATTGTAGTAGGTATATGGTTAGAGCCGTATGTCTTTTTGTTAAATACCATTTTCATATGTTTTCATCTTTATTTCAGTGGAACTATCCCATTCCGATGTTTTCCTGGAAGTTAGCCCCAGCCCTGGCTGCAGGATGCACGATTGTAATGAAACCAGCAGAACAAACCCCTCTTACTGCTTTATATATGGGTGAACTCTGTAAAGAGGTAAAGCCACTTGTCACACTCATCAGTGTTGATTCCATTTCTTAAGGATGATCTTGTTCATGAATGATACATATTGATATGAATCCATCATTGTATTTCATAGATAACAATCCTATTTCAAATTAAATATGCTATTAACTAGTTATGATTCCATACATAAGATCCATCTTTGTGCTTTATATTTCCCAGAAGTACATATACATGTAATGTATTACCTTATGATTTACACTAAAGGGAATAGACAGTAAAAGGTGGAACCGATATATAGCATGCTGTACCAGCCTTAAGTGACTTCATCTTTATAACTTTATATAAAATAAAAGTTAGTAATATCTACAAGTAAGGTCTAGATATGTTCCTTATCTTGCCGTTGTAGGCCGGATTTCCGCCAGGTGTTGTTAATATTGTGGCGGGTTATGGTCCGACAGCTGGAGCAGCTCTTACAGGGCACATGGATGTAAACAAAGTGGCATTTACTGGATCAACAGAGGTAGGTTGTCATACTCTTCTAAAGACATATTCTGTTAGATTACAAAATGTAAACATTTATTTGGTTTGGTCATTTAGACTGATCAACTTTTGTTTTGTTTTAATTTGTTTGTTTTCTTGCTGTTTCACACCACAACAAAGTCATTTCACTTATATGCTGGCAGCACCTAGCTGCTTTGGTATATGGCTTCATTACCTTGTTCTATGTATCTAACCCATTCAGCAGTGAGTACTTTTATATGTCTGACACCATATCATGTGACAAAGGGGCCTTGGTGTATGGCTTCCTTACTTTGTTCTATACATCTAACAATTTAATTAAAGCCATTTAAAATTAATTCTTTGTTTCTCAGACACCGCCGCATGCTCAGATTTGCAGGCGACGAGTCGTATTTCTTGCAACTTCAGGAAAAAATAGCGTCATGTCTCTGTTTTCATCCATTGTTAGATATGAAATATCTATTAATAGAACACCTTTTTGTCTCTAGTAGAAACAGAAAGTACTTTGTCAGTGTTAATAAAACGCTTAACGTAATGCTGTTACCAAAAACGTCTTTATGACCTTACTTGAAAGTATTCCATAGTAACAATACAGTACAAATGTAAATGGCAGCCAGGGGGGAGAAAAATAGCTTTTTTCTTAGCATTAAAGTTAACTTTAAGGAAGAAATAGTCGTGCATTGAAAAAATATAGGAGCCGCATATTAAAATTTGCTTTGCCGAGAGGAAGATTTCATTCATTTCAGCCAAACTTTTTTTTTGAAATAGTACTGTTTGGGGAAAAAATATACAAAAAATGGATACCCTACCTACCTTGCCACATTTTTGAGACCCATTTGTCTGAGAAACATAGATTTAATTTTATGTGGCCTAAGCAATGAGTGCTTTTATATTTCTGACACCATATAGTGTGACAAGGGGTCTTGGTGTATGGCTTCATTACCTTGATCCATGTATCTAACCATTTAAGCAATGAGTGCTTTTATATTTCTTACACCATATAGTGTGACAAGGGATCTAGTTACACACTGTCTCATCCAAAGGACAGATGAGACAAAGACAAAGTTGAATCACTAGAGAAAAATCAGAATGGACAATCAAAATTGAACCTAGGGTGGTAGATTTAAGCAGGGAATAATACAAAACATAACTTACCTGTTTGGAAAGTTCATTTCCAGTGTAGTGGTGTCAGTACTTAGTACTACTAGTGTGCCTGCCTGACAAATAATATGTTATACTGTATTTGAACCAGAAGGATTCATACTGTAATACAATAAGCATTGTCTTTTGTACACTAATTCATTACTATGCTGATACAAAAATATTACAAGATGGGAAAGTGATCAGTCAAGACGGGACAAAAATGTCAGTTAAAGGTTTGGTTACCATAATTCATGAATTATATATCACTAACTTCTGGACCCAACATTTTGAGCTAAATTTTAGTGTGGTGAAATAAAGACAGACAGAATCCTTCCATTATCTTTATAAGAATGTTTTATTATCAAAGTAAGTATTAGAATATCAAAAGGTACATTATTGCTTTCCTATTTGAGGAATATGTTTTCTTTATTTGTTGATGGCCTTTCTTGTATTTGTAGATTGGACAGCTGATTCTTCAAGCAGCAGATGCTACCAATCTTAAGAGAACCACCCTGGAATTGGGTGGGAAATCACCCAACATAATCTTTGCTGATGCAGACTGTTAGTATATCAAAGAAAGATAACTCTGTCATCCCTCCATAAAAAATCACCAACCAAAGTACATTGTGCTTGAATCCAACAGCAATCACAATTTCTTCTGTTTTCACACGAAATATATACAGTACATTTGTACTGCTATTTCTATTTCACTGAAATTTTAATCCTAAGCTAGCGTATTTGCATATTAATGTACATATTATGATATCGAGTGGGTATTAAAAATATCTTCACATATTTCTGTCGTTTTTAGAAATTTTTTTCGTAAAGTTTTCACCTTTACACATCTCAAGTCCATAATTGTATCTGTGCAGTAAACATGCATTTTAGTAACATGCTCAGATATAAAGAAAACTTTTGAAAGAACTGTTTTGAATGTAGGTTTTTGAAGACTGAATGGAAGTTAGAACCAATGGAAATTTCTGTTTTTGTTTAATGTTTAGGTATTAATTTTTTTAGTGGACAATTCTGTCAAAGAAGCCCAGGAAGCTGTGATGACAAATGCAGGTCAATGCTGTGTGGCAGGAAGCAGAACTTTTGTTCATGAAGATATTTACGATAAGTTTATTGCTAAAACCAAAGAGTTAGCTGAGAATAGGAAAGTGGGTGACCCATACGATCCACAGTCATACTATGGCCCACAGGTATATATAAAGAAACATGTACTTGATGTCCAAAATTATTACTATCGATACAATAAATGTAGAGACTAATGCTGTTTTTTATTGCATTGAAACATTTATATTGAAAGTGTAAAATAAATATAAAAGTATTCATGAAATAAAGCATTTCTTGGGACATTACATTAACAAAATACAGTTGACACTCGTTATCTCGAAGTCCTTGAAGTTGAATTTCCGTTTATCTTAAAGTCTAGTTCAAATCCCGAAGTTTTTTCTTTAATTTCTGTACTAATTTACTTCAGTTTAGTAATGGCTGATTTTTTTACCATTTCACCTTGATCAACAAGGATTAGATAATTGGATTGCATCGGCACTTGCTATCTTAAAATATGCTAATCTCATTAGTAAAAACATCTTCATGTATGCAGATTAAAGGCCAGTATTGTTATTGCAGCTTGTAAATTATTAAATTAATTAGAAATATAAAGAGCTGAAAATACGATTTTCAATTTTTTACTTCATTTATCAGCTTTTCATTAAGATGACAGATAGTAGTTAAACTTTAATCGGTAGAAAGATCCATTACACAGAATGAAATATAAAGTAACAGGTAAACAATGCATGTATATTCATATGTTAATAAGAATGATTTCTGATTTTTATCTTAAATTCCTGATAAGTAGAAATATTTGCTCTGGTCCCCTTGACTTCGAGATAACGAGTTTTAAGTGTATGTTCAGAAAGAATGTAACAATTTTCAATTTATCTGTATACTTCAGTAGTAAAGCTTATATACAATTGGTCAAGTAGAAGTGGGTCTATAATATCCTTATTTAGAACCAAGAAGGTACGAGTATGGGTTGAGGTGTCATTTGTTTAATCTTTTTTAACCAATATCTAGTTATGTAGACCTTTTCACTATTACTGCAGGATTAATGTTTTGGTCAGCAAATGATAAGATTTCTCGTAAAATGTTTGATGTCATAATAAATAATTGATTGCTACTGATGTCATTTTGCGGGAACAGTCATGATTTTGCCAAACAAAACCCCAGTAATGGTGAAAGGGTCTATAGTATATATTAAATTATTAATCTTTACTGTTACAATTAAATATGTTTGTTTAACTGTAAGTGATCAAAATGCAAATTCATTGCACAAGTTGACAGATTAATTATTGCATAATATGTCACTAAGATAGATCTCCTGTATGTGGGTGCCACCTGTCTGGTGTATAGTTTGATAAATTTTGACTTGTGTAACAGATTTTCTCCTTGCAATGGGGGTTGTTTCACAGACAATTGTCTACTCTAACGTTGGACTATGGTTTGATTGTTTAGTGCATAGGAGCAAGTATCAGACAATTCAGACCCATACCCTTCTAGTGCTGAGCTAAGTACCTTAACTACAAAGCAATACTGGGTCCATTGCATTAAGCAATTACTCTACCAATACACCTGAAATGTCACATTGGTACTCAACACTATAAAATAAAACAAAATTTCCAGCAGTGATTATACTTAAACTCTAAGCAAAAGTATGCATTAAGTGTCTATAGCTTTGAAAAAGATTTGTGTCTCATGAAATGCAGTCTTCAAATAAATGTCTTTTAGAGGTACATAAAGTTTGTAATTCATCTCTTTCAATTTATATCTTATTTCCTTGGATGTTGACTCAGACATATTTGACAAATGCTTTGTATACTTAGGAGATTCTGTTAGTAAAAATGCTAGACTGAACAAGGACATGGAATATAATGATGTAGTCTTCATTTTAGATTGATGATGAGCAGTTTAACAAAATCCTGGCTATGATTGAAGCAGGCAAAAAGGAGGGTGCAAACTTACTTACTGGTGGAGAGAGACATGGTGACACTGGATTTTTCATCAAACCAACTGTGTTTGCTGATGTCAAAGATAACATGAGGATTGCAAAGGAAGAGGTAAGTAAAGAAAGGTGAAAAAGATCAGTTTGTTATTGTTAGGAGCAATACTTTTGAGCTCACCTGAGCCAAAGGCTCAAGTGAGCTATAGTCATAGCCCGCCACAATAGACACATTAAGTAAAACCTTGTCCGGGTCATCACTTCTTCCCCTCTGCATGGATTTCAATAATATTTCACAGAATTGTTGCTTAGGATTCCAAGGGTGTGTCAAGATTTAAAATCAAGGTCATAGGTCAAAGGTCAAAGTCATAATAGACACAATAAGTAAAACCTTGTCCGGGCCATAACTTCTCACTCTGTGCACAGATTTCAATAATATTCCACAGAATTGTTGCTTAGGATCCAAGGGTGTGTCATGACCTTGAACCAAGGTCAAAGGTCAAGGTCATAATATACACATTAAATAAAACTGACTTTGACCTTTGACCTCTGATAGTAAATAGCACCTAGGATTATTATGCCTGCTCTATGGATGCCTCATGGGTTGTCATAAAGGGATAAATTATTGCATGCCTCCACTTTCTTACTGTGTGTGGGGGTGGGGATTTGTCCTGTTAGGTCAGCTCTAGTTGGTTCTGTTCTGAAATCGAATTTCTGATGTTTTTTCGACAATTTTTGGACTTAGTAATTTCAATGCAGAAAAGTGTCATGTTTTTCAGTTAATTGATAATGGTGATTTCTTATGGAATGTTTTGATCATAATTATGGCATGGAATATTATTGTGAAAGGATTTTGTCAATATTGAAATTTTTGGATTTTATGTGATTTTTTAAAGACTTCCAAAAGAAAAAAGGGGGGGGGGGGTTTGCTATTTTTCACATTTTCAACTTTTTCTGTAAAACTGTTACAAGGATTTTAATAAAACTTTGTTGATATAAATAACTGATGGCCTTCAAATTTTGTTATTTTTGTACAGACCTCTTAACAGGTGGCGCCACCACAGTCAAAAATAGGTCACAAAAGAGTGCCCTCTTTGACAATCTTCTTCTTCATACTGGCTGTATATAGAGACAAACAGAATGCATAGAAATGATCTAGAGGGAGGAGTGAAGAAGTATTGTCATTTTGGTTCCCTTCCAAAATCAAATTTTAGAAGTTTTTTCGACATTTTTTGGGGCTTGGTGATTTCAATGCAGAAAAGTGTCAGATTTCCTAGTTAATTGATAATGATGATTTCTTATAAACTATTTTGATCAGTTATCAAAAGGAATGTTATTTTGAAATAATTTTGTCAATATCTCAATTTTGGAATTTTTCATGAATTTTTAAGACTTCCAAATGAGAGTGTATAGGGACAATTCTTCACATTTTTAAGTTCTGCTGTTTACCACTTGAAAGATTTTGATGAAATATGTTATACATGAAGAACTAAATGTCCCCTATCGATTTTGTACATTTCATCCAAATTGGTCAACAGGTGGTGCCACCATGGTTAAAAAATAGGTCTTACAATGGTATATATACCACTCGGTAATTAAAATATTGAGAGTAGTGGTTCAAATCCAGCTGTAGTCAATTTTTTTTTTCATTTGTTTACATATTGTAATAAGTTTTAGATGTTTCACAACACTCAACATATGAAATTATGCCATTTTAAGTTGGATCTGGACAATATTTGAAACAATTGTTCTTCATGATTCAGACTTGAAATCAGTCAACAAAAGGTCCCACCTAAAGAAAATGACTAACTTGTTGGCCGAATCACATCTTGTAGAGACAAAGGAAATGCTTAATATCAAAATCATCTGAATGTATGTGCAAAAAAGTGTTGTTGTTTTTTATTCTTGTCTGAAATAAAATTTGACATATTTTCAACATTTGTGTTGACTTAGTCACAGTAATGCAAAAATAAATGACGTCTTCCTTCCTGCATGACTGATCATCTAGGTACTCAGGTGAGTGATATAGGCCCACTTGGGCCTCTTGTTTAAATATTGCTCCTAACAGTAAGAAACTGATATACAATAGAATTGGTTTTATATGCCATCAGTACGATAGATCGGGGGCATATCGTTTTTGACCTATCTGACTTTTTGTTTGTTTGTTGGTCTGTTTATTTGTTTATCTTTAGATTTCACCATAACTTTTGAACCATGAGAGAAAGAGACTTCATATTTGGCATGCATACCCAACTAACAAAGCCCTTTCAAATTACACCAGTGTCATAGATCTTGTGACCCTGACTGTGACCATTGACCTACATTTTAAAAATTGCCTTGATTGGACTTTGTTGCCGCTGGGGGCATTCCTGTTTCACAAACACATCCTGTTAAATACCTGAAGTATTATAAACATTCCCTTACATTGCATAATGGTTTGCTAATTAGTGAGCATCTCCTACTATTACAGTGAGGAAGTGAAGTACCTTCTAAATCTGATAAGTAAGGTCAACTTTGTATGTAATGAACATTTGATAAAACAGGTATTTTTTTTATTTTATCAAATGTTCATTTACAGATAATGAAACCATTTTGATATTGATGTTTATATATATGTATGTCTGAAGTTACAGATGTAAAAATGAGTCTTTTTTTGTATAGATTTTTGGTCCTGTACAGCAAATTATCAAGTTTAAGACAATGGAGGAAGCCCTTGAGCGAGCCAACTCTACCCATTATGGTTTGGGTGCAGCCATCTTCACAAATGACATTAATAAAGCTATGATGTTTGCTCAAGGAGTCCAAGCAGGAACTGTCTGGTGAGAATTTCCATAATGTTTATATATAGTTATGTTTGCAATCATTTTCATTCAATAACCATCAGTGGTGGTTTGTAACAACAATGACTGGTTGTTATCATTTATTTTTCAGGATAAATTGCTACAACACTGTCAAGTTACAGGCTCCATTTGGAGGATTTAAAATGTCTGGAATAGGCAGAGAATTGTAAGTAACATCATTTATTTGAGGACTTATTTGTACTTTTTGTACCTTTTTTTTTTAAATAAATGGTTATCTGTACTTACAGTATTCCATATATATTGTATCCTTGGTTTTGAAATCATATATGATTGTAAGAAATGGTCTTACTGTTTGGCTGTTTTCAACAATACACAATTTTGCAAATACTAAAATCTGTCACAGTTTGCATTGTCACGTAACAAATCCATTGTTCTCGATGTGGGCACTTTTATGCGGGCAACTTATGTTATAATTATATAACGTCATAACAATCACAAAGTGCGCGTGTATGTTGAAGTTATTGTAGTTGCAATACTCGGTACTGGAGTGCAAAAATATGAAAAATAAATCTTGCGGTTTATCTATATCTGTTGTAGACTTAATAGTATGGCTCTCCTTCCCTCATCTGAAGTCTGTAATCTTTCTTTGTCTTCCTCCATTGCTTCTGATACAGGATTTGAATTTTAGGGTTTCATATAAAGTTGTCCTAAATGAGACTTTTATTTCTCCAGTTTTGCCTTCTTCAATACTTGTCTAGCACTCCTCTCTAATTGACAAAATGTTGCACATCATGACATGGGAGTATAACTAGTAGATTGTCTAAACTGAATTTTCTTGTGGTTCATACATTTGTAAATTTTCATTTTCCAGAGGAGAGTATGGGATCCAAAATTATTTGGAAGTAAAGACTGTGAGTATTTATCTCTTTTATAAGTTAAAAAGAATTGAGCCTTTAATAATATTGTGATACTATCATCAATATCTGTACTTTATCACTATCATTAGTTCCCTAGATCATACCTCAACCTTACATGTACAGAGTAAATAGGGGTATACACGTCTGTTGGTCTGTCTGTCTTTCTGTTCTTCATACATGTTAAGTTACTATATCCAGATGATCAGAGAGTAAATTTCACCATCCTTAGCAGCTTTCTTTTAAATTAAAATATAAAGGATAATAAAAAGACTTTGTATCAACAGATGTTTGGCCAACACTTGATAAAGGCCAGTCGGCCAATAAGTCTTGGAGACAGAGTATTTTTGTTATCATAATTTGTTAATGACTTCCCTAATTGATAATTGTACAAAATATACACATGAAATTCAATTTTTGATACTTTTACTTGCGCTATTCCAGAGTTATACCACTTTATAATGCAGTGCAACAATTCCAGACAGGATCTTCTATATAATGGGAGAAAGACATTTGTGGAAAAATCAAAATTTTCAATTTCCAAATAATTTAAGGAAAAACTATTAGAACACATTTCATATTTGGCTTTATCCATGAAATCAAAATATAGGATTAAGTTCAGTGTTTGCCACTTTTACTTACTCTATTTGAGAGTTATGCCCCTTGATAGCCCAATTTTTATGTTTCCTGCATATCAAAGAATAGTCTAAGAATGAGGTTTATACCCGTGCAGTATAGAGAATATTTTATTCAGCAATATATATTTATTAGTCACTTGCATCAGTTTGTTTGTGCAGCTGTCTGTTAGAATTTAGTATTTGGTGGATTAGCATTGACCACTGGATCAACTTTTCCTAGTTGATCTTTGAATAGACTACAAAACATGGAATCATTTATCATTTTGTTTATATTTTCATCTATGGTCCATTCTTCTGGTTGCATTTCTATACACCCACATTTAAAAATGTGGGCGTATTATGCTATACTGCTGTCATCTGTCTGGCCATCCGTCCATCCATCCATCCTTGTCTGGGCTTCTCCTCTAAAGGGGGAACAAAACTTTTGATGATGTGATATGAAAGGGTGTGGCTTGTAGTTGTGCATGTGGGTTTCAAAGTTGGGGTCAGGCCCCTAGGGTGGGGGAAAATGGACAGGGTCGGAATAGCTTGTCCGGGCTTCTCTTCCTTAACTAAAGGGGGAACAAAACTTTTGATGGTGTCATATGAAAGGATGTGGCTTGTAGTTGTGCATGTGGGTTTTAAAATTGGGGTCAGGTCCCTGGGGTGGGGGAAAATGGGCGGGGTCGGAAAAGCTTGTCAAGGCTTCTCCTTCAAAGTTGGGGTCAGGCCCCTGGTGTGGTAGAAAATGAGCGGGGTCTTAAAAGCTTGTCCTGGCTTCTCCTCCTTAAATAAAGGGGGAACAAAACTTTTGATGGTGTCATATGAAAGGATGTGGCTTGTAGTTGTGCATGTGGGTTTCAAAGTTGGGGTCAGGCCCCTGGGATGAGGGAAAATGGGCAGGGTCAGAAAAGATTGTCCGAGCTTCTTCTCCTTAACTAAGGGAGGAAAAAAACTTTTGATGGTGTCATATGAAAGGATGTGGCTTGTAGTTGTGCATGTGGGTTTCAAAGTTGGGGTCAGGCCCCTGTGGTGGGGGAAAATGGGCAAGGTCGGAAAAGCTTGTCAGGGCTTCTCCTTCTTAACTAAAGGGGGAACAAAAGTTTTGATGGTGTCAAATGAAAGGATGTGGCTTGTAGTTGTGCATGTGGGTTTCAAAGTTGGGGTCAGGCCCCTGGTGTGGGAGAAAATAGGCGTGGTCTTAAAAGCTTGTCCTGGCTTCTCCTCCTTAAATAAAGGGGGAACAAAACTTTTGATGGTGTCATATGAAAGGATGTGGCTTGTAGTTGTGCATGTGGGTTTCAAAGTTGGGGTCAGGCCCCTGTGGTGGGGGAAAATGGGCAGGGTCGGAAAAGCTTGTCAGGGCTTCTCCTTCTTAACTAAAGGGGGAACAAAAGTTTTGATGGTGTCAAATGAAAGGATGTGGCTTGTAGTTGTGCATGTGGGTTTCAAAGTTGGGGTCAGGCTCCTGGGATGAGAGAAAATGGGCAGGGTCGGAAAAGCTTGTCCGAGCTTCTTCTCCTTAACTAAGGGGGAAACAAAAGTTTTGATGGTGTCATATGAAAGGATGTGGCTTGTAGTTGTGCATGTGGGTTTCAAAGTTGGGGTCAGGCTCCTGGGGTGGGGGAAAATGGGCGGGGTCTTAAAAGCTTGTCTGGGCTTCTCCTTCTTAACTAAGGAGAGAACAAAACTTTTGATGGTGTCATATGAAAGGATGTGGCTTGTAGTTGTGCATGTGGGTTTCAAATTTGGGGTCAGGCCCCTGGGGTGGGGGAAAATGGTTGGGTCTTAAAACCTTGTCTGGGCTTTTCCTTAACTAAAGGGGGGACAAAAGTTTTGATGGTGTCATATGAAAGGATGTGGCTTGTAGTTGTGCATGTGAGTTTCAAAGTTGGGGTCAGGCCCCTGGGGTGGGGGAAAATGGGTGGAGTCAGAAAAGCTTGTATGGGCTTCTACCATTTAACTAAAGGGGGAACAAAAGTTTTGATGGTGTCATATGAAAGGATGTGGCTTGTAGTTGTGCATGTGAGTTTCAAAGTTGGGGTCAACTCCCAATAATTTAATCACATAACACAGACAAAATTTTTAGTTATTTCATTAGGTTTACAGTACTGACGAGGATTCACTCGTTCATAACATGGATGTCTGGTTCATTGAATTTTGTAGGACCTTGAAAGTTTCTCTGGTATCAGAGTTTGAAAACTTAGTTCTTCTTTCACACATCCATTACCACCACATTAAAACATGATGCGGGCGTATTATGCACCCATTAGCGGTGCCCTGTTTTTGAAAAATGAATAGCAGGTGACACAAGTGTTCCCTCAAACAATATAGTCGAATATAAACCTCAGTACCTGTCTGTTTGTTTGTTTGTTTATCTGTCTGTTGTCAACTTTAACCTTGCCATGACTCTTGAACCATGAAAGATAGAGACTTCATATTTGGCATGCATATTCCACTAATAAAGCCTTTTCAAATTACACCAAGATCATTGATGTTGTGACTTGTTTTTTTTTCTTCAAATTATTACATTATTAAAAGAGTATTCCGTGATGACTTCTGTCATTGACAGCTGAGCCAGATGCTTTTATCTTTTCCTTCACCAGACTATGATTTCTTCCTTCACCAGACAGCAATGATTTCTTAGAGCATCCAATACTGATTGATAAGGCTTTGCTGACCGAGATGAGGATTACTTAATGGCACATACAATGAAACATGATACTCTCCATAATTTGGCTTTAATTATAGAATATGTACGCGTGTTACATTCTAGGTCGTCACAGTACAGAAGTTATCCTATATATGAAAGTATGGGTTTAATTGTTGACTTTGATATTGAAAGATCTAGAATGATTTATCAAAAAGCATTTTATAGAGAGAATTGAGGCTTCACAAATGTGTCTTTGTTGCATCAGGCATTGCTCACTGAATTTCTGCAGATGTGAAAATTTGTGGTTCACCTTCATCAATCAAACATCAACATATATCAAATGTATTCACCTTTTATAAATATCTTTAAGTTCTTATGGTTTTAGTTGCATCAATTCTTACGTTTTTTTTGCCCTTGAAATATGATGTAATATTCTTAAACAAATGATGACAAGGTCTTTTGTAACATCTTTCAGGTGTGTATGAAAATACCACAGAAGAATTCCTAACTTCACAGGGTCAGAGGTGCTTTAGGCAGTGCTGCATTCAGACAATTCCCATGTTATTTTATGGTGCTTTTGAATCATACAAAATACTACGATTATGTACATTCAATTTCACATATAGATTTTGTGAAGTAGAAATTATTACACAACAGAAGTTACAAAGATTATTGTACTGAGTACAGTTTAATTTTGTATTCTAAGCCAGAACTAAAATAAAAAAAATTTATTATCCATAATCACATGTATTTGTAAATTATGTACATATATATAACAGAATGAGATAAGTTCTTCTGTAATTTTTATCCCAAAACTTTACGCTGTGTTGTAATTTTACACAATTTTACAAATCAGCAATATATACAAGATTTTAAGAATGAATTTATTGTTTTGTGCTCAAGTTGTTCTGTTTTAGTATTACAACTATTTACTTAGATTATAAACAGGGTTTTCTTAGGAGAACATTTTAATAGAAAATCCAACTGAAGTTAACATATTGTATGTGCCTTATTTTATGTCTTGCACCTTACAAATGAACAGTTTTACTAAGGATTTGTTACTGTAAATCTTAGTTTGATGCTTATAAAACATAGAAATACTTTGTTTTGTTAGTTATGATTTGTATTATAAAAAAAGACAAAAAGAATAAATGTCTGTACACATATGTTGGACTGGACTCAAATAAAAATTGTTATTAAAGGTTTCATAAATGTAGCAATCAAAACTAAAACAAAATTACATTTCCAGAGAAAAAATAAGATGGCTGTCATAAGAATAATTAAGAGTAATTCAATTATCTTAAAAAAATATTGATTAATCTCCATTTGGGTACATGTACTGTTTATTTTTATGTCACATCTAGGAATCCCTTGAGCAATTCACTGTGAGATTTTTCTTTTTTCTTCCCTCCTCTTTCACAACATTTGTACTATGTTTCTGTGGAAGGTTATGCATCTTCTGATGGTTGAGGGACTGCATGTTTGACCACCTTTTTGTTGGGTACATTGTTACTTTTTCTTTGGCTGCGAAATTCAGGAAATCTAAGAGTCCCATCTGCATTCATGTAACCCTTTGCTATAGGAAAATGGACTGGAGATGCAGGAGTATGGCTTGTATCTAGTTTTGAATATTCATGTTTTTTTGTTGATATTTTTTCTAATCTCTTCTTTCTGACCCTTCTCCCATTTTCAAACACTGGTACACTTAACGTACCATCCCCTTCCACATAACCTTTTGCTATTGGTACATTAACTGAAATGGACTGTGAATGTTCAATCCTTTCTGAATTGACATTGGTCTTGGGTTTTGATTGATCAGCGTGGGTATCTGAAACTTGTCAATAAATCTTCATATATTGTTGGATCATTGGATTTACATGTTTTTCACAAACAGTATAACATAATACCAAGATTGTTGTGAGATCAACAAATGGGACTTGCAATTGAAATGCTGTTGTTTTGTTTGTTTTATTTTTCTTTTCTTTTTTTTTTTGTTGTGAAGCATACCGGTAGCAGCACACAGGGATCACTTTGTCCCGCATGCATCTGGTAGTCACACTTTCATATTATTGCCTATGAAAATCTTTGTTATTTAATATGATAAGTTGACAAAACTTTTAAGGATTAACAAACAAACAAAGACCTATTGGTTGGCACCAAAAGTTTTGATCTTATGACCTTGACCTTGTAGTGTGGCCTTCATTTCAATAAATTTAACCTTGGCCATAACTTTTTAATGGCAAATGATAGGGCTTTGATATTTCACATCTGTATTTCTTGTGACAAGGCCTTTTTGTTGACACCAGAATTTTTAACTTAGTAACCTTGACCTTGGAGTTTGACTTTAAAAAAGATTTAACCTTGGCCATATTTTTGAATGGCAAGTGACAGAGTTTTGATATTTCATATGTATATTCCTTATGACAAAGACTTGTGACATCTGAGTTTAACCTCAAAGATTGAACTACATTTAGGATTGTCCAGTAGTCACACTTTTTTCGCAATAACAGATTACTTTTTTGCCTTTTTAGTCCATACTGATGATTTAGTTGATGTGAAAGTGTTTATGTCAAGGTCAAGCAGTCTATGTTTTTGATGTCAATAGAAAAAAATAAAGCCATTTCAAATGAAACCAAGGTCGATAACCATATGACCATTACTGTGAACTCTTTGATAAGAATAGCTGTTTTGGGCTGTTGCGGTAGTACACAAAGCCCTACAGGCGACACATGTTCACTTTAACACCAATTCTAGGGGTTTTTAGCCATTATCTTTTCCTTTAGTACAAGTTTGGTGTTGGATTTCGCCTGGACACTCAATTTTTTCTCGAACATATGCTAGCGATTTGCACGGGTATAAATTGCTTCCCGGAAAGATATTCTCTCTAAATAACATATGTACTGTTGATATTACAGTTTGAAGTTAAGCGTAAACATTTGATATCTGGTCCTTTTTATTCGATCATTAATCACGACATACATTGTACTATAAGGTGTAACGGAGACTCCGATGTGGGAAAATGTGACGTTTTTATACGACCTGCATAAAGGAATATCCGGCTTATACGTGGCTCAAGCAAGCGAGTGTGTATTTAGTTGTATTTGTCACTTCGGCTCTGCGATTTTCTGCACCACGTACCGCTTGTCGCATTATGCGTAAAGAAAAATCTGAAGTAAAACTCTGTATCGATTAAGTGAACAGTGCGAAATGTGAGCATTTTGATTAAATTTTAAAAATCCTCCCTTCACTCGCGTATTTTAAACAAAAAGTTTGACTGAAATCGTTAAAATTCAGCATATATGATTATATAGATAGACAACATTTTAAAATTGGACCATTATTTACATTAAATTTATTTTATTCTTACCTTGAGCTGAAGTATTCGTCCATAACAAGAGGAACTCGACTATGAAGAAAAAGTACAAAACGCTACGGTCCATCGTGAAACCTAATTCAGCTCTGGCTGTTTAGTGAATAAGAACTAATCAAACCAATTTATCAAGCATTGTAATTAATTATTGTAATTCTACAAACATACTTAAAACATTAATCAGGCTTGCTTACTTCTGTATGGAAGTCGGAGTCTTGATCCAGCTACAATATATACACTTCTTTCTGCAATTTATAGTAACGTATTGTCTTGCTGAATTACTTTGTGACTTTAACATACCGCATACCACTAAATGTACGAATTCAGTATCAGTTGTGGATTATAACACGATATATCAACAACGTTTTTTCTTCAGACTTTTAGTACTTTCCACTGGCGTGTACCACTGGTTTTTACCGTAGGGTGCAGACATACATTTGTATTATTCATAATCTATTGCTGAATTTTTATTTAGAGGGAAAATATTATTATTTATCAAATATGATAATAAAATAACGCATATGTGTATTACTGGTGTACATGAAAGTTTTGATTTACGTGTATGGAAGATACAAAGAACCTATGAAAATGATATATTTTCGAAGTAATATTCTTCAAAGCTCTTATATATTCTGTTGATTAACCTCTTCACCTTTTTGTGAAATCAAATCTTAAATTTTTACTTCAAGTAACTTTCATCAGAACTCTGATTTTGATGTATGTTTTGCGTTACATAATTATACAATGAATTTTAGACATACATGTGTATGAGATATGATTCAAACTATTTATAGATCTATGTTATAATGGAAATGTCTTGAAGAATCAGTAATGTTCATATATATATATATATATATATATATATATATATATATATATATATATATATATATATATATATATATATATATATATATATATATATATACATGTATATATATATGTATTTATTAATGAAGCGGAATGAGAATGATGTATGTATCGTTTAAATTACCGTACCTAAATAAGTACAATGTAATTTCAGATCACAGTAGTATGCCCCGCACGTTTAGATTGCTATAGGTAATTGTTTGTAGGGGCAAATGATGACAGCGTCGGGAAATGGATACAATAAACATGTGTAATGTTGAAATTATCGTACCAAGTTGCTGTTTTTAAGTACAACATAGTACTTTCCTTATAATTGAAGAAAAACCTCAATGTTCTGTTTGAGTGAATGAGAACGGAATAAAGGTAATAGGACGGAAATAAAATGATCGATATACTTATTCCTCTCACGTCACACCAGACGTCGCCACAGGCCACAAAGCAGTCGCTCATTAGTGAAAGGCGTACTGAGGTATGTCTTTTTGTAATCAATCAAGCTGTCACCTTTATCTGATCGTCATCAGTCAAAGACATGTTTCTATTCACTATTGATGAACTGATTTTGCTGCGTTTGAATTTTAAGCGTTTTGTGCTGATTTTACCTTAGGTACAAATTATGTTTCCCCTGAAGTATATAGAGAGCATTCTCTTAGAATTTGGTTTAAAGAAATTCAATATAGAGATACATCATTATAAGTGTTATGTGTATTTTGTTTTCGATTTTCATTTGCCTGGAGTGAAAATTGTTACGAAGTTTGTCAGATCTCTTATGTTAATGTCATTCCGAATTTATTTGATAAAAAGAAAAACAGAAGATTTATTTTGATATATTATACTTCATATTTGTTTATGAATAAATAGATATATTTAATAGGAGTCAATATCCATGCATACATTATTTACACTAACACAGAAAGGAGTTATTTCCATATGAAAAATATCACAGAGCTCTTTGTAGTAAGAAACAGCTTCATGATGATTGGATTTCTGATGTCACTCTCCTAAACATCACTCATTGCACTGACCCGATTATCATTCCTTAGGTTCTCACTATAATATAATGTGATATAATATAATATAATGTGATATAATATAATATAATATAATATAATATAATATAATATAATAATCAAATGAACATAGAACATCACTGAAATAAGTGTATGTATACATTATCAGATAAAGGCAAAGAAGAACCATAACAGAGACTTGAAAGGAACAACTATCTTTTTCAGTGCTAGTACTACACTAATATGTCTTTCAGATAAAACATGTACTTACACCTTTATAATCCCTTAACTCTTCTATCTTCCTTCTTTTAAAGTCCGAGTCTGAAAAATCATATAATCATATAGATTGTTAGAATCTTTAAACAAAACATGTTTTAGACAAGAATTGACGATAAGTATATATATATAATTAATAAGTATATCTAATTATATTTTGTGTGTTTGTTTTTCCAATTTTTATGTGAACTAACTTTTTCTACAATAATGGTTTTGAAAATGGAGAATAAATATCTTACTTTTAATTTTGTTTTTAGATTCTGGGCGACGAGTTGCAGAATTTTGTGGATTGCCATCTTTGGATACAGTTTTGGTGGTTCCAGAAAGTTTTGTTTTAGTTTCCTGCCCATATGTAATTTTGTTGCCAGCCTCGTCGTACTTTTCTCTAACCGTAACACTATTCTGACTTTCCTGTTTATTTTTCCCTCCAAGTCTCGGTCTTTGCTTCAATTTCTTGGAAATACCTATCTTCTCTTTGCTATTTTGAGCACGTTTCATCTGATGATTTCTTTTCCTTAACTTTTGTCGTTTTATATTCTTTATCATTTGTTTCAGCTTTCGTTTTTTCTGTCCTTTCAGCTTTTTACCACGTTTCACTTGTTGCTTTTTGCGTTGTTCTTGACGATCCCTCTGCTGTGCACGCAGCATGATTTTCTTTAATTCTTGCTGTTGTTTTCTTCTTTCTTGTCTTCTTTGTTCAACTTCTTCTGATGATGACTTCCTTATCTTCTTTATTTTGATTTTCTTAACTCTTGTAACACCTCCAATCTTTTTCATTGTTTTTCTCTTAGAAATTTGTATCTTTTTAGTAACCCCTCCTATTTTCTTTTCTTTTTTCGAATGAAGATTCTTGACGCCAAATCGATTACGATTTGTAAGAGATAAACCGGAAGACTGGGGTTTCCTTTCTTTACTTGAAAATTCTTCAGATGATGAACTATCACTAACGTCAGTGTTGCTCTTTTTTAGTTTTGTCTTCTCTGAAGTATTCTTGTGTGTTTTCTTAATTTTTGATTCATGGAATAACGCCGGATCCAGACTTGTTGGAGTGGGTTCCATGATAAGTGGTTCGGAGTTACTCATTAAGTAAGAAAAGAAGCCATCGGTGGAGCCGACACCCGACTTGACTACTTGGTCAGACGATTTGTTAGCATTACCATGCTTCATTGAAGACTTTTCCAACTTACTATATATCCGCCTTAGTTTATTGTAGTCTGACTGTGATATTGTTACTTCGTGTTTGCCACCGTTGTTGAAATTCGGGATCTGTATACCTGTTGTTTCCAACAGAGTTTTCGAGAGTTTGGCGAAGTCTTGGTCTTGTAATGCTACTAATGGTTCACTTGGCGAAGAGGTGAAGGCTACCTTTTGTACAGGTGATTCATATGTGTTACCTGAGTGTAAAGATCCTTCCATAAAACTGCCTTGATTGTTGATATGGTCAAGTGTTTTGGGATTGCTTCCATAAGTATGATCACTGACTGAAAATAAATTTGAGAAGACATTGAAAAACACAGACAATAACAATTTTTCTTTAATATCATTTGCTTGAAACCATACTAAACAATTATTTCATGTTTCAAGTTTTTTACTATATGGAAATATAAAATTGACAAAATTATGATTTTTAGATATTTTAGCATTTTATTTAGTTTGAAGCATTTTGAGTAGTGAGGTACATTATGAAAGTAAATCATTTACCTGCTGTCTCAAAGGTTCCTACTGCATTATTCGGGTTTCCTGAAGTCTCAGACCGTGATGAGATGGCCATACCAATATTTTCAAATGGAGATGGTATCTGGTGATCCATAACATTGCTGTACGGTTTCATATTCTGCCAGTCTGTATTGGATGAATCCACAAATTCTCTGAAAGTCTGGTCGAGTAAGGAATTATCACCTCCCGTCAGCGGCTTATTGTTAACAACTATGCCCGCATCAGCCATTCTTTGTATTTGTGAATCATATATCTTATCCCCGGTAGTATGGAATACATGTTTGATGTTGGTATTATACCTAACAGGTGTCACACTTGAAGTTTCCTTCTTATTCTGGTTCACCTTCATAAATGAATCAACATATGTACCTTGATTTCCATTTGGTTTAGTTTCTGGACCACCAGTTTTAGTACGTTTGGTTTCAGAAGCATGTGTTTGCATATTGTAACCGATTTCAGTATCTTTGTGTACATTATCTTTTGTAGCGGCGTTAGAGTGTTCATATGAAACATTAGGAGAGACGGTAGATTTGACAGCAAAAGGATCGGGCTGTGTACCTGCAGCGAATGGATCATGAACATTATCAGATTGGACGTATGCAGCGAAAGGATCTGGGATGTCTTTTGATTGTGCAAATGGATCAGGAACATCTGCAGATTGGACTTGTGTAGCGAACGGATCATGGCTATTTACTGAGTGTTCCTTTACCATAAATGGATAAAACGTTTTGTCATTATTACTAATGACTTTAGGATTGAGATCATGACCTTTCTCAGAACTCTGTGGCTTTTTTGAATTATACTGTGTATGTGTCTGATGATCACTGACAGAGTTGTGCTGCGTATTTGGCTGTAGATTACTGACAGAATTGTGCTGCGTATTTGACTGATGATCACTGGCAGAGTTGTACTGCGTATTTGGCTGCTGGTTACTGACAGAGTTGTACTGCATATTTGGCTGTTGATTACTTACAGAGTTGTACTGCGTGTTTGGCTGTTGATCGGTGACAGAATTGTACTGTGTATTTGGCTGTTGATTATTGACAGAGCTGTACTGTGTATTTGGTTGTTGATCACTGACAGAGTTGTACTGCGTGTTTGGCTGTTGATCACTGACAGAGTTGTACTGTGTATTTAGCTGTTGATCACTGACAGAGTTGTACTGCGTGTTTGACTGTTGATCACTGACAGAGTTGAACTGCGTGTTTGGCTGTTGATCACTGACAGAGTTGTACTGCGTGTTTGGCTGTTGATCACTGACAGAGTTGTACTGCGTGTTTGACTGTTGATCACTGACAGAGTTGAATTGCGTGTTTGGCTGTTGATCACTGACAGAGTTGTACTGTGTATTTGGCTGTTGATCACTGACAGAGTTGAACTGCGTGTTTGGCTGTTGATCACTGACAGAGTTGTACTGCGTGTTTGGCTGTTGATCACTGACAGAGTTGTACTGCGTGTTTGACTGTTGATCACTGACAGAGTTGAATTGCGTGTTTGGCTGATGATCACTGACAGAGTTGTACTGCGTGTTTGGCTGTTGATCACTGACAGAGTTGTACTGCGTGTTTGGCTGTTGATCACTGACAGAGTTGTACTGCGTGTTTGACTGTTGATCACTGACAGAGTTGAATTGCGTGTTTGGCTGTTGATCACTGACAGAGTTGTGCTGTGTATTTGGCTGTTGATCACTGACAGAGTTGTACTGAGTGTTTGGCTGTTGATCACTGACAGAGTTGTACTGTGTGTTTGACTGTTGATTACCGACAGAGCTGTACTGTGTATTTGGCTGTTGATCACTGACAGAGTTGTACTGCGTGTTTGACTGTTGATTACTGACAGAGTTGTACTGCGTAATTGGCTGTTTATCAGTGACAAAGTTGTACTGCGTGTTTGACTGTTGATCACCGACAGAGTTGAACTGAGTGTTTCGCTGTTGATCACTGACAGAGTTGTACTGCGTGTTTGGATGTTGGTCACTGACAGAGTTGTACTGTGTATTTGGCTGTTGATTATTGACAGAGTTGTACTGCGTGTTTGGCTGTTGATCACTGACAGGGTTGTACTGTGTGTTTGACTGTTGATTACCGACAGAGCTGTACTGTGTATTTGGCTGTTGATCACTGACAGAGTTGTACTGCGTGTTTGCCTGTTGATCACTGACAGAGTTGTACTGCGTAATTGGCTGTTGATCACTGACAGAGTTGTACTGCGTGTGTTGTTGTTGATTACCGACAGAGTTGAACTGCGTATGTAGTTGTTGACCACTAACAGAGTTGTACTGCCTATTTGGCCGTTGATTACCGACAGAGTTGTAACGTGAACTTAGGTCTAGGTCACTGGCTGTATCAAATGGATTCCTTGGTGTTTGGACATCAATAGAACTGTATTGATTTTTTGAGGCGTGGTCATTGACCGAAGAATATAGCATATTTGAAGTTTTGTTAGTGCCAGACTTGTATTGCTTCGTATGTGACTGATAGTCACTATTCGAATTTTGTTGTGTGTGCCGCTGATGGTCACCATTAACGTTGTAGTCTGAGTTTGAATTTTGGTTATTTTCAAAGCTGCGTTGTGTATTTGGTCGATGATCTCTTGCAGAGTTGAAAGGATTACTTTGTGTTTCATAACCAAAGGCGTTGTTCTGCGTATTTGAAATGTGGTCACTGACAGAATTGTGTATATTTGGCTCACTAACGGAGCCGTATTGTACTTTTGAAATGTTATATACTGCACCATATTGCTGATCTGGATTTTGTCCATTTACTGAACTGTAATGTGTCTGCGGTTCTTGACCTCTGAATAATCTGCCATTTCGTGTATTAAAACCTGTGTTACTTATTTCATTGTTTTGTGCATTTGATGCTTGCTTGCCCTCTGCATTTGGAGCAGTATTTGTGGAAGGCTTGATATCTATTCCGATATTACCGTATATATTAGATTGTTTTGTAGTGTCTTGTGGATTTTGCACGTAATTTCCGACGTCAGTGTCTACATATTTTAAAGCATCATGACCAGTACCAAAACCAAATGGATTTGGAACATATTCCTCGATAATTTGGGATTGTCCGGTATTCTTTAAAATACTATCCGAGTTGGACACAAAAGGATTTGAAGCTGCATATTCAGCGTTGTTTGACTTAAGAGAATGATCTGTGTTGTGAACAATATTATCCACTCCTTTATCTAGAATATTTGGCCCATATACTACCTGTGGACCTTCCTGTATTCCAAAGGAAGTTGATGTTCCGCTATTTACGGAATTTCCTCCATGGTTGACTTGCTGATTGAGGTTTTGGGACTGAGAATTCTTACTGTCATACGATTTATCTGTAGTAACATATCCAGGTGTAGTCATATCTGCATACACCGCTCCTTCAGGAATCTTCGGAATATACGATTCAACAGACTTCCTGTTTGCAAACATCCCTATTCCAAAAGGACTTATCAAGTGCAAAAAAGCAGAATGTGCAGATTCGGCTTCTTTCTTTGATGCCTCTAAATCACTTTTACTTTTTGTGGGCTGATTACGATTTGATTCAAACCTTGATTTGGCATTTATTGCAGCTAATTCTGATTGTTTCTTTCTTGATGTAAGATCTCCATCATTGTGATTTGGATTGGACCAGTGGTTATTATTATAAAAATGTGGGCCTTTTCCAACGGTACTTTGTTGTTTGTTCCAAGAATCGTAATTTCTGTTTGCGTTGTTATTTGCGATATGGACCTGAAAATGTTCTCTATTCGACGATGGTAGGTTTAAAGTAGCAAATGGATCAGGAATAGGATTTTCCTTCATTAGATCTGCAGTAGTAACGTACTTTTCTGTTCCTTTTGTGTTTTCATTATTTGTATATTGACTTCCTTTTGAATGTGTGTCAACAGAGTTTCCTCCGTAGGTTTCAATTCCAGTAACCCATTTATCCGGCAGTTTTAGATTAGGGTTTTGTCCAGACACATGTTGAGCATAAGAGCCTTGTGACACTTGAGTGGTTCCTTGTTGATAAAGGTTTTTGTTTGAGTCCACACCAAAAGGATCAGGTACTAAAGTTTCTTGTTGATAATCACCATTAATACTGTTCATGGCAACGGGATCCGACACAGAATCTCCCTGAAAACCATTCAATTTATTTGTCTTTCCGTATTCAGTATTCGATCCAAATTCTATGCCATGTTTCCAAGATGGATTAACATTCCTGGCATGAAGCGGATTCAAAGCCGTAATTTCAGATTCAATGAACTGACTAAATGGATCAGTATTTACTTTGTCCGTCTCCCCAATTTGTTCAAAAGGACTTGGTACATCGCTTCCGCCCATGATATTATTGGCATTACTATCAAATAAATTGCCTGAGTTAGCGCTTGAACTTCCATGTTCTTCACCTAACTGTTGATTTTGTGGATTGTGTATTGAAGTTTTCGTATTGTATGGACTTTTTGCTAAATCATGCTTATTCAAATCTGAATTTGATGTTGTAGAAACGTCACCAGCTGGACCCATATTTATGGGATGATCAAGAATAGCAACGCCAATATTAGATTCCTGCTTCTTGTCCGTTTCAAACCCTGACGTTATCAATCCCTGATGTTTGCTGTTTAAGTGTGCCACAGCAGTATGTATGTTGGGATTCCCCACATAATTGTCCAAATCCAATGGCTCAACATTAAAATCTGAAAGAAAAAATCCTATATTTTCATATGTGTAAATACAGTACGAGTTCCTTAAGACAGCTTAACTCCAAAACATACAAAATAGATATATGAATTTATCCTTAGAACGTTACATCTTACAAAATCACACATCATTTAATAAAAACAGTAATTATTTATTGCAATATCGATCTAATTTTTCTCTGTAAAAGGAAGCGTTTGATACATAGTTATCTACATGAAGGAAGATTTTGATAATTTAAAGATAACTATGATTATTTTTGTTTTATTCTTTCAATTTATCACGTATATTGCATAATGTTTTCTATAAGTAAAAACTTACGAGGTGCTGCAAAAACTGCAGTCGTTATGTAGAGGAACGAGGCAATAAATGGATTTCTTATCCTAAAATAAAAAGAAGTTACTTAAAAAAAAAAACAATTGATTTACGCTAATATAAGTACATGTTAAGTACTTTCAAACAAATATTTATTGATATCAAAACTCTAAATAATTCAAACATCCTTACCTGAAAATCATTGTTAGACTGAGAATATTTGTAACAATCGAATTTTATAATATTTTCAATCTGACAAACAAACGATTAATTGATGTAATTATAATTATATGACTGTGCATTCAATTTTCATTTGAAACCTGATTAATTTATTGACGTAATACTACTATATCGTGATCCAGTTTTGCCTTTATTATTTATTTTAGGAAGAAGCTAATTATATGTTAACCACACAGGTAATGCCTACATCGTCAAACTGCGTTTGTGATTGGTTCATTATAATATCTACGTTAGATAATGACATATGTCACACGGGTATATCGTTTTACATTGTTAGTAATGCCATGGCTTTATTTTTTTATTCCGGTTTCCGGAATCCTACATATTGTAGTCAGAGAAGAAATATTTATTATCTCGACCATTGTGATGTTATAGAACAACGCGAATGAGGCAAATTATGTTAGATTTTAAGATATTTTAATATATGACAATGGGTTGTTTTCTACACGTCTTCTATTTGTTCGAAGAAGTTTTAAAGGTCAAAATTATGTTGTACAACTTATATGTGTTTCCATCTTTTCGATATTTGACAATACATAATGCATAAAGGTTTATTGAATTTTTAGTTTTGTGCATGTTTATTGTGGGTTTTGTTTTTGTTTTTGTTTTTGTTTTGTTTTGTTTTTTGGGGGGTTTTTTTTGGTTTTTTTTGTTTTGTTTGTTTGTTTGTTTGGTTTTTTTTGTTTTTTTGTTTTTTGTTTTTTGGTTTTTTTTTTTATTATTTATATTTTAGTCAAGTGTTTTTCAGTTCATATCAGATCTATTCAAGACTCGACATGTCTTGAAGTGGAATCAAAGCGCATTCTCTTCTTTGCTGTCCTGTAGATTCGACATAGCTAGAAATACTAATAATGTTGTACAACTTATATGTGTTTCCATCTTTTCGATATTTGACAATACATAATGCATAAAGGTTTATTGAATTTTCAGTTTTGTGCATGTTTATTGTGGGGGGGGGGGGTTGTTTTTTTTTTTTTTTTTTTGGGTTTTTTTTTTTTTTTTTTTTTTTTTTTTTTTTTTTTTTTTTTTTTTTTGTTTTTTTTTTTTTTTTTTTTTTTTTTTTTTTTTTTTTTTTTTTTTTTTTTTTTTTTTTTGTTTTTTTTTTTTGTTTTGTTTGTTTGTTTGTTTGTTTGTTTGTTTTTTTTTTGTTTTTTTTTTTTGTTTTTTTTTGGGGGGGGTTGTTTTTTGGTTTTTGGGTTTTTTTTTATTATTTATATTTTAGTCAAGTGTTTTTCAGTTCATATCAGATCTATTCAAGACTCGACATGTCTTTAAGTGGAATCAAAGCGCATTCTCTTCTTTGCTGTCCTGTAGATTCGACATAGCTAGAAATACTTTGTTAAGAGAAGAGAATAATGGAAATACACTTGTGCCATCCTTATATTTATATCGTTGATAAATTTCTGAACGTTGTTTTAAATGTATTTAATTGATATTTGATTTACAATATAGTTGGTATCATAAAAAATCGTGAGGTAAAGTCTTGTTAATCATACAATAAGTAATATATAGTCCCTTTTTATCCTTATATCACTATACAACACACCTATTGTATGTATGAATGTCTAACAGTGAATATTAACTACTCCGTGATTTGTGACTCCATATCTGACATTGAATGAGAAAGTAATTTGTCAATGACTAATTATAATGGCTCATTTAATCATATTAAATCAATACTTTGAATCTTTAATTGCAAAATATCATGAAACAATAGTTTCTTGGGGTCAAGTTTCATACTGTGAGTGAAATTATAATACTTGAGTCCTAGCGTATTTTGAAAATTACTTTGGATGTCAGTGTACTCATGATGTTTTAATACTATGAATTATATCACATTTAGGCAGTTTATGAAATGATTAAATTTTAAAATAACTATACAGAAATGGAAGTCAGTTCGTATTCTGTGTGACAACCACATAAAGTAAATGTTCCCCACAAAATGTAAAGTACTGTCTAAAAATAGTGTAGATCCTTTTTCAATCATTTACTTACGTCACTATCATAACGTCACGTTGTGGTATATACTGAAATAAGGGATGGTATAGTATTAACAATTTAAGATAAAATAAAGGGCATTTTTGTTACAAGTGATTCTACATACATCAATACAAAACTATACATGGCGATGCAGTAATCTAATTCATTATGAACGTGTTTATTCTGTTATATGCATCATTGATATACAGTCTATTACACTATAACAAAATCTATTACTAGGTTAAAATTACCATGTGATTGGGTGTGAAATAAGATAATATTAAAACATACGACATTTCATTTAGTATGAATGATATTCCAATGATGAGATAAAATAAATATCTGAACATGATTACGTAAAACAATGAGATACCGATTACTATTCCGTCAGAAAATCAATATTAAAAGACAAAATAGTAAGTAAAGGCAATCACCGACCCCTAGAAAATTCCAGAGTTTGGATCAGTTGGTAGAGTAAGCATCCCCTGCCATCCGTTCACACCCGTCGTGATGCCATAATATAAGTCGAGTTATAATAACTCGATGTATTATTTCGTGCACCGTATGCGCATTTTGGTAATTTATATCTATTCAGTGGTGATCAAGGTCTTAACTGTAGACATCAAAAGTGTAGATGTTTAAAGAGCACACTCATTGTCAAATTGACCTAAAGTAAGAGTAAGAGAAACTATCTAAGGGCAGAGCTATGTATTGGGAGATGCTCATTAGTTTTAGAATAATCTACAAACTTTTTCACAGTTAATCTTAAGAGTTACCATTATCTAATAATGTGTATTAAGAATTTTTGTTACAATGTTGACTTGTTCATTAGCATTACATTTGACTATAGTATACGAACTTAAGATGAATGTGTGTATTGTAAGATTTAATTATATCGTAATATTTTATTATATTTGATATAATGTGTAGTATATAAGTGATAATATCAAGATGTTCTAGACAATATCTGCTTTGTGTATTATCGTCGAAATACAGTACAATATAGCAATGTAAATTACGAAGGTCATGATGCTGGTGTCAGTAAAACTCCAAACTATATATACCAAATAATATTACTAATTCATATGCATTAACTTGCAATATTTTAATTATCATAAAAAAAAAGAAAGTAAGGGATTGTATATAACTGCTGTCTATATCACTAAAGGTAAATATGAGGAATAAAACAAACTGGTATTTATATATAATTTTAATGCAATAATTACGGTTCATTTCTTATATCGTCAATCATCATATTGATGTGATAACAACGGACCAATTTCCACATATAGTAAAATACGAAAGTAGCTAGTGTCATGTGACTGTAGCACTCACAACAATGTACCTTAGTGAACATTTATGGACCCCTATAGTTTAAAGATGAGACCATGTGCCTGGGAGGTGTAAGGAGTAGATACGGAGAATATTACATTTTGATAAAGATTAATGTATGTCTTTTGAATAGTGCAATATTAAAATGTGTGTATGCAATTATCGCATGTATGTGTGCAACTATAATATTATATAAAAAGGAAGTTGTTATGGTGAAATAGGAACAGATTCATTGAGTCGATACTTCATTACACAAGAAGTGATGATACATCGCTTACTGTATACTATTTTCATATTTGTTTGATTGTATGAGTAGTTCTCCGCTTAACTTTATTTGCGAATATTTTTCACTTATACAACAAACATTTCTTCTCTTTCTTCAATGACAATAAAGAAAAACACCAACGACACCAATACCTTCAGAGACCATAGTCACGTGATTCATTCCTCATTTACATATCTCGCTGAATAACATATTCCCACTATAAAATCGAAACGTGGGAATATTATATTATGACACGTATGAGCGTGATTAGCATGTGGGAGAGAAAGGCATATTCACTGAATTAAATTATCAGTCAGTGTAGATGTTCAATAAACATATATAAAATTAGCCGCAAGTAGTGACCCTAAATGAATGATAGGGCCACAATTCCTTACGTTGCGTAAACTTGCATTTTTGATAAACGGAATGGCCGGCACGATTCTATGCATTTCGGTATAAAATGGAACAAATATCTAACATATATAAACATAAAGCAAACGATCGGCAATGATAACTTAACCCCGATCTGTCGTCTGAAGACTCTACACGTATTTTTTCCCAACCTGTTTCAAATTTGCCGGTTTCTTTGTCAACCATTCGGTCTGGCGAGATCTCGTTAAAAGAAACCTCACAAAAAGAGGCGGAGCTGACGAAAAACACGTGGTCTTGGGTGCGTGGTCATTGTTTTTTATGTCATTTCTCTGTTTACATTTTTTTAGCGGTTAGTTACCGCATTTCTGGCCGTTTCAATTTAGTTTTCTTCTTCATAAATAACTAGCCGATGAATGAAATGTAAAGAGAGAAATGATATAAAAATAACAATGACCACGTGTTTTTCGTCAGCTCTGCCTCCTTTTGTGAGGTTTCTTTTAACGAGATCTAGCGAGACCGAATGGCTGACAAAGAAACCGGAAAATTTGAAACAGGTTGGGAGAAAATTCAGACGACAGATCGGGGTTAAGTTATCATTGCTGATCGTTTGCATTATGTTTATATATGTTAGATATTTGCTCCATTTGATGCCGAAATGCGTTTAATCGTGCCGGCCATTCCGTTTATCAAAAATGCAAGTTTACGCAACGTAAAGAATTGTGGCCCTGTCATTCATTTAGGGCCACTACTTGCAGCTAATATAAAATATGAAGACTAATATATCCTAAAATTTGTTGATTCCCTCGTGAATTCTGAATGTAAACTGGTGTGGCTGACTGGATGGTTCGTGATCAAGAGGTCCAGGGTTCGATTCCCACCTAAAGCACACCGGTGTCCTGTATTTCGGATGAGACGGTGAAACCGAGGTCCGGTGTCGGTAGGCTTTCCGCTGCTTTGGGTGGGTTTGATGCAAAGGTATAAATATCTATGCAATGCTTCAAACAGATGTCATCATCATAAACGTGAAATAGTCGCGGAGTGACGTAAACAGTAATTAATCAATCAATTATGGTGCAATATATATTATATATGGCCATCCTGAGGATCTTACCTAATCATCTCCCTAGTGTATTTCTATTGACCACAAGGCGGATTAGCCTTACTGCTTGATAAGCTATGATATCTAGAGGTCACTGTCTAATAAGCATATAAGTTTGTTATTATTATTTTTCGAGATAATTGCTGTTATAGTACCCGTGGTCGGTTTATCACTATGAAAATGAGATTTCGTTCTAATTATCATGTATGCAAGCATAAACAGAAATGTATTAGGTATCTTATTTCTCAAGTTCTGTGTATGTAAATAAAGTTTATCAAAAATACCATGATGTATGTATGACGTATTTATTATATATAATTATTATGCATTTATTTCAACAAATAAATTAGAAATGTACCGTATTATTGTCTATGCCTGTTGAATTTTTTAAATAAAGATCGTCCATAGTCTCTTCCGGACATCATTTTTGTCTTTTTGTCTATAGCTACTGGGATACCATGTGCAGGTACAGGGACTCTGTTTCCGTGTTCAATATCAGCACCTATTAAGTCTGGAATGACGTCATTGTGACTAGAGACTTGTTTCTGAATCAAATGATCGGTGTTAACAGGGGAATTCCTTAATATGATATCTGCCTTTTGCCTTCCATAATCCATTGGGTTTTTGTCAATTACTGAAGGCGGAAGATCACGATGGCTGGAGATGTGAGACGGTGCAAAAGGATCTGTATTAATAGGCTTATGTACAGGAATAATATCTGCCTTTTGCCTTCCATAATCCATTGGGTTTTTGTCAACTACTGAAGACGGAATAATACTATCGCCAGAAATGTGCTTCGGAATTAAATGATCAGCAATAAGCGGGTCATTCATTCGATTAATTGCACCTCGTTTTCCATATTCTATTGGGTTTTTATCCACTACAGGATCGGTACCTAGAAGTAATGGATCAGGATTCATAGGCCCGTTGATGGGAATACTGTCTCCATGTGGGCCACCAAAATCCATAGGGCGTTTGTCTAATAAAAATGGCGGTATATCGGGATTACTTGAGATATGCCTTGGTATCAGATTATCCGTTTTCATGGGGGAGTTGACGGGAAAATTGTCACCGTGTAATCTACCATGATCTACTGGATGTCTGTCTAACAAGAATGGCGGTATATCGGGATGTCTGGGGATTTGTCCTGGCATCAACGGATCAGTAGAAATAGGAAGTTTAATGGGAATAGAACCGTCATTTTGTCTACCATAATCCATTGGGTTTTTGTCTATCACGGAAGGTGGTATATTACGAAGAGAAGAAATATGATCGGAATCTATATTTATAGGGGCATTAACTGGAATAGCATGTTTGTCGTGTCTTCCATAATCTAAGGGGTTTTTGTCTCTGATGGAAGGTGGTAACTCACGATGGCCAGATATGTGATCTGGAATCATATGATTAGTCTTGATCGGTGAGTGTGCAGGCATTGATTCTACCTCTTGCCTTCCATAATCCATTGGGTGTTTATCTACTGCTGAAGGTGACAAAATACGAGGGCCCGTGACATGGTCAGTGTTAATAGGGGCTTTAATCGGAATGGTATCGCTATGATGTTGAACGGGATCCATACTAGGGTGACTCTGGAATGGGATTTTCTGTTGCTTGTGCCTTCGTCTGAATGATTTTCCTAAACTATCCAGGTATGTTCTAGTTTCTTTTTTCGCAAGTGTTCTATCAGCAATGGCTCTTAAGCGAGATGAATCAATTCTCCGTGGAGAAGCCGGTAAGTCCTGATGGTCTCCGAATGGTGGTGTACCTGGTTCTCCTATACGCCTAACCTGGTGGCCTCCGAATGGTGGTGTATCTGGTCCTCCTATACGCCTGACCTGGGACGGATCCACACCTCCGTCCATGGATACGGCATGATGTACATCATGATCATGAAAAGCTGAAAACGAAAGTTCAGTTAATATTAGTATTCGTTATATGAGTCTGCCGATTGATATTACCATAAACTATGTAGTACACTCAATACTCATCATTAGCATGAAGTTGGCGTAGTAAAATATAATATCATATGTTTAGGTCAAAATGGATTCAAGGTACTATCGATGGAAATCGAACGGTGATAACATGGGTACTTACAAAGTCCCCACCTCTCTCTCTCTCTCTCTCTCTCTCTCTCTCTCTCTCTCTCTCTGTGTGTGTGTATGTGTGTGTGTGTTTGTGTGTGTGTGTTTAATTTAATTTCGTACATTTTCGTACATGATGAAAACTTTAACATTGGCACAGATTTTTGTTAAAAACCTACAAGATATCTTAAATGTCAAGGACGCCGATCCCCCTCCCGCGGTGGATGTTTCATTCGGTCTAACAGACAAACGCTCAATAACTATCCTCCACATTTTTAATCCTGTAGTTCATTCAATTTCACACACACACACACACCTACACACACACACACACACACACACACACACACACACACACACACACACACACACACACACACACACACACACACACACACACATATATATATATATATATATATATATATATATATATATATATATATATATATATATATATATATATATATATATATATATATATATATATATATGATAAAGAAAATCAGAAATGATAGATGTGTGTACAATTATACATTGCATAAAAGGTGTGCGATAAAGTCAATTATTCATTCATTCATTCATTCATTCATTCATTTCTCATTATTGTTTATATTTATTTATTTATTTATTTATTTGTCATTCATTACAATATTTAGACTAAGGAGTGTGTGAGATGAGAAGAAATTTGTTCAGTCCTATTTTACATCGTGATATTTGTACTTACATTGAGCATTTGCTACTATAGAGGTCAAGGCGCTGATCAAAACTAACAACTTCAGCATGTCTATAATAAACGAAAAACAATATCACATATAATTGCCTTTTATAAATTAAGTATAGTAAGTACATATATAATTGCCAGTCAGATTGTTTTGAAGTTGTCATTTGAATATTTGCTAACATAAAAAATATGATGAAGCACTTGTTTACGGTTTTCTTAAAGTTCAAACAATTTGAAGAATTTTCTCACCTTATTTTTGAAATATTTTGTCCACAATACGAGGGGAAATGTTACCAAATGAATAAGAAATGAAGTAGTCATTGAATAGTCATTCAACATCGATTACCCAGGGCTGACGTAAAACGAAAGACAAATGTTCCCATTGGACAGTTGGTCATGTAAACATGCTTTTAATGGAGTATATATAACCCTTTGCGTACATCATACATCATATACACGATTTCATCAATTGTGTCGATTTGTAATTGATTTTTTGAATAATTTGTATAAATTTGTGAAAATTGAATATAAATGGTAAAAAGTACTGTGTTTTGAAAGGAATTATAATTATTGGGAAATGTTTGTGACAAAGCTATTCCCCGTTTTACTATATCTCTTCATTTAAAGGAAATTTACCTTTTGGTTGACGACATTTTTAACAGTAACATCAAGAATATCTAAATAAATCGTGTGTTCGATAGAGCCCTAAGATCTAAATCCCCCCCCCTTATTGAGAGGAGATGTTCCTTATTCACAGCAGGCTGTGTTGTAAAAGATCCTGACTCCTTCACTGTTTCGAGCAGGTCCCTTGCCAAGATACAGATTTTTGGAATACGCACAATGAGGATGTTACTATGTTACTGAAATACAGTTGACTTGATGCAAAAACTCAAACTTTTAGCTTCTTACTGATATACACACAAGGTGTGGGCAGCTACATTTGACGTTGACGCGTCAATTCTTGTCATTTATGTCGACGTTTTATTCTTGTAATAAGACGTAAATATCCTTACCATAAACGAGAAACCAGTAAGGTTCAGACCCATAATAATTCAATTACATGTCCAACCGACTATAAACTAAATGTGTCACACCAAAAGGAAATATGATGTGTGAATTGCCTATAATGGCAGGTCTTCCATGTTTCTTTATATTTCTATATTACATGTATGTATAATAGATGTTTGGCGAAAAACTTTGTGAGGAATTGACGTAGTCAGTCCTTCTGTCTTGCGTCAACAGTATGCGTTAATCTGTGATATTACCTGTTTTGTATGAATTATCCAGATAAGCATCTTCTATATTTGAATGTAGACAGTAGACAGAAATGAGCTGATCCCCTCTTTTTGTCTTGATCTTGATGTCCTGTTCCGTGTTTCAGCATTACAGTTACATTAGATGGACAAAGATTAATATCATCATGTTGTTTAACCACACTTCTAAATCCTTCTCATTACAGTTTATATATGTGACTGTCTTTAGATTCTTGACTATAATTTAAGCGTGTACTATATTATTTATCGGAGTAGGCTCCGTATTGTAAGTGCCCTAATCACCGCGTGAGAATACATGTACGGAGATCACAAATAAACACTATGATCAGAAATAAGGTGTTCTCTTATATGACTTTGAAACATTTTGAAGTTTGAGGTAACAAATAGTTTTAAATATTCATCATAAAAAAAAAGAAAATCATCAGTGGGTTTGGATAAAATAGATTTCTGAAATGTTAGTTAAAATTGACTTCAGTTAAAAGCTTCTTACAAACCGGCATTTTTAGTAAAGAGAACAACTCAGTTGAAATGAATGTTACTCCTAAAATTCCTTATCTCAAATCAAATAAATAAACATTTGTCTTTACTTAATCTGCATGTGTCTTAAGGATTTCCTTTGTTAAACGAAACTAGAGCTAAAACAAGATACATGCATACTTGTATATGTATTTATTTGAAGAAAGTCTTAAAACAAATTACGTTCGGGTCAATAACTTCCGATAAAGGAAATGGTTCGTATATGGCTCGTTTCGTTCTAATTAGCTAGTCAGTTATGCTCTATGTACATCGCTAGCCTCATGCACATTTGATAACTCTGTTTTCTATTTTGTTTTCACTGATGATGATATATCGATATAGATTCTCATGTATTCGTATCGAGGACTATCTACATGTATACGATTGTGTTTTCTCAAGCAAAGTCTATTGACATAATGAAAGTTATTGAGGTAATTAAATTTTGGATTTTTTATGCGTATAGTGATACCCTGTTCTGTCATTCCGTCCTTCCGTCATCATTTAGTTTCCGCTCATTTTCTCTTTGAAGGTTGAATAAATTAAATTGATATTTGGTATACTGATGTATCAAGTGAAGATTCAGGTCAAGTTAGAATATGGGTATGGTCCTGAAATTTTTGACAGAGTTATTGCCCTTAAACATCGAAAATTTCTTTTAAAAATGACAGTTTCCGCTCGTTTTCCCTTTGAAGGTTCATTGAATTGAATTGATATTGAGTATATGGATGTACCTAGGAAAGATTCAGGTCATGTTCGAATATGGGTATGGTCCGGTATTTTTTTAATAAAGTTATTGGCCTTAAACATCGAAAATTTCTTTAAAAAATGGCAGTTTCCGCTCGTTTTCTCTTTGAAGGTTCATTGGATTGAATTGATATTTGGTATATGGATGTATCAAGGGAAAATACATGTCAGCTTTGAATATGGGTGTGGTCCGGTAATTTTTGACAGAGTTATTGCCCTTAAACATAGAAAATTTCTTAAAAATGGCGGTTTCGTCTCATTTTCATGGTGAAGGTTTGATAGATTAAGTTGATATCGGGTATATAGATGTATCAAGGGAAAATGCAGGTCATCTTCGAACATGGGTGTGTTCTGATGATCTTTGACAGAGTTATTGCCCTTGAACATTAAACATTTCTTGAAAATATTAGTTCTTTGGCAATTATATTTCACTAGCTTAGCTGCCAGTGGGGGCATTTCTGTCGCACAAACACATTAAAAGTCAAGTCAAATAATAAAATTTATACTATATCATGCACTATGAATTTAGCCACTGTCGGGGGCAGCCGTGTCGATAGACAAAATCTCCTAGTTTTTCACGTTTCTCCCATGCATTCGTCTTAGTTTTTGATACCAAAATTTAGAAAGTAGAAAACCTTTATCACGTTGCAGAGCAACTCTTACCCTTCACGACGCCGTTGTATCTCAGTGGTTGAAGTGTTCTTAACGTGACTAAGAAGTTCCGGGTTTAACTACCTCCGTGTTCTGTCTTTCGGATAAGAGAGCAAAAACTGAGCTACCGTGTCACAGTAGGCGTTGCAGTTAAAAGGTCCCTCCCTGCTTCGAGTGGGTCAATCAGGTAGGTGGTGTTGCCATATATTTGAAATAAACATACAGTAACATAAAAAAAAATAATCAATCAATCAAACTCCTCATGTCGACGCTAACAACGCCCTTTAAATACACTTGTGAGAAGCATCTTGATGAATATAGTCTTTACACTTTCCGTAAATTCAAAAAGACGTATTACGTCTTGAATATCAGTATTGTACTTGCACGAGTAAGTATAAATTCAAAATATTTAGAAGAAAACTAACGTAAAAAAATCGTAACACAACCGGGCCATCATGAATAAGTTCAATAACGCTAATACTTGCAAAAAAATGCAATGGCCATGATATGTTTATGTCAATAACCTTTTGTGTAGAAATGATTATGTTTTTTGGTAGTTTGGCAAGTGATCTATGTTTATTCTTTTGGTGAAAAGCTAATAAGTTCATCTTTTAATTACTTTTAATTTGAAATGGAAATTAAAAGATTAAATCGTGAATTAAAACAAAACAAATTACTTCACGTGTTTGATAATCACTGTTATGTTACAAACGTTTTATTATTTCGGTACATAAAATATATATGTACATGGTATACTAATCATGAAGTAATGCATACAAATGAAGAAGTTTCCGTCTCGGTATCATGTGACGACAATGGAACATTTATGCCGCAAAATTATCACCTGAATGCAATGCAAGGTTATGTATTACTCCCAACTGGGGAAAAAAAATAAACAAATGAAAATCACTGAAACATAGCAACCAAAACAAAACGAACAAAAACTCATCAGGAATTGAAAATGCAGTGTATTTGTATACATATACTGCTTGATCATATACACGATCACATAATTATAATCTTTTTATAAGAAAGAAAGGAAGAAAGAAAGAAAGAAAGAAAGAAAGAAAGAAAGAAAGAAAGAAAGAAAGAAAGAAAGAACGTACATGTAATTATCTAGCACATATGTAGCAAGCGAAATAACTCTTAAAACCCAAAAGCAAAATAGATTCAATAAAATTATGATCAATTTGAGTATTTTTGTAGATATCAATTGATTTTTTTAAAATTATGTTTGCATTCATACATTTATTTATTTATATATTTATTCATTCATTTTGACAGGAAGAAAAACAGAAAATAATTTTTCACCATTCACTGTAAGTGATGAGAAATAACTCATGATTTTATAAAGAATGTTTGTGTCACTATTTTCACTTTCAACAAAATGTTATTGTAAAATAACTTTTGATATATATCATACTCAGAGTCAAAGTACTCCATTACCCCTTATGTACTAGGAAACTAAAATATTCATTCACATAAGGGAAATATTCATTAAACTTATGTCCAAAGTGTAAAGTAGTATTATCAAACAGCAAAGAAAAAAAAATAAAATGAAATAAAATAAAATAAAATAAAAAAGTCTACTACATTAGTTATCAATTTGGCATTTGGCATATTTGAATTTGTATTAATGTGCGATATGGACACCTATCAATGTACACGGTATACATCGAGAACCCCCGGGCCTTGCTGTAGTGCTGGGTTTTAATATGTTAATTCCAACACAGACTCTGAGTGGAACGGTGAGTTTGTGAGTTTTAATCCAGGTAGATTTTTTCTTGAAGCACAACACACGCGTATGTGCAGACAACACGGATGTCAGATAATGACTGGCATATATATATATATATATATATATATATATATATATATATATATATATATATATATATATATATATATATATATATATATATATATATATATATATATATATATATATATATAAATGAGGGGGGTCAATGAGTTTATAGAACGAAGGGGTTAATTTAGAGGGAGGCTGAAATTTTCTACCTTATTTTTCAATGTAATCCCCCCTTAGGTCAATGTAATTGGTCCACTTTTCCTTCAGGCAGTCTATGCCTTTAAACTAGAAGTCTCTGGTTTTGCTCCTCCAGCCAGGCCTCTGTGGCCGCCGTAAGGGCTTCGTCATCTCGAAATCTGGTTCTACGCAAGTGGGACTTCAAATTTCGAAACAGGTAATAATCACTGGAGGGCCAAGTCTGCACTGTAAGGTAAGTGATTCAACTGCCCAAACCTGCACTCACGATAGCAGCTTGTGCAACTCTTGACTTGTGGATATGAGCATTGTCATGCAAGAGAATGACACCAGCGGCAAGTTTTCCCCTTCGCTTTTCCCTAATAGCAACCCGTAATTGCCTGATAAGGTCAGCATAGTAGGCCCACGTGATGGAAGTACCAGCAGGTTTGTAGTCTACCAATATTACCCCTTTCGAGTCCAAAAACACAAACTTCCTGGGAGATGCGTCCCCGTTTAAATTCAGATGACCACTTTGCCACTGTAGAATACTGAGGGCTACTATCACCAAACACAGCAGCCATGCGACGATGAATTTCTTTGGCATTTTCTCCTTCTTTAGTGAGGAACTTTATAACAGCTCTAAATTCATGTTCTGATTTGCCATCCTGACCTATGGGTACAGTGTTTCAACTACAGTGCAAGAGCAAAAAATATACGTGTGGACTGTACGGTTGTTGTCATTCAACTGACAAAGGTTTATACGTAGATGGGGTGAAACAATTTTCAGCCTCCCTCTAATTTAACCCCTTCGTTCTTTGAACTTATTGACCTCCCCTCGTATATATAATAACAGCAGTGGTATTATACATTTTAATGAAATCATATTGGTTACACCAAATCTGATTGGATGATAACATAAAAAGGCATGTAAATACGCAAGTACATTACGCAATTTTGAATTTCTATTAATACTCGATACGGATGCCTATCTATGTATACGGAATTGCGATCTCGAAATACGCCATGCAAGAGCCCTCGTTGATCCAACACAGTGCATTGGTATGATTTTGAAATGTGGGTTTTGATATAAGATATATATGGTAGTTCCAATATAGACATTGAGTAGAATACCGAGTTTTAACTCAAGTACATAGTTTTCTTAAAACGAAACACAAGCGCATGAGCAGCGAACGACACGGATGTCAAACCAGAGGCATATATATGATGTGTATATATGTATCTGGTCAAACAGAGCATTGTGTTGGTAGTTATTCTTGTAAACTGAATGAAGTTGCTTCAAATCAAACATATTTTTTTCAAGTACCGCAAATTGCGACATACTTCTCCCTTTGATTTGTAGGAGTAAATCGGCGCCATTGGCTTTTTTGTAAGGTTGTCTGTAGATTTCAAAATTGCGCTATAAAGTCTGTCTGCATAAGAAAGGAAATAAAATGCGTTTGCTTTCAATTTTTGGTACGTAATTGGTGATTTGTAGTCACTAATATCAATTTTTTCTTTCTCTGCTCCAATTCCAAAAACTCCATCTGAGACAGGTGAATTACCGATTAAATGCCGGGAATTTGAAAACGCAAGCATGTTACCTCTTTATGTAAAGAAATAATTATGCAGATGTCTTTTATCTGGAAAAGACAACAATATTGCTGACATACAAACAGCAACCAACACAAATTTTATGTTTTGTTTTTGTTTCGCGTTTTACATCACATAATGTTAATTTCATTAGCAATGTATATGGTGGCGGCAGAATTATATGTCTGATAGATTACTCAGTGATTTAAACAATGGTCCCGCCATAGTATAATGTGACATCGAGCCTAGGTTCATTCGAAAGACAAGACATAGGATCCCAGAACCGAGTACTTTACAATATAAACAAATAAGTAAAGCAAAACATATAAATATAAAACACTCTTCTCACAATTTTCGGCCACTAGGCCCTTATCAAGTGCGTTTTGTGAAAATAGTGTCTTTTATTTATTATATAACAACTTCCCTGTGGAAGATTTTACTTGATTAAGCAGAACTGTCATAGAAGTTTACAAAATTGTTTTAGGATATTGCGTCATTCATAGAATTTTTTTTTATTGATGATTTAAAGTAGGAATCGTAAAAACAAAACATCCGTTATATAATCTACAGATTTCATTTAAGTCATTTTTGAAAAGTAAGAAGATACGTTTCCTCTGGCATTCAGTACTCAATCCAAATAAACGAAGTAAATGTTTATCTAAAAAGCAAAGGAACACAAACACTCTGCATTGCAAATTTTCGACATTTTTGTCATCTGAAAACTTGCTTGATAAAGGTCGTGATGTTGACCAATGAGACTTTATGTAAGAGTCAAAAACATAGTTACAATTTTCTCTCGATAATTCAAATTGGAAGGAACCATGTAAATTACTGCGAGTTAATGGAAGTTCGATTTAAGATTCGATGATCAATATAAATTCGAGTTAACTCTCTTTCCATTGCGTGCGAGAGAAAAAAAAAAGATTTCCAGAATTATCAGACAGTCATTTGGTAAGCATTTGGGTGATGTCAGCTTCAAACCCCCGACCCTCTATTCTGAAAAATTGCTGGATCCGCCCCTGATACAAAATTATCTCCTTTCCACAACACGTTGGTGATATGCTATTACTTTTTATTAAGGCCTCCACTTGTCGATGATGATATAAGATACAGTCATAAAGAGAAAGAACTCATACAATGACGATAAGAGTACATGATACAGAAAGTTTATTCATTTAATGGCTGTTGTTTTATTTATTTATTTATTTATTTATTTATTTATTTATTTATTTATTTATTTATTTATTTACTCATTCATTCATTTATTGTTTGTTTTTTGTTTTTTTGTTTTTTTTTTTGTTTTTTTAATGATTGTTTTATTATTATTATTATTATTATTATTATTATTATTATTATTATTATTATTATTGGGTTCTTGTTCCTTTTTTCACTTCATGGTATAAGTACCCTTAGTAGGACTTCTATGCTCATTGTTTCTTTGACACCTAGTGCCACTTGTTGGGTATTTTCACCATAGACCCTCCGCACCTGTGGATACTCAAACGGTTGATACTTGAGTTTTGTTGATAACAAATTCTCAATTCAAATTCACACAAAACTCTGATATTTAAAACGGCAATTTTCCAGCGTTATCACAATACCTTGCTTACCTTGTTACAGTCATTTAAGAATAAATTTTTTGAAAAAGTATTACTATATTAGACCCTCTGTCTTTAAATTAACTCAACTATTGTCAACACAAAATGTAAAAAACTATGTAACTTGGGTAAATATATTAAAAACTGCTTTGAGATCAGACAGATTTATGTATAACAACACTTTCTCAAACTGACCTTGTATTTATGTATTTATTTTAATATTATATTATTTTATATAATATTCATATCCTGTGTGTTGTCTATAAGCTGTATTTGTTTTAGACTCAATAAACAATACAATACAAAACCTTAGTTAAAGGCAGGGATTTAGTCTGTAGTGAGATCTTCACATTTGTTCAGACAACAGACTACATTTCTGTCTTTGACCTTTGTTATATAGCTTTTGACCTTTGTTATATAGCATTCGGGGTTCTTTTTTAACTTTAGTCATCTACTAGAACTGTTGATGCATTGCATTGACATATTGTAACACTGTATTATAGTACTATTGCATTGAAAAGAGTAAAACGAACATGTGATATTTTATTCATTATATGTACATGTATTAAAAAAAAATTGCACATTGTTTTGACAGATCGTCGATCCTACGGAGACCAACTTTAATACGTTTTTCTTCTTCTGATCACTGCAAGTTAAAAATAGTAAACAGTATTATACTTATCTGTATGAATGATATTGACCTTTCTGGTCGAGGATGGCAATGATACACGTATATCTTTACAACTGATGCTCAAAAAATAAACCCAGACCCCAAAATAATGAATAAAAATTATATCAATATCTCTGTTCATTGATAGAATAATTTGCATTGCATAATCAATTTGCATTTCATATATTTATTGTTATTAGTAAAGGAATAAAAAGTTCAACAGATATGTTTCTACAATAGTCATTCAAAATGTAACAAAAGATTAGAATTAAAACGTGTTTGTTCTATGTATCTATGTTTGCATACCTTTTGGTTCTGCAATGGCAACATCTAATCCTCTGTTTAAAAGTCCGGTGTTGTAGCCATATCCGACCAGACCTCTACTCAATAGTCCAGTGTTCATACCATATAGACCTCCATTCAAAAGTCCACTATTGTAGCCATAGAGACCACCATACATATTACCGATACCGTAACCATTCAGACCGTTATATCCAGGCCACATATTCCTGTAGTACTGAGATAGCCCACCATTCAGCAGACCATATCCACCATTTCCTAGACTGTTGTAGTATTGACGATATAATGGACTCTGTAGACCAGAGTAACCATAGAGGCTGTTACCACGAAGACTAGAAAGTGCCCCCAAGTTTCTAAGATTCATGATATTTGATGCAAGTCCTACATTACCAAGACCACCTGAGCTATATCCGTAATCATCTGCAATCAAAATAAAACAAATATAAAATGTAATACTTTACACAATAAAGTATGAGAGAAAATAAAACGAACATAAAATGTAATACTTTACACAATAAAGTATGAGATATATACCAGGTGTAGTTTGCCGCTTTCTCTTATAAAAATTATTCGTAGTACAAAATCAAAGTTTAAAGCCATCGCAACCCAGACAGGCTGAACTCATTTACAATGACCAGTTACACCATTTATATTATATTTCTATATTGGATCCAGAGAAACACCCCTCAAAAGTCGAAAACCATAGTAAATACTTTAAAAAATGCTAGGGATACATCTGTTCCACTTACTTGCAAACCCCAACTTATATACATTTATGGTGTTTGTATATGGTACATTTATTTTTAAAAACATTTCAAGAAATAAATTATCAGGAACTACTTATTCTTACCACCTCTGAATAATTTCAAGTAGGAAGTGCTTTATAATGATGCTGAGTATTATCTTGATGGTTGAATGAGTAACAAAGGGTAATTATATTATTATAAAACTCACAATCATCGTAATATCCGGCAGCTGCTACTCCTACCACAGCCAAGGTAATGAAAGCTTTGATCATCTTGATACAGCAAGTATTCTCTCTGAAATGTTTAAAAGCAATAAAAAAAACCCATACATCCAGTTTTATACAAAGTACAAGTATTGATTAATGCTACACGAACAATTTTACTTATATTCTTATTGAAAAAAAGAATAGAATACAAATTTGTATAGTCAATGTGACTTACAGTTGTTGAAAAAGTAATGATTCTGTTTAAATCATATCGTGTTCAACATGTATTTATAGAGAGTTTAAGGAAACAAACGCAAGAAATATATTCATGATGTCATCTCATCATTCAATCCCCCGATTTTTCAGAACATAGAAATTTGACTTTAATCAACCTCAAACCGTTAATCCATGTATGATTGACATTTGACTTTAAACCCACAAAAAACCTACGTAATGGAATACATTAATGGCTTATAATACATGTACCTTAACACATATATATCATATATGTCAAATTACATGCCTAAACACCCATAATGATGGATTTTGGGGAGATGTTATATCCTGGTATTAGCCAGAGACAACATTATCCCCTGCTTTTTATTTAGGTCGTATTGATACACCATTATATGCGAAGTCTTGATTTTTTTCCCTATGGGTTAATCAATTTTCGAATCAAGTGTCCCCAATGATATTAAGAAATTAAATAGTAAAACATGTGAGGGAATTATGCGTGATTTTGATGCATTATTCATGACTTCAAGAGATGCAATGCCTAGTGTTGTGCCGAATGGCACATTTTATAATTGCACATTTAACATGCAAAAACAACAACAACAACAACAACAACAACAAAACAAACAAAAGCCATCATAATTGCTACTCACACAAGCTTCGACAATCACTTGTAATAACATTGCTACCTACACAAGTTTCGACAGTCACTTGTAATGACATCGCTACTCACACAAACTCCAACAGTCGCTTGTAATAACATTGCTACCTACACAAGCTTCGACAGTCATTTGTAATGGCATTGCTACTCACACAAGCTTCGACAATCACTTGTAATAACATTGCTACTCACACAAGCTTCGACAATCACTTGTAATAACATTGCTACTCAAACAAGCTTCGACAGTCACTTGTAATAAAATTGCTACTTACATAAGCTTCGACAATCACTTGTAATGACATTGCTACTTACATAAGCTTCGACAATCACTTGTAATAACATTGCTACTCACTCAAACTTCGACAATCACTTGTAATAACATTGCTACTCAAACAAGCTTCGACAGTCACTTGTAATAAAATTGCTACTCAAACAAGCTTCGACAGTCACTTGTAATAACATTGCTACTTACATAAGCTTCGACAATCACTTGTAATAACATTGCTAGTTACACAAGCTTCGACAGTCACTTGTAATAACATTGCTACTCATTCAAACTTCGGCAATGACTTGTAATAACATTGTTACTCAAACAAGCTTCGACAGTCACTTGTAATAAAATTGCTACTTACATAAGCTTCGACAATCACTTGTAATAACATTGCTACTCACACAAGCTTCGGCAATGACTTGTAATAACATTGCTACCCACACAAGCTTCGACAGTCACTTGTAATAACATTGCTACACAAACAAGCTTCGACAGTCACTTGTAATAACATTGCTACTCAAACAAGCTTCGACAGTCACTTGTAATAATATTGCTACTTACATAAGCTTCCACAATCACTTGTAATAACATTGCTACACAAACAAGCTTCGACAGTCACTTGTAATAACATTGCTACTCAAACAAGCTTCGACAGTCACTTGTAATAAAATTGCTACTTACATAAGCTTCGACAATCACTTGTAATAACATTGCTACTCACACAAGCTTCGACAATCACTTGTAATAACATTGCTACTCAGACAAGCTTCCACAATCACTTGTAATAACATTGCTACTCAAACAAACTTCGACAATGACTTGTAATAACATTGCTACTTACATAAGCTTCGACAATCACTCGTAATAACATTGCTACTCACACAAGCTTCGACAATCACTTGTAATAACATTGCTACTCAAACAAGCTTCGACAGTCACTTGTAATAAAATTGCTACTTACATAAGCTTCGACAATCACTTGTAATAACATTGCTAATCACACAAGCTTCGACAGTCACTTGTAATAACATTGTTACTCACAAAAGCTTCGACAGTCACTCTTGTAATAACATTGATATTAATACAAACTTCGACAATCAGTTATGATAATATTGCTACTTACACAAACTTCGACAATGACTTGTAATAACATTGCTACTTACATAAGCTTCGACAATCACTCGTAATAACATTGCTACTCACACACGCTTCGACAATCACTTGTGATAAAAAGTTAAAGCACCATTGCCTTTGCAAATAGGGAATGTCAAAAAAATGCTATTTGTGTCTTCGCTAGCCTAGGATAACTCTACCCCTGAATCTCAAAATTATAACTTTCAAAAACGTAAAATCTTTTCATTTGATTGAGTGATTTAGAAAACAGCTGTTATAATTCACAAAATCATTACAAATTTCCTTAAACGGCTTTAACAGGGTTCAAATTTTATGGCTTTTTAAGAGGGTTACAAATTTATATCAGGAGCAGATATAATACATATTGTATACTGGTTCTTTATATTTTTGTAACGTTTTATTCAATGAATATTTACATTTAATCATGCATATCGTGCATATTTAATTTCCGCATCATAACAAGATGATTATACAAATTTACGAGTGCGGTCATTATCCTGGACAGATATTGCCCCCTATTAATTATCTTTTTATGGGCATTGCTATTAGCATCTTGTATAAAAATGACAAAGATGTCAACAAATAGGACAATGGCCATTTTCACGCATTTCCTAATTTGATTTATGAAGAAAACAAAATCAGTAAAGTACATGTATAACATCAATAAATACTGTGAATATATTTTCTCAAATATTGTCTTTTTAATGAAATTGAGAAAAAAATATACATTTTATATCTGATAAATCTTAATGTAAATAGGTCTTTTAAAACGCCCGTCATAGACGGGACGTATTATGATATGGTGTTGTCCGTTTGTCCGTGCACTGTGGGACACGATCAATTTGGTAAACTTCAGTGGTTTTTCATGAAAATTATACAGAATGCTTGAATAACACAGAGGAAGTGCCCTTTCGATTCTGAAAAAAATGCCTTGTGGTTGCGGAGTTAAGAGACTGTAATTTGTGACATTGACAAATGATAGTGGTTTTTCATGAAACTTATACTGAATGCGTCAGTACAGTTATGGTTTTGTTTTTGTTTTTATTTTTGTTTTTTTTATTATTATTATTATTCTATTTTATTTATTTTTATTTTTATTTGGGGGTTTTTTTTTGGGGGGGGGGGGGGAGGTTATTGGTAATTTTTAAAATTATTTTTGGATTTTTTTTTTGTTTTGATTTTTGACAGTAATTTTAGCAATCGTTGATGGGTTTTCATATAACCTATACAGAATACTTTGATAAAATAAAAGAAGATGCTTATCCATTTTGAAAATGTCCCCTTTGTCAGTACAGAGTTATGGGTCTTTGATTCTTTTTATTCATAATATTTCACTGGGTTGTTGCCCAGGGCCAAACCATATATCATCCTGCGGTCCTGAATAATAGGCAAAGCGGAAATGTTTCCATTCACTTAGATTGCCAACCAATATGTACTGTAAACACGAGCAATGCCTAGCGTGGCTAGACCGAGAGGTTCCGGGTTAGAGTCCCGCCAGAGGCCCATCGATGTCCTGTTTTCAGATGAGGCAGTGAAAATGAAAGCCTCGTATTACGATACACATGACACGTACAAGATTCCTAACTGCTTCGGGTGGGTCCGTTGCGTAGGTCTAAATGTCTGTGCTTTGCATCAGGCTGATGCCGTCACCACATAAAATTTGCAATAATCTTGATGTGACGGAAAACAAGAATTAAAAAAACTGTTTAATTTGAATATTGATTAGATCTAAAAGATGACGATTTCGCATGATTTGTCATTGGGGATATTCAAATATCTTTGATGTGTGTCTCCTCATGTTCTGTGTTTGATACATCACTGTCCGTAAGGTACTATAAACAGATTGGTCATATTAGGTACCATAACACAGATTGGTGGTATAAGGTACCATAACACAAATTGGTGGTATTAGGTGCCGTAACACAGATTGGTCGTATAAATTACCTTGACACAGATTGGTGGTATTAGGTACCATGACACAGATTGGTGGTATTAGGTACCATGACACAGATTGGTGGTATTAGGTACCATGACACAGATTGGTGGTATTAGGTACCATAACACAGATTGGTCGTATTAAGTACTATGGCACAGATTAGTCGTATTAGGTACCATGACACAGATTGGTGGTATTAGGTACCATAACACAGATTGGTGGTATTAGGTACCATAGCACAGATTAGTCGTATTAAGTACCATAACACAAATTGGTGGTATTAGGTACCATAACACAGATTGGTTGTATTAGGTACCATAACACAGATTGGCGGTATTAGGTACCATAACACAGATTGGTCATATTAGGTACCATAACACAGATTGGTCGTATTTGGTACCATGACACAGATTGGTCATATTAGGTACCATGATACAGATTAGTTGTATTAGGTACCATAACACAGATTGGTCGTATTAGGTACCATAACACAGATTGGTGATATTAGGTACCATAACACAGATTGGTCATATTAGGTACCAATACACAGATTGGTCATATTAGGTACCATAACACAGATTGGTTGTATTAGGTACCATTACACAGAATTGGCCGTATTAGGTACCATGACACAGATTGGTCATATTAGGTACCATAACACAGATTGGTCATATTAGGTACAATAACAGATTGGTCGTATTAGGTACCAAGATACAGATTGGTTGTATTAGGTACCATAACACAGATTGGTTGTATTAGGTACCATAACACAGATTGGTCGTATTTGGTACCATGACACAGATTGGTCATATTAGGTACCATAACACAGATTGGTCATATTAGGTACCATAACAGATTGGTCGTATTAGGTACCAAGATACAGATTGGTTGTATTAGGTACCATAACAGATTGGTCGTATTAGTCACCATGATACATATTGGTTGTATTAGGTACCATAACACAGATTGGTCGTATCAGGTACCATGACACAGATTGGTCATATTAGGTACCATAACAGATTGGTCATATTAGGTACCATAACAGATTGGTCGTATTAGGTACCAAGATACAGATTGGTTGTATTAGGTACCATAACACAGATTGGTCGTATTTGGTACCATGACACAGATTGGTCGTATTAGGTACCATAACACAGATTGGTCGTATTTGTCATTGATTTAGCTTAGGATCACTTTGACATACCGTTGAATAGATCATTATTGACACCTTTTTGTCCGAATTACCATAGTATTACCTATAGACATATCATGAAGTATGTATAAAGTATTGAGAGACTGATGCGATAAAGTGCGATGATGAGTATTTGAAAACCAAAATGAAGTTATTGGCTCAAACAATCACAATAGTCCACGAGTATAATATGTGTAAAATTCACATAGATTCTACTTTCTGTGATCGTAACGATAGTGATAAATAATTACCAATAAATACCCATGTTTTGTTGTTTTGTTAACCTTGATAATGACATTACCCGGACCGGGGGGAGGGAGGTGGGTTGAACGGTCGGCAACAGGTAATGCTTTCTTCTCCATGTCTGTTTATCATCTCTGGTTCATCCATGGATTTATAGTTGCTGTAGGGTTTATCCATGGGTTTATGGTCGCTGTGGGGTTTATCCATGGGTTTGTGGTTGCTGGGGGTGGGTGTAAGTCCAGTTTTCATTGTAGCGACAATTTTACCAATTCCGGTTTTGCTGGTTTTTGTAGAAGTTTGGTACTACGTTGTTTAATATATTTTCTTTTATATGTATCCTTATCATTTTATGATCATTTTAAATCAAATTCATTACTGTTAAAGACAAGTTGAGAACGGAAACATGATGAAATTATTTTCTCTCTCTCTCTCTCTCTCTCTCTTGATATATATTAATGTGTATAACAAATGTGTAAAATTCATAACATGGTAATATTTGCCTCAATAACCAAATGAAAAGGCAATTCGCATATAATTATAATAAATTAAAATAACATATTTGCATGATCATTTTACTAAGTAATTCCATAAATGACAATAAAGAAGCGTCATTTATGAGTAGAAGTCATATGAAATTATTTGCATGTTTGATAGAATAAATTTAAAACATAATCTCTGTATTTGATACAACATTGACATTACTTTTTACATCAAAAATGAAAAGTTAATGAATTTGCTTTTGTAATGTATAAAATAGTGACTCTAAATGGCTTGTGAATGACAATATTAATATCTTTACTAAGTTTATAGTCGTGTTACACGCTTCTCTATAAGGGTAGGTTGTCTGTAATCTCATAACCGTGATCATTGAGAGAATAAACGAAAATGGAAAAATAGAATAATAGATAAGTAAAGCTTATGTTATTCAAATTTTTATCACTTTATCACTCACTTCTTCTACAGTTTTAGATACATGTCTTGTTCTATTTTTTTTAATTTACTTGGGGATGGTAAATAAAAAAATAAAACATGTTATTTTCTAATTTTTGTCCTAAGCGATTTCAAAAATTAGAACATGACATACGTATCCTTTTCTATACCATTCCCTAGAGCTTCATCGTCAGAAAATATAAGTAGTTCCGATTATGATAAAATCCTCGTTTATGTATTTGTATGAATATCTATTCACTTTTCAATCAAAAACTTAGCTATTTTTTTTTTTTTTTTTTTTTTTTTTTTTTTTTTGATTTTCATGAGAAATTATCTATTCAAATATTCTGCATTAGTTTAACACCTAAACTTAAATCATTGGCGCAATAAATGGAGACAATTAATCTTTGTATGATAATTTTATTTTGTGTACTCTTTTATTGTGTGGACACTTGATCTCTTTCCCTATCAAGAAGGCTCTGTGTACAGCAAGTGAAAGTGTATACCAGGCACAAGAAGCATTGCCTCAATATAACACCAAACCAATCAGAGTTAGAGTTACTTATTTATTTATAACAAAACATTCACTGTTTTTATGAAGTATCCAATATTTGGTATGTTGCAATACATTTTAACCGCAGATGTTTATAATCGTTCTCATTGTAACCAAGAAGTTAGTTTGCATATTATTTCAATACTCTTATCCTATTATGCTTATTCGTATATTATTTATACCATCATACATCGCCGGTGACAATTCTATTTCTTTCCTCCAGCATGCTAATACGTTATTTAGCCTCACCTTTAGGGGTGGGGACATTGATATGCAAAACTTAACATTAACAAAACTCTTTGTCATGATGCTATATCATCGTATCAAACATCAAGGAAACTTTATGCATAATGGACATGAAAGACTTCATTTTTAAGCCAAGGCAAATCTGAATAAAAAAAAAAATATAAGTACAATGATGAAAGCATGTGCCCAGTACATGAAAGAGTTTTCTTTTGAAAGGATAGAAATAATAGACATGAAGTACAGAAAGATATAAAAATGATACTTATTTATTAATTTGTTTACACTAAAGTATTTTTAATAGATCAAAACTCTACATTTTGAATATGGAGATATTTCGGCCTTTATTATTATTACTATAATTATAATAATAACAGCAACAACAACACAACAACAACAACAATGATAATAATAATAATAATAATAATAATAGTAATAATAATAATAATAATAATAATAATAATAATAATAGTAATAATAATAATAATAATAATAATAATAATAATAATAATAGTAATAATAATAATAATAATAATAATAATAATAATAATAATAATTATATTATTATTACTATTGTTATTATTATCATCATCATTTCATATTCGTGCATTTGTTCACCAATTTTATCTGCAATAATTGCTAACTTCAAGTTAAACATCATGAAGGTTAACTTGAGATACCTTTGTAACTATGTCTTACTTTATTCTACATCATCTGAAACACCCAATGAGCTCGTCAATCACAACACTATAAATCAAATAGACAGATTATGATAAATATGAACTGAATTCTACGTCAGAATTAAAGAATATTCAACTTTAGAAAAGTTATTGATGTAAACCTCAGAAGTGAAAATTATTCCCAACACTATATTTAAATTCATAATTTTTACTATTGTCAGAATCAGAATACTTTATAGCATATAAATCTGTCCTGTGTTAATTGTGTGACGTCGTAGTAATTCGGGTTAATGGACCTCAGACGATACGTAAGGACTTATTGTTTCCCATGTTAATGAGGACGTTGACCACAATGTAATGTAAACCTCGAAAGGTCTTTGTTCCCTGGTGACCAACATTTTGTGGTTAGCGTACAAAAGTTAATCAATTATTTAATTGGAAGTTGACCTCCTATTTATCATTATTTGAACTTTATTTTCCACAGATGTGTCAAATATTTTTGTATAAATATGGCCAAAATCCTGACAACTCTCATCCTGACAACTGCTATCTCGCTCTTCACATCTTCTTCCTCGGTAAGTCTCAGAAACATCTAAATAAAATGATAAATAGTCATGTATTGGTGTATGCATCTTGTAACTGACAAACGTATAGGACAAATTGAAATCGGTATTAGATATTTTCTCTTTTTTTAGCTATAACTTAATACTGATATTTCAGAGCAAATATAATTTTCATCATACCGAATTTCTTTTATTCATGTTTTGGGAAAATAACGCTTTAAAGTTGAAACGCCACACTGAAATAAAGAACAGAGAGATTTCTAGTTTACCGTTCTTTATATCAGTTACCGCTTTAGACCTCTGAATTACGAACGTTCCCTTTGTAAGGCAAAGTCTTCAATAAAGTATACAAATAATGGAATAGTAGTCGGGATTTACCAAGACTAATTTTGTATCTATAAAGTATAACAGTACCTTTGTTTATCATTTTCATGTTATGTGAAACAGAAATAGTAAGTATTTCGGATGGCACTCTTGTTAACATTAACATGCTCGTGAGTCCCTGTACACAATTTTATATACGTAATGTACGTCGTACTACTATGCATAAAATGTGCTGACATTTTTCATTTCTGTATATTTTCCCTTCGTTATGTTGTAGACACAGATTCACAGATATCATCATGATGAAGGCTGTTGTACTTTTGGCTGTAATCGCCTCCACTCTCGCCACCTATCCACCATACTATGATGGTAAGTCAATGCTGATCAACAAAGTTCTCCCAATAAACGTGAATCATTAATTTAACAAGAAATAGTGAAATGTGTCCGTTTGCAAATATAATTCCTATTGTGTTATATTTTTTGTTTTATTTTCAGAGGGATATGGATATGGTTATCCATCATACATGCCACGACATATGATTGGTGGATACCGTCCATTCTATGGCAATGGTAGAGGAATGGGTTTCTATGGTAACAGTTGGAATAGCTACTATCCTTTACATCAAAACAATTTTGGTCACTTCGGCGGTCAGTTTGGGGGATATGGTGGAATGGGAGGTTATGGGAATTTCGGTAGCTTAGGATACAGTTCATTCCCCTCATATTCAAGTGGTGAGTAGTTTATCGCATTATTATATAGAAAAAGATTTTTCCCATTCATAGTGGTATCGTGCTGGACTCCTGATCGGGAGGCCGAGGTTCGATTCCTGTTCTGGTCATGCCGGTGTCCTGTCTTTCGGATGAGAAAGTAAAAACCGAGGCACCGTGTCGTGGTATGCATGGCACGTTAAAGATCCTTCACTTCTTCGGATGGGTCCGTTGCAAAGGTCAATATTTGTATGTCCCGCATCAGGCAGATGCCGTCACCATATACGTGAAATATTCGTGGTGTGACGTTAAAAAACCCGTCAAAGCATAACTATAATGTCACTGTACAAATCTTTATATTTACTTAATTAAATACATGTTACAAGATAGTTATTTTAGAGTTTACCTGACATGACGTGGTATTTTATTTATTTTTAGCAGGCAAAATCTTCAAGAAGAATCGATACTAAATGCTATCTCTAATCAACAAACCACCTGTGATATAGCTATAACCGCCAACTTCCTACACATCATGACAGAATCATCAGGGAATATGTCTCTATCTGTAATTGTGCGTTATCACACGTTAATGTTTTCATTTATACAATAAATTATCTTTCTTATACTGAAAGTGTTTAGTGTTGATTTTATCTATGATTTTATCATTGCCAAAATGAGGTCATCACAATTTTTTCTCTTCAGCGTCAGGGATGATCCCAAAAATCAAACTTTGTCCGCAAGATTTAAATCTGATGTGTTCATGCAGTTTGAAATACACTCAATTGCATGGCAGTAATGGTCTCAGATTTAACGATTCACAAAATTGATAGAAATGACTTTGTTAGTAAAGTCGGTTCGGGTGTATATTTCATGCCACCACGGGTACATATAGTAGACGGTACATATCAATCTCTTTATGTACTGCCCATAAGAATACCTACCCGGCTGCTGACGAACTACAGAGAATTGATTTGTTGTGGCCTTAAGAATATTCTAACGCCTAAGACTTGGCAGGAAGTTAGTAGGGAACAGGGAAAATCTCTCTGTTCGTAACTATGTGTTATCATAAACCGATATTTCATTGATATGATAAATACAAATAGACAAGAAAACTTTACATAATTGAATATATACAAATGTCGAATACAGTTAGACAGATAATAAAGGGTATGATAATTTACAGAATCGGACATCAAAGTTTTTATCGAAATGGATTTGTACAATATCTGATGTTTGATACATTTAATGAAACATAGAGGCCAGTTATTAGACGTTGGTGTCCAATGTATTAATGAGCGCTGTCTATTATACAATAGCCATCGCATCGCTTCCATCGATCTCTTACACAAATCGGAATTTTAATCGTTTCATAGAACAAAACTCGAACTTTCAATTTACAATCTCAAAGAGAGGAAAGACAACATTTGACCATGAACATGCAAATAATAGAAGAATTAACACCATAAAAAATATTCGATTGTTAGGCAGTTGTGAGTACCGGGAGTCCGAAATCTTCCATCACGCAGAATGCCAATGAAATACAAAAATATGTAATATTTACTTACGTACTTACGTTAACCATGAACAACGAGAAATACCTTGATATTCATTGCTTCATATCATCGCAGTCCTACACAACTATCTGTGTAAATCTCCTACTATTAATCATACATTCACCGAATGCATGATTTAACTACAATATCACAGAATCAACGCACTTAGACACCGAATGGTGATAATTGTTTTAAGAACATTCCAGTATTTCTGTATTGCATTAGTATTGCGTTAAGACAAGACATTTTCAACAGTCATGATAAATATCGAACATTTGTAAGTCTTATATATTTGAGAGCACAGTAATTACGAAAATGAACAAAAATACCAATGCCAAAATATAAATATCTTAAGGCATGAGTTTTTCCTGCGCAGAAGATTAAACTTGGGTTTGAAATGATGAGCAAGATTGTCATTACATTAAGATGTATAATATCTATATCTATATATATGTATAATATATAAGAGACATAAGTTATCGAAATGGGCATCTGATGCACAAAATTATAAGGTTATATATGTTCTATATTTATTTATAACATTTCGCGTCAGTAGCAATTAGTACCAAAATGCAATCAAACACTGTTCGAACACAGCACTCAAAAGTTTGAAATAGAATATAAGAAATTTCCATTTATTCTAAAGCATATACAAACACATTTTCTAATATTTAGATAGCAACATTTTGAACCAAAATAAATTTCATATCTATAAATTCATATTATAAATAGTTTCATTTAAAATATATTACTATTTTAAAACTTCACATCTGATTTTTGGGTTCCATGTATTTCACATTTGATTTTTGGGTTCCACGTATGACACACTTCTTAAGGTGCCACAGGTACAAAGCGCCACAAACTTTATAACAGATATTGATAGTTTAAAACCAGTCAGGTTAAGTCGCCCCATGGTTAAGTCACCTCAAAGTAAAATCGCCCAATATCAGTCAGGTAACCCAACAATATCAAGTCAAGTCACACCAAGTGATTATTTTCGAACACTTTTTATGTTAATTATCAATCATCTCAATGTTCTCTCCTAATTGTAATGTGACACCAATTACTTTCGTATTTTACTTAACAATTGATTAAAAGATGTTGTAAATAGTGGAGGCATATGTACTGATGAACATAGAAAGAAAATAACGAAAGGAGAGACTAGATTGGTTAAAATACATTAACCAAAATCTAGCAATCATTACGTCAAAGAAATATTTTTCGATACTATATAAGAGAATGGATAAATTTATTCAAAATACTTCATTACTATCAATATTAATCAAACAAGTTTTTCTATTCATTTGTACATAAAACATATCACAGGGCTACTTAACCGATATATGGCGACTTTACTTTCGGGTAAATTAACTTTGGAGCGACTTAACCATAGACCGTTTAAAAAAACTATGAACACGATTTGAAAATATGATTTAAAAATAATAAAACAAGTGACGTAATAGTAATTACTTTTTTCATTTTGTTCTCTATTTCAAGTTGGACGAGATTCATACCAAGACTGTTTCTTCAAACCCAAACATTCTATATATGATAACATTTTTATATCTCTTGACATAATGCTATCAATATATGTAGACAAATGGATCTGGAAAATGTTAATAGTGTCGTCGATAGGAATCCATTTCCTGGTATTTCCCCTAAAGGAAAACCCCCTAATATACTGGTCGACAAATCATCCAGGATACACGTTTTTATATTGTTTTCACTTTTCCACCAAGATACATTTTTGCCAGATTAGAGTCCTGAATGGTTATCATAATATAACTGGATTTATAATCTAGTCAGGTTAACTCATAAAGTCATACATATCTTATAACATATATGACACCCCATATCAGATTTCGGTTTCAGTTAAGACACCGTACCGTTTTGTTTTAGAACTACTTTGGATGGACACCTCTCTTGAGCTAGTAAAAACAGCAACTCTTGGAAAGTTCTCGAGGACTTCCTTCATATTGAATTTCGTCTAACTCCTAGTAAATCCGGAATGAAAACTTAAATGTATTTCAGTATAAACTTGTTCACCTTTCAAATCTAAACTTTACAGAAATTCTACGTTTACATCTTACGTCTCTTATCTTTGAGATCGAATAATATACACATCATGTTTACATAATAACTGTAATGAGAAAAAAATTATCTGAAATGAACCAAATATGACGAGATCTGAAGGAAAAATCCCACATCCAGTCAAAGATTAGATCATAAAGAGAAATAAAGCAAAAAACAACATTTGCTCATACATTTCTCTTCAAAATTCTGATTATATGGTTAGTAAAACTAATCAATTGGTGATGATTGATAAAATGATTGAAATATGGTATGTTTAATTTTTGGGACATTTGTCACCATCACCCAAATTAACCACTTGGTCAATCAGATTAAAATTACACTACATTAAACAGAACATTTCAATCAAGTTTCAAAAACATCCCTGAAATATTTCTGTAAAAATAAAGTATTTAAATATTTCTGTAAAAATAAAGTATTTGAAATGTGAATGTGGACAACCGATAGAAGCATAGCCTCCACTACACGAAGAGGGTTTAACGATGATAATGCGTGCCACTCCTTGATCTTCTGAGTGGTTTTTGCAACAGTCAGATGAGATGCTGAATTTGTAATTTTGTCTTATGTTAAGTACTCTGCTATCACCAAGGATCAGATATGGCTTTAACATTAACACTGTGGGGATATTCAGATCTCTTTGAACTGGATGTGAGACCTTGGGGCCGAGGGGCAAGTGTCTTGTTTTTGGCTGGTCATACCAGCTGTTAAATTGTCCAAAGTACGAACATATATTTACCACTGTATAGACACTGTGTATGTAAATGTATTATTGCTACATAATACAAGGACAAGGGAATAAAATACTTATGAATGGGTCACAAATCGCATTCTAGCTTTCAGTAATAAATAAAAAAAAATTGAATACAAAATTAGTCTGCAATCATCTTATTAGACACATCGCTTAATCTTGTTGATAAGCAAAGCACATATAAATCAATTAATCAAAGAGACGATAGAATAACATTGATTGTCTTATAAAATTCAAAGATGAATGGCAATTACAATTTTATCTTAGTACACGATATCTTTGAAAATCTGACTTACTTATCCTGCATTGCTAGAAAAATGATTATTAAAAATAGTCATAGTAATACATTTTCTCTTGTTACCGCCAGAGATTAATGCTATTCATAATTCAAACATCCAGCTTTATTTATCTTCTTGGTGTTTTTTGTAATGAGGAAGACAACAAGGATGAAACATTGTTCTCGTTTAAACAACATTAGTATCTATGTAATTTTCTTTTGTATAATTTCGTATAAAGACGATGAATAAAACAATAAAACAGTCTGACTGATTTTCTGTGGTCATTTGTTTGAAACAAAAACACATGACTTAAATTTCATTAAGAAAAGATTTACGATATAGATTTACAAAGAGTTTTATGGGTATAATGAGATCATTGACCACATTATGCGCTAATTTTGTATGTCATATGACCAGGACTTCTTGTTGTGGTTTCTGTTTACACTTTGTACAAGTTGATCTATCATTACTATAAGTTGAGGACCACACATCAGTCAATTTCTAAATTCATATTTCCTGGTATGGAACAGATTCCTCTATAAATATGGACTAAATCTTCTACTTCTTATCCAGCTGCCTACAAGTTCCAGTAACGGTAAGTAATACAACATAATTTACATTTACAAAATATCTATACCGAATTTTTTTTTCAATATTTGAAAGAATATCATAATACATTTTCTGATTTTATATGTTTTGATACTGAATGGAAAATTGTATCATAATATAAATTTTTGTATCATATTCATTCGAAGGTACATATATTCCTAGCAAAATCAAGATGATGAAGGCTGTTGTTTTCCTCGCTTTAATCGCCGCTGCCATGGCTACTTACCCAGGGTACTACCAAGGTAAAAGAAATTTTTATGATTAATCTCATCTGAACCTTTAAAGGCTCTAATTGCACTTCTATCATTTGGAAAATAGGATTTCAAAATATATTAAATCTAACAACAAAACTTTTGAACCTGTAATGTTATAAAACGAATCCTTAAATAGTAATCACCCTCCGTCTCCATTTAAACATTTTAATTTTATGTCTATTGACTGATGTGTAACATCCACATGTTTATTTCAATATATTATTTCAAGATATATGAATAATGCATTGATCACCGAATTTTTTAAACCATGAAATTCTAAAGCAAAAATCGAAATAAAATAGATATATGATAATTATTGACAGCATCATGCTCACTCAAACTTTGTTAGATTATTGCACGTAAATACTGTTACTGTTAAGTGCGATACAACTTTCACTACTCCCATAAACGTGGTCATAATGAAATTTGCAGACTTTTTTTCTCTCAAATTACAACATTTTTTGTAGGATATCCTAGTCATATGCCATATGGTAGATACATGTATGATCCGTACTTCTCCGGAGGTTTCTATGGAAACCACTTAAATAGTTATTTCCCTTATAACGGCTATGGCGGATATGGTGGATTAGGGAGCTTTGGTAGTTTGGGATATGACAACTATATGTATCCCTCATATTCCTTAGGAGGTAAGGATATATTCTAGATACATTTTACATGTATTTCTTATCAAAATACGATATACTAAATCCATTTCAAAATCAACTTTTTTTATTTGAATGTAAGTACAATGTAGACTTACAGAATTTAGGGCGGGGAGATATAAAATAGGATAAAAACTTGCTGTGGATATGTTTATGTTTATCTATATTCTCAATAACGTTTAAATACATCCAAATTATTATGCTAAAGAATATACAATACTTTTGTATATCTATTGAAATTCAAATCTAAACTTTATATCCAAGAATATTACAAGAACCGCGATTCATAAAATTATATACTGATACACAATATTTACTGTAAATGTACAGGTATCTTTGGCTCCTGCTTTGTCTTAAAATGTTTTCACACTATAATAAGGATACACCTGATCCCATCTTTGGTTCCTCCTTGGGTACATGTATGTTATAACTAATATATCTTTTATGTGAAGTACTAAGATATCGAGCGGTAGTCTATAAGGAACATCTATTTTACTAGACAAAATAGAGATATTGGCCATCACAGACCCTTGGGACAACCAGGGGAAAGATCAGTTGCGATGAAGGAGTAAGCATCCCCTTCATACCGGTTACACCCGCCGTTATGGGTTAATATTACTTCAGCTAGTATTACTCGTAAAGTCATATGAGGTGGGTAAGGTACCACAATTGGTAAAAAGTCGTGATAAGTAAAACTGTGTGACATGGTATAATAGAAGTTTCTCATCGACTACTGCTCGATATACTTGAATATTATTTTCAAGTCTTTACTGTTTTACAAAATACTATGTATGATTATATTATAGGCTTCAGACATCATAAAAGAAGATATTGAAAAGTACAACGATGGTCTTACACAGTCACAAAGTTAAAAAAGAGAATCCTTTCAAACCAAGAAAGACTTTTCCAATATACAAATAATATAATATAAAATGATTATGTCTTTATACAATAAATCATTATCTTTTTTAATAAACTCATTGCCATTGGAACTCGCTTATCTAGTATTTTCTTTCCTAAAATGTCGGGTTATTACTATTATTATTATGAAATATTTAAAGTGAGATTTAGTGAATTATTAGTCTGGTTCGGATGAAGGAGACAAATAGATACATAAATTCTTCTAAGGACACTAATAGTTACGAATAAGGTAGTATTTAAATTACAACCATATCGAGATAAATACCATTGTAATTGTTAAGCAATGTTACTGACACACAAACCAGCAACATGCCACAGGTGGATATACTCGTAAGTGTTGAACATTTTCGAGGACACTAACCCTACATGTTCCTCGGACATAGTAACAGTTCTTTGTTTTAGAGGAAAAGCTGAAAAATTGATCCTCCACCGCCTGTCTATTCATTCTCATGTATACATTGATCCTCCACCGCCTCTCTATTCATTCTCATGTAAAAATTGATCCTCCACCGCCTGTCTATTCATTCTCATGTATACATTGATCCTCAACCGCCTGTCTATTCATTCTCATGTATACATCGATCCTCCACCGCCTGTCTATTCATTCGCATGTATACATTAATCCTCCACAGCCTGTCTATTCATTCTCATTTATACATTGCAGAAGAATATGGATTTCTATCATATTTTCAAAATACAATATAGGCTAAAATAAATAATGATGAATATGATATAGAATTGAATCTATTGAATATCATTTGGTATTATAGTCGATATCCTAGTCTCAACTTAAATTCTTAGGGGCCCATGAATGCTTGTGAATTCCACGTAACACCTGTGAATTTCGTATCTTTACTTTTCACAGTTTTCAATTTAGATTTATCGTTGACGATGACATAGTATCTACACTAAGTCTAAGTTTGGTGCACAAAATTAAAAGGTATAAATGTTCTATATTTATTATAACTACTAGGCCGGTGTCACTGCTGGTAGACTGATAGTTACCGAGGGCATCATAAGTCTAGTTTTTAGTGCTTTTGTACTGACATGAAATATATACTTGAAATTTTCTGTCATGAAATTATGTAAATCACTCCAAAACTAAGGAGTATCTCCCTCATGCATAGCTCTGTCCTTAGATTGATTCTTTGGCTCCCTTTTTCGGTCAATTTGGTTTAATACTGCTCTTCAAATATTTATATGATATTAGAATTCCAATCATTCGGCCTCGAGCATCACTGGAGACATAACTTGTCGAAATGCGCATCTGGTGCACAAAATTAAAAGGTATATACATGTATGTTCTATATTTATTAATATGAAAGATAAGCTGTACAAGAGTTAATGATATAATCTAGGGAAAGTCTCATTAATAATATCCATACATGGACATAAAATTATCTTTATTGGAGACCTAGTTTATTGAATAAATATTAGGGGATTCCATAGTCAAATATAGGGAACATACGCCTATCTAAAGATCAAGAAAAATACTGAGTAAAACATGAGTCCTCTCTATAGGTACATAAAATATCAAAATTTTAATAATTTTAATGATATGTAATATTTCACATCTTTGGATAGCATTACATCAATAATAAGCATTGGCGTTGTAGCGTTGGGTAAAAAGACATGCATTCACTATTTATACTGTGTATTTTTGTAATATTGTTGAAATTATAAACAACGGAATTTGTTTGCTATATTATATATTGCTGCTGAGAAAACCATTTATTAAGGCTCTAACACTATGCCATCACCGATTTAGAAATATCTTACATAACACTGTACTCCGTAGGAATGGAGACCGCTTTCCTCCAAGTAAGGGTATTAAACTTACCACAAAAAATCTTCCCACACATAGCAAAACCTTAATTAAAAATATCGGTACGGATGAACCTATTGTTCAACTACAATCTGTCATATTTTCATAATGTACAATGGTCTACCACAAAAAGAACAATAACACTGGTAAGACTGTCGCTTATTACGGGAAATGACATGATAACCACTACATGATTAATACATGGGTGACGTTGTTCACCCAGTGACAGGGCAGAATATATTTGAGGAATAATTACATTTTATAAGTGATTGTCCTTTCGACTGACCGTCCTACGTCGGTACTGCAACTGCAATGGGATAGTTTTATTTTCTTATTCTACTTTACAATACTTGTCCATAGTGACTTTTGTCATACGGTTTATACAGATGACATGTTTCTCTCCGTCACTTGCTTTCCTTTTCATATATGGCACGTAAATTATTTCGTACTCTGTTGGGTCCGTTGCAAATGTATAAATTTATATGTAATGCATCAAGAATCATGCTGTCACCGTAAAATAATCGTAAAGTGACGTAAAACAAAGCCAAATCAATAGTATTCATTTATGTATATAAGAATACTGGCGACGCAAATAAAACTTATTTTCTATGTTAGATGTAAGAGTTGTTTTTCTTCTTCTTGACTGTCCAACAGAAAGGAATAACTTTAGCTATGACCCATTCATACAAATACAAATATAGGTATTTAAAGATTTATTACAAATTCATAACATAATTTACGACAAAATCTCAAATACAAAAGAATTTCATGGATTATTTCTGGTTTTCTGATGAGGGATTTGTATGGATTGTTATCACAGATGCAGTGTTCATTAAATCATGTTTAATAGCGTAGGCGTCTGTAACCTAAAACAAAAGAATGAGAATTTATTATCAAACATAGTGAGAACGCCAACATATTTGGAGGTACGTATGCAATGAAATTACATCTTTGAATTATTTATCTCTCTTTTTCTATCTAAGATTTAAAACACACCTCCTATTCTACCTCCAATTCCACCACCTCCATAGTATGGATCATAGCTATTCCAACCATTTCCGTAGAAACCCATGCCTCCAACGTTACCATAGTAAGGATCAAACCCACCGCCGAATCCGTATCCTGATGGAATAAAATGTATACATATCATTAAATGAATCATACCTATGATGAAGAAAAGACAAAAGAGAAATGATACTCGTAAATTTGAATTAAATTTCGAATTCCTCTATATCTGTATATTCGTTACAAAGTTTAAAGACATTTTTATAAGATCATTAATCTTACTGTTGTATGTTGGAAGGGCCAATGCACATGCGACCAGAGCAAACAGGAGAACAAGTTTCAACATCTTGATTTCTCTGTGGATGTATTGCCTGGAAGAAAAATTACAAATATGAATTCCTTTTGTCACATATAATAACAAGAACACAATTCCATTTACGCTCGAAATTTTGTTAAATTAGATGACGTAACAATGCTTTAAACATCGGTCATACCTCGGACAAACATTGAAAATGTATTGTGACGTCACGAAATTTGTCCAATAATCCGCTAAATGGAAGGGTCAATTCATCGAGTTCTTACAAAAGAAACTTATAGAAATATACATAATAATAACTTGTCAATGATTTTCAATAATTTTTATGATGAAATATTCACCACGAATATGGTTAGTTTGTTATCGAATTTTAAATTCTGATGTATATATTATATAATTAAATACTACATAAGATCGATTAATGATTTTTTTTCAAAACAAAATAAACCGCACAGATGCAAAGTTTATCTAAGTTATCTTTTTATATTTATTGGTATAATAAGTTTTCATACTGTAAAGTCCTTCCATTTTCATAGAAACTGAAGTGGGGTATAATTAATCGTGTTTAGTGATTCGCACTTTCCACTATTTGTGTTTCGGGAATCCAATTAAAAGATCCATAACCTACTTTCAGTAGAAAAATAGATAAAGCCATGCTGACACATAATAAAGCCACGTTGACACATAATATAGCACCAAGAGTGTGAGCGCTTGCCAAGCAAAGTATTTTATAGAATGAATCAGCCTTTACGTCCAGATCAAATAAAGATTCTCATTGTTATTTCTTACCTTAGTCGTAGAACTTTTCAAAATGTAGGGAATATAAGATCTAGAATTTATCTTTACTTATATATTATTTCTGAATGAGGAAATACGATTGCTTACAATTGCTGATTTGTGACGTAAAATAACAGTACTCAATTGCTTTCTGTCCATTAAGACCAAAAGATTACATTGGTCAGTCAATGACAGGAAATAACAAATGGATACAATAAATAGACACACAATAAAGTTCACAGTCAGTGCATTCTCTTCTGTACCGTATAATCTGACGTCATATTGACTACATAGTACGGTACGCCTACATAGGGCGGTTACTGTCGTCTACCTGATGACCCATGTACAGTACAGCCTGAGAGAAAAACTGCGTATATCCTTCGCAGATACCGGAATAACCGATAAATATTATGCGCGAAATTTGTCAACTTTATGATATATTTATAGTATGTCATGTTTCCAATGAGTAATTTATAGGCATAAAACATTAATTGATCATCGCATTGTATTTCCGTGTTAAGCAGTTCGCACATGGAAAGCCTATTACACACAAATCAATCAGCGTAGTAGTTGGAAAAAATTGTATTTGCTAACTTTCTCAGGTACAAGAGGATTACATTAAAAGTATCTATATGGTTTTCAAGATTGTTCCCATTATTATTAGTAGTAGTAGTATTGTTGTTGTTGATGTTATTTTTATTATTATTATTATTATTATTATTATTATTATTATTATTATTATTATTATCATTTTTATTATTATTATTATCTTTCAAAACGTCTACTCTCTACGCAACAGTTTGGATATCGGTTTTGCATTGAAACCACAAACAATTAAAAAGAGTATTGAAATCTAGAGTTTTGCTCATCGTCTGAGCTCAGAAATACATTACATCTTGTTTCGCTCTCAGTTTTAAGTCAATTAGTAATGAGTATGCTTTTCGAATAATTATATTTTCGATAAATATACTCTATCAGTTCTTAAAACTAAATTGAACTCTACTTCTACGCATGTTGAAACTCCATTGTTTAAAGACATGATCCTATCTGACCATTGTAAAGCTATGTGTGACTTCAATTTAAGCATTGATATTAACGATCTTCCAACAATGAATTGGCTTCCCAAATTACACAAAACTCCATATAATCACGTTTATATAAAATTCTAGTCATTGCTCTACAATGTCCTTTCTAAACATATTACCTCCGCTCTTACTGCATTTAAGACCAAATTAAAAAGTATTGTAATGCCGTTTTTAGTAATAGTAACGGCGATTAGTGAAAAATTCCGTTTGAGACATTTTGAGGCAAATACCGTTCCTACTTTGGATTTTTCGACACTATATACCTCATTACCTCATGACTCAATCAAAACCAAATTGTTTTCTCATACGCTGGTGTTTCAACGGAGAGCCTAAATCATACCTCTGTACTTCAGTTACATCTGGATTTTTCTCCAACAAACAATATGATAATTATAAATATTGAAATTGTAGCGAGTTGTATAATGGCATCACATTTTTTGATTGATAATATTTATGTACATTTTAACGGCAATACAAATCAACAGATTATTGGGATTCTTATGGGGCACTAACTGCGCTCCCCTAATAGCAGATTTATTTTATACTGTTATGAGAGAGACTTTATGCATTCCATTTAAACCTCTAAATGTTTCGACCTTATGGATAAGTTCAATGACACCTCTACCTCTAGATGTCTTTATGACATTTTAGTTATCGATAACCCTGAGTTTGAAAACTATATTACTGACATTTATCCATTTGAATTTCAATTAAACAAAGCCAATACTTCCGAACACAAAACACCTTATTTGGACTTAAATATTAAAATTAATAACAACAATATTCATACCAACATATATGATAAACGTGACGACTTTAGATTTACTATTGCAAATTTCCCTTATCTAGATGGTGATTTCCCCACACTCCCATTATATGGTATATATATCAGTCAATTGGTTCCGCTCTCTAAAGTCTGAACTAACGTTATGATTTTTTCAAGAAATTCAGATTATTTTAAACTTTTTTTCTTGGGTTATAGATATCATAAACTTTTAAAAAGTTTGGTAAAGTTACATATCTTATTCAGACATTTTATCTAAATTCGGAAATGTGACTTTTCAACAAAACGTATTCAGCGGAATTTCCAATCCCAAATTCTACGATGATCTAGTGTACAAACTAAGGAGGGTCAAAGGTTCCGATAATGTAATAGAATTGCTAGAATTATTAAACGCATTCGACATCGACAGTATGACCCTCAGATCATCGCTAAGACCATAGTTCTTATATTGGGTCCCTCTACAACACAATACAGACTTTTGCTTGAGCGTTGCACGCTGACTAACAGGGCGGTTGGGACTCTATGATGGACCTTGTCCAAACCTTTTCAGAGGAGACAAGCTCCTGATCCTCGTCCCCTCTGACTATTAGTCGGGACTCCTATCGATTTGAGCTCGCTTACAGACGGGCAGAGCAACATATTATTCTTTTTATGACCTTTCTTCTTGAGAAACTTGTTGATTCTTGTTCTCTACGTGGAGGATTATTTATAAATTCTTAAATGTGTGTCCTTTGATTGTGCTGCATTTTCGGTAACTGGGAAGATGGGCGCCCGTTATCCGGTTAACCACACCAACTGAGTGACGTTTGTTACTTCAACTGACCGTCTTAATTCGGTATCATAACCGAATGTCGTTTGTAATGTTGTTTTTTCGTGCATATTCTACTATCTTCATATTTTGTGTGCATGGCCTTGGTGATTTGTGTCATACAGCTTTGTCAGATGTCTTGTTTTCCCTTTTCGCAGTTTAGGCCTTTCTAAATGATGCACCACTTTAATACAGGTATAAATACTCTGATATTTCTTATCCTTTACGATGTATTACAGTGATCATTTTGTATTTATATGTATAACCAAGTTCTCGTGCTGTGAAGATTTTATATTTATTCTAACCACTAGGCCGTTGTCACTGCTGGTGGACTGATAGTTCCCGAGGGCATCATAAGTCTAGTTTTCTGTGCTTTTGTACTGTCATGAAATATATACTTCAAATTTTCAATCATCAAATTAAGTAAATCACTCCAAAACTAAGGAGTATCTCCCTCATGCATAGCTCTGTCCTTAGATAGATTCTTTGGTTCACTTTTCGGTCATTTTGGCTTCAACACTGCTCTTCATATTTTTATATATTTTGAGAATTCAAATCATTCGGCCACGAGCATCACCGAAGAGACATAACTTGTCGAAATGCGCATATGGTGCACAAAATTAAAGGTATATATGTTCTTTATTTATTTCAATTTTCTTTGAACCAGATGAGAGTGATTTCGGGTATACAATAATAAAATTTAATTGATTTTCGTCTTTTTACACTAACGTTTCGAGGTTCGGATTAATAACCTACTTTTGAAATGAAAAAAATATATATAAAGCTGTAATAACAGATACTATGGGACCATGGCGGGCATTACAGTTTTGCAAGGTGCGCTTGCTCCCAATTGGCATCGGATCCACTGTATTGTGCTACTCTACGTTGATGCTGCTTATTTTTGTTATCTAACCATTTAACATTGCTATATTACTTGGTTAAAAATGGTGTTACATTTATGCAATGGTATTCTGATATTTAAGGAATGACTGTCTTTTTTCTAGGTTCATTGGGAATGACTCTGGGTGAGAAACAAACATATCACGGGAACTGCGAAACGGTTCTCGAATGATTTGTTTGTTTCTCACCCAAGTTCATTCCCCATGAATCTAGAAAAAAACCCCAGTCATTCCTTATATTTACATTTTAAAAGGTTCTTTTTTGAAAACAAAATATCAAATTCCCCTTTATCATACTGGCAAAGACCGAAGTTTTCCTGAAGTGGAAAAGTACTTCCGCCACCCAATATAATGCGTGTCTAGAATGCTAAAAATACTCCATCTATCAAGGTAATTTCTTTAATTGCTCAAAATTAACAGATGCATTAATTGAATAATAGAACATCGGCCTTGAACTTGAGTAAGCCCTGCCTCTTTTTATATTACTACGCATGTGATTTGCCATACGTCGGGCACTACTATCATGACCCAAGTTCATGGGCTGATGAATCGAGTCTGTTTAGCATGGTTCATCGAAGGAATTAGACTAGCATTGTAAATATTGAAAATTGTCTTTCAATTTGCCTTTTTTACATTTAATTTATCGCACAACTTTAAACCTGGCATATAGTATTCAGCAAAGTTTGTCGTATCATTGAATGTTATTACGATTTTGAGGATAAATAAGAGTAAGTGTAACAACATAAATCAGATTAATGTTTATTGTTGCTCAGTTGATAACTTTATGAGATTTATATTTTGTTACATTGAATAATAATGTGTAACTTTATAATATTTGAAAAGCAAACTAACTAAAAACCAAGTTGACCTTAAGTAAGTACAAAATCCTCACTTACTGACAGAGTTTTACATGAAGGAGATATTCCTTATTTGCAAATAAGAATTCATAAGCTTTCATTACAGTGAAGTTTCGAGTATATATTTCAAATTCATACAGAAGTACTGAAAGCTATGCTCTTAACACCCTCCCGAAGGGACAGCCCATCAGTAGTGGTTTCGACCAAGTAGCAATTAATATAAGAACATACATTTTATTGAATAAAGTATCTTCATTTTACTTGCACATAATGTTCATACAAACTTTAACTGCAAGTACATAAAGTCGGATTGCATTTAAAAGACTTTGTCGACTACTGCTTCAATTCTTAAAACTACTAGGTGTAATAATTAGTAACTGACTAATGCTAGTCTCATTTCTAAATTAATGAATATTCCCCTAATATGACAAATTTATTGTCAATAATTGAATAAATGTTCTTCAGTTCATACTTCCGATTCTTTAAATGAAGCAATCAGGTTTTTCATATAACTTAAAGACTATCTGCATTCAAGACAATCATATTCATAATAGCAGGGAATCCCGATAGGTATGCGACATGAATTTTGAATAACAAAAATGTAAGAATCATATACAATATATATTCAACTTTATTAAATACATAATAAATAAAGCATGATGACAAAGATAACAATTCGTGGATTCTCTGCTGACCTTTAAGGTTTGTAGTGGATATAAGTGATCAAAATATTTCTTTAGTACCGTAAGCGTCCGAATCCTCCTGAAAAGTCAAAATGATACAATTAAAGCCTGCAAATATTCTTAAATATAGTGTAGATAGTGTGTAGAGAAAAAAAAACAATAAAAAGTGGTAATAATGATTAATTTAAAAAAATATAATGATGGCAATGACATAATATGATATGTGAAAACACTATAAGTTATACCGGCAGCGCCAGCTGTTAGCTTGTCATGTTAACATTGACTAGTAAATCGTTTTTTTTACTAATGTATATATGTCATACATACTCTGGTAGGTTTCCTTCGCATATTACATAATAATATAATAAAAGTATTGTATAATTATTCTTACGTCCAAATCCGCCTCCAAATCCACCACCACCGTAGTAATTGTCATAGCTATTCCAGCCGTTTCCATAGTAACCCATACCGCCGCCATAATACGAGCCATATCCACCGAATCCACGACCAAATCCACCACCGAAACCGCGACCCCATCCTGTAAGACAGAACAATAAAAGTATATTAACCACATCAGTGAAAACACGCCCATAACAATATATATAGGGAATACAAATGGATCCATTATAATCAGTTCAGACTAAGTTGATTCTGCGCCTTATGTTTGGCAAGCCACATTCAACAAAAGAGTACAAACGAGACAAAATGTCTTAGAAAATCACGCGTGCACTTACAATTACTGTAAGTGTCGCTACATACCATATACAAGAACATCGCAACAGCAGTATACATACATCTTTTTAAATAATAAAATAAAATAAATTCTGAAATTAATGCATTGATATCTAATTCCATTTTCTCTTATATTTGTCAGATATATGAAACCTTTAATGTTTATCTTATTATTCTTGTTAGTAATTTGACTTACTGCGGTATGATAAAGCCATAGAACAGGCAATCAAAGCAAACAGAATCACTAGTTTCATCATCTTGACTTGTGGATGTTGTGGATCTCTGATGAAATCTAGAGGTAAAAATATACGTATTACATTAATAAAGTCCCTTTCATATTATAAGCCTGAGGTCTGTACATTTATTTCAATTTTTTTCAAAGAAATTTTGATCTCATGCTTGTTGAGATAATAGTAAAGATACAATTTTATCTTTGTAGAACAAAGCAGGAGATTGCACATTTATTCTCTGTATTACTTACCTGAACTGGAATGGTAGAGAACTGGATGAAAAGTAACGTTGAGACCTTGTTTATATAGTAATGTTGAGACCAGGAAATATATTTTGTAACAATTCTTGTTTTATGGCGTAGAAAAACGCCTGTTAATTAATCGGTTATCATAAATGGTCAGGCCACTCTATTGGTCAGTTCGAAAAGGAAGTAAATCAAATCATAAAAAAGCCAATGAGTAAAACATGAAAAACAATGTCATGAAAACTATAATAGGATCATCATGTTCTTACTGCCACCACATGCGATTATTTGTCCAGAAATATGATGGAGAGTGTAACCTCACCAAACATTGCACAAAGGTAATATAACAATAATTGTCATATAATTGATGGATGACAGACATGGATACACTTGACCACTGTGCTATCAAATAAAGATCGTAGTTCAACAGAATTATAGTACTTTGTTTTCTCATACCTAAATGTACAAATTTCCACAATTTCTTTTTTTAGATTATGGTAAATTCCAATCTGAATAAAAACGGGAGGAAATTCGGTGATAGAATGTAAAAACATCTTTTGTTCGGGATTTATATCATACTTAATGATATGAAGGCATTATAGTTTGGATGAAGACAAGTGAATGGCAAAGCCAATTTTTATTCCCGTAGGTTCTCTGTGTGGGAGGAATTCAGACCTACATCTTAAGCTTACTCTTCGGAATAGTTTACATCATATGAATAATTTGTAATTCCCGCGCAGGTTTTCTCTCAATGCAAGGAATTTTTATGGTCATGAAATGAAACGTGTGTGAAGATATACGACCTATATACCTCTTATCTCCTAATAGTGTAACTGAGTACTAGATAGATTTTGGAGGTAATTCATTCGAAAGAAAATGTGCCGAGCAAAGATAAAAGATGGAAAAAGGATGTCTTATAAGCAGTTAAGTATTGTATGATGTATGAATATACAAACATAAAATACTAGGCCAAAATTATGATTCCTCAGTCAATAGTTCCACATTTTGCAATTGTTATTTTTCAGTGATTGAAATCAATCTCATCGTAAGACAGAATGTAGAAGCTTCTTAGGTAGTCTGCACATTGGCTCATCCATACCATAGAGGTAAGTTTACATCATTAATTCATAACTACAACATCTACGGCATATCTAAAAAAAATAATTCATTTCACATGTTTGAAATAAATTTGATAATTTACAAAAAAATGAGACTTCATACCAGCCAGCCATTGGACGTTAAAGTGAGTGTCACAGTGGCATAACACATACATACATATCAATCGGTAAGTTGCATATTTCGTAACGGACTTGTACGGAATTCCAGTCCCAGCAACTACTCGACCGTATCCTGTCTTTCGTTACAGAAAGCAAAACCGAGGCCCTGTATCATGATAAAGATTGCTTATTATTTAGAATGGATTTGACTCCATTCCTCTGCTTTACATTATTCACATGCTGTTAACACTTAAACAGTAAAAATTCTTGGCATAAAGAGTGAAATCAAATTAACAATTTCATTTTAAGAATATATGTAATCAAACTCCTACATATATTTTGTATAACAGGATTCTATGACGCGTTTGGTGTTGGTTATGATTTTTTCTAGTACACCTCTGGTGATATGGGGCTTTTATGGAAAAAATTAGAATAGCTATGATCCGTATAATAGCTATGGTGGTTTTTCAAGCAAAATTGTGGGTAAGAATAAAACTATTATATAATCTGAAGGTATCAATTTTATTAAACTGGGATTTAGAAATTCTAATTATCAAATATTATTTAAGATAATTTTTTAAGCTTATCTTAATATTTTTGTTATCTATTTTTTGAAACAAATATTCATAGAATTACATTTGTACTTATTATTGTTATTCATATGTAGAGAATTATATATATATATATATATATATATATATATATATATATATATATATATATATATATATATATATATATATATATATATATATATATATATATATAATATATATATATATATATATATATATATATATATATATATATATATATATATATATATATATATATATATATATATATATATATATATATATATGTATGAAATATCTTATGCATTTGACTTTTATGTTACAGACGCATGATGTATTGATAGGAATAAAACCTTCAATACTATATCATTAAATTTCAAGAACAGGATATGCATTTCATGTGCCAAAACATGTTTTATTACTAATGTTACACTTATAACATACTGTTATATAATACTATCTACTCATACATGTAATATTTTGTTTCAACCACGGCGAGCTATATTCGATTTCAATCTAAAACATACAGTAATACATGAATTGTGTTCATTATCAATGCTGTCAAACTAATTTATTACACCCCAACAATATCTTCCTCATGCATCGTCCTGTCTGAAGATGTATTTGCTTTCCGTTGGAGTCTCTTTTGGATATATAGTGTGCTTTGCTTGAATTTCACAACTTTGGTCATCGGCATCAATGAAGAGATCTATTTTTTAGATAGGCATATTCTGCACATAATCGAAATTGGCATGTACGTTTTTATAAATAATGACAAATATCTTTAATAATGAGAAAACACAGACAATTTAGTTATGTGTAAACAGTTTAATTTCTTGTAAAATCAACGTTTTTCACACATTTGTGTACTTTTTAAACAAACAAAATTAAGCAAACACATATTCAATCTGCAAAAGTATACTAACCACCAGTATGCCATAGTGAGAGTCATGATTATTCCACTTGTTACTACGCAGACCCGAACTTCCACTGTCGCTTTAGTAGGGGTCATATTCATCATTGCTGTATCCTACAAATTTAATAAGTCAATCCTTACCTAACACTTTCTTCCACACATTTTGTGTTGATTTGTATAATTCCAAAAAAGAAAAATATAATATTCATGTTTGAGAATTAATGAGCACGTTGTAATGAAAACGATACTGCCAATGTTATATATGTCATCACTTGAGAGGCTAGAGGATGTGGGGCTCAATATGTCGGGGAAACTTCTCAAACTTTGAAACAACGTTTTCGGAATCATTCCTATAAAATCCGTAATAATTCACGACGTAAATACCAGAATTTTCTTTATAACCACTTTAATAAATACCAACATAATATTAATAATGTGAAAATAACTCCAGTAGAAAATATCTCTGACACGAAATCAGATGTTAAAAAAACGACTTTTGGAAACCGAGCTCTACTGGATTAAACAACTACAAACCCCATACCCTCTCGGTCTCAACGACCAAATATATCGACAAGGTAATATTTCTTCTCGTCAGAATAAGATCAATATTTTTACATTAAGACATAAAACTATTAGAAAACGTAGGTCACATGGTCGTCGCCGTAATCGTAACATCAGAAAACGTAATCGTTTAAATAGGTCATTAAACGATCTTCTATTTATCGCAAAAAATAATGGCCGTCATGAACTTTTGCATGCACTATCCTCTATTCCGGTAAATAAATTGAAACCTATCCTGGACGAAGCTGATCTTCGCAGTTTACGCAATTCTGATTGATATAAACTCCATTTGATTATTTTATTTTCATATAATAAACTCTTTCCTCGTATTCCGTCTCTTCCACCCAAGCAGCAATTTCTCAAAATTAAATTTATTAATGAATGCTTCGATCTACTTAACATTTCTAATATTTTCCGTGATCATAGCGTCACATCTAAAATCCCCCAATATTTTGAGAATTTAGAACCTCCACTTATTTGTTACCAGTACAAAAAGCCTATAAGAAATCTTATTTTGAATTATAATAAAGTTACATCTAACCCTGATGTTTCAGACTGTATTCCTTCGTCGTGTTCTTGTGAAAATTATAAATATGTTCATAAACCGGCAGGTCATGTTATTACTGGTGACCTAAACTGTATTTCGGAAAAGGACCTAAATATAAGTTACCGTCCAGGATAGATTTCAATAAATGCCGTGACGTTATAGAAGATGCTTTAACTACATATTGTAAACGTTCGTGTAAAAAAGAACATGTAAAGGTTCATGCTCTTAATGATTGGAAATACGAGATTTTAAGAATTGTCGATATCCGTATTAAGAACTTTACGGAAAATCCGCATTTATTTCAACAGCCTAATACATTGACGGCTAATTCTATTAAAAAGAAGATAGCTGACTTACATGCTAAATATGTCTTTGTTCCTGCTGATAAAGCAGGTAATAACATGATAGTTGTTTGAAAACTATATTATATTGAAGTACTTAAAAACGAATTAAACTCCACTCATACATATGTGGAAAGCCCTGCCTCAAAAGCACCTTGCACGATCACCTCATGACCATGTCCGATTTCAAAATTAAAACTGATAAATCTGATCTACCAACCATGTATTGGCTCCCAAAACATAAAAGTCCATATAAATCACGTTTCATATCTAATTCTAGCCACTGCTCTACTGCGGTACTATCGAAGCATATTACGTCTGCTCTAACTGCTATAAAAGATCATATTATCAAATATTGTGATGTCGCATTTCATAATAGTAACATCAATTACTTTTGGTCGATTAAAAATTCTCATGAAGTTATAGACAAACTTCTTTAGCTAAATTTCAAAGCAACTCAAATTTCTACATTTGATTTTTCTACACTTTATACATCTCTGCCTCATGATTTGATTAAAAGCAAGTTGCTGTCTCTTATACAATGGTGTTTTCACAGAGAATCTAAAACGTACATATGTACTTCCAATAACTCTGGATTCTTTTCCAAAAAACAATATACTTCATATAAATATTGGACTTGCAAGGAATTATGTAAAGCACTAGATTTTCTCATGAATGATATTTTTGTGCAATTTGATGGCAAGATATATCAACAAATAGTTGGGATTCCTATGGGTACTAACTGCGCGCCTCTGATAGCAGATTTATTTCTTTATTGTTATGAGAGGGATTTTATGGTTTCTATTCAAAAATCAAAACGTTTTGACCTCATTGACAAATTTAATAATACTTGCAGATATCTGGATGACATTTTGGTTATCGACAACCCTGAATTCGAACAATTTATATCAGAAATATATCCACCGGAGCTCACATTGAATAAAGCTAATACTTGAGATCAACACCTCTCTTAGATTTAAACATCAAATTTTCAATCACCTAATATATACTAATATTTATGACAAACGTGAGGATTTTGGATTTCCTATTGTAAATTTCCCTTACTTGGATGGCGATGTCCCTCGACTCCCATCATATGGTATCTATATATCTCAATTAGTTCGATTTGTCAGAGGCTGCACCGATGTTTTGGACTTTCATAAACGAAATTTACAAATTACTACTAAACTTTTAACTCAGGGTTACAGATATCACAAGCTAAGAAAAACATTCGGCAAATTCTTCAGATCTTATTCAGAACTTCTATCTAAATTTGGAAATATTTCTTTTCAACAGTATGTATCCAATGGAATTTCCACTCCTAATTTTTACGGTGATCTCGTATATAAAGGAAAGTAAAAAGCTCCGATAACGTTATTTTATCATGTAATAAAATAGTCAAACGTCTTCTAAATAGACAATATGATATTGAGATCATCAAAAAGACTATAGGTCTTGTATTTGGCCCCTCTACAGCCTTATGCAGACTTTAACTTGAACGTTGCACGCTGACTAACAGGGCGGTGGGGACTATATGACGGGCCTCTTTCAGAGGAGACATGGTCCTGAACCTCGTCCCCTCTGACTGTTAGTCGGGACTCCTACAGATCTAGGGTCTTAGCTCGCTTTCAGACTGGCAGAGCACGGTTTATCATGTTGATGTCACATATATTTTTATACAATTATGTGTTTTACAATACCTTACGTGTTTATATTTTTATGACCTCTCAATATGCGATACTTGTTGACCCTTGTTCTTTACATGGAGGATTATTTATAAATTTTTAAATGTACGTCCTTTGATTGTTCTGCTGTTACGGTGAGTGGGAAGGTGGGCCCGTAAACCGGTTATCCACACCATTTGTTTGGCTTTTGTCAAATTAAATGACCGTCCTAAGTCGGTATCGTAATTGCACTACAATCAAATATTTTTGTAATGTGTTATATGTTCTAGTATATTATTTATATTCATGTATTGTATAGCTCCATGGTGACTTCTGCCACATAACTGAGCCAGTAACTCCTCTTTTTTCTTTGTAAAATCAAAGTGAACATTAAAATTGAAGTATCACAATTAAAGCAATATACTTAAATATTATTTTCATTCTTTTCCGCATTTAAATATGTACAATGTATTTATAATGTCTAAAGAGGAATGGTTTATATCAATAACAGATAAGATAATGTTACGTTTGTATGATGGAAGAGCCAAGGTACAAGCGATCAATGAAACAAGAATCACAAGCTTCATCTTGCTGAATTGTGACTTTATTTATAAAATATGATACAATAATAACTAAACGTTCATAACAAATGTACTAATGATTGGCATTTGAGAATACTTTACTTTATTGTCATATCTATTGTTAAAATATATATAAATATGTAAGTATATTTAAAAGCATTGATAGTTCCTTTTTTATATTTATTTTTGTTTTTCACTACGGACTTTAAACATACCAGACGCAGTTCTGTTTAATGCAAATACTTAAGGTTAGCTGGAGTTGCGAGGACCTAAGAGCATGTATTGACAGTTTGAACTGTATTTTATCCAACTTATATTGTACCAGGATATGTGAACTTATAGAGTGCTTGATATGTGGCGCAATAAAGGTTGTATATTTCACTTTCCTCATTTATTCTTGGGCACTAAGTGACCAGGTGTAAGAAAATTTCTTCTGTTCATTCGTTAATAGAATGGAAGTAGTACACTGATTATCAAAAACCATTAACAATATACAAAATTGTCGGGATTGTCAATTGCCTGGATATATGAAATCATATACACATTGACAGAATGTCACCTGAGGTGATCATAGAACTAGGTCAATAATCTGTATAGAATACAAACATCCCATAAGATGACGTCAGGAACTACGTATATGTAAAAAATGTAACAGTACACCATTTTGGTAAATGTGTACATATCATGAATAAATCTAGGGTTAAACAACGAATCCCGTTCTTTAAGTGTCTATTATGATATGCGAAGTATGTTAATCCATCATACGAATTTCTATTTCCTTGTCGAACATTTAGTATAAATATAATTTCACTTTTACATTTTTCACCATACTCTCCAAAACCTTTATCAAGGTAAGTTAGCATCCTAAATCTGGAGCAAAGTGTATATCAATAAATGATATATTTATGTGTATTATATCTATTGTCAATATTGATTTTCCAAATGTTATCCATTTTCTGTATTTCTTTTTCAGTTGTTATTTACTGGAATTCCAAAGAAACATCAATATGCTGAAGTGTGTTCTACTGCTTGCTTTGGTCGCCTGTGCTTTGGCCCTTCCCACATACAACTCTCGCTCAGGATACGATAGATTCGAAGGTGGATTTGACCCTTACTATGGTAACGGCGGAAGATCGGGTCTCTATAGAAATAATAACTATGATCCTTACTATGATGGTCGTGGATTTGGAAGCCGTCGGAGAAGTATGTTCTTATATTCATCCATTGTAATATTTTTGTAACAGTAACACCAATGCCATAATCTATCTTGACATGTCATTAATGTTCCCAGCACTAAGAGTATAAAATCCTTTAAATTAACTAATGAAAGATGTACAATCATGCAGGCTCTTTCTCATGAATCTGACTTTTCAACGCATAAGTGTGTATATAAGTAACAAGTTAACTTCACTTTAAAAGAAAATCATAAAGTATAATTTATAAATTCTTCAAATCGTTGTTCACTTAATGTAAACAATCAAACTTATGTTCATTTCTTAAGTTGATAGTGCTATTTAAGGCCTTGTCTACTTGTAGGTTACACACGGTCTCGGTATTAAGCACTAAAGGGCAACAACTTCACAATGTGGATGGCAAGGAGGTTGAATTTACCCATGAATCATAGTAGACTAATTACATGTGTTCCATTATATTTCATCTCATAATATTTTTGTCCTTAGATTTCATTATGATTGTATAGAATATCCTAATATTTATTTATTGATCATGTTTTATTGCCACACATAATTGTTAATTATCGCAAATATGATTATGAGACTGTGCCATACATTTAAGAGACTTTTAGTTTGTATTAAAGATCATTTGATTTGATTATTGTGAAATTTACATATCTACACTATCATTTAGATTTATGTTTAATATGCCAGAAATTAAATGAATTTTATCTATACAGTCATTATAATTATCATCTTCAAAAATAATGTCTTAGGATACCATTGTCTATTCATGTTATTTTGTTTTCTATTTGTGTCTGTATATATATAATGCACCAAAAATAAATTCAATAATAGAAAACAACTTTTGTCTTGTGTCAATGCACGTCCCAGTTACCTCAAAGTATATATGCTAAACATCAATCAAGCTTTGATGATCTCGTAACACTCATTGTATTTGCCGATTTCAATTACCTTGGATATATCGATCTCTTAAAGATAGCATATAATATACATTTTAATTACTTAATATAAGGTGGCAAATTCGAAAATCTGTCCTCTCCGTGCAATTTGCAAATATTTTATATTTCTGTATTTGTCGCCAAGAATCCTATACATTTCAATTAAATTCATTTTAATTTGCTTGAATCAACATAAAAAAGAACGATAACTCTGTTGGAGAAATAATTTTCAAAATGTCATATCTCTGGGTAGACCGAGACAGCCAAAACAATGAATACTCAAAATCTTGAGAATCTATACGATTTCGAACATCAGACTCCCCATGGCAAATTAAAGTGAGACTCAATTAATCTTGACTATATTTGCTTATTTTCATCGTAAATTCACTAGACAATAGCATCCACGACCATTTTTCTTCATCTTGCATGCTGTTCGGTAGTGTACCTTCACTTTCTATTTCAACTAGAAAGTACAATAAACGGCATGCAAGAAAAAATGGTCCTGAATACTATGAAACAATCTTTATCTAGTGAATTTACGATAGATATAAGACAAATATGGTTATGATTGATTGAATTTCACCTTAAATTGCCAAGGTAAGTCTGACTTTCGAAATCGTAAAACTTCTCAAGTTATGAACGTTCGTTTCTCGGGCCAAAAACCAACCAACAATAAAACAGGTTTTTGACTTGTCTCGGTCTAATCTCTGGGATATGCCAAATATTTCTTTCATATTTTCTTTATAGTAAATAATAAATTAATGGCAAATTTTAAATTAATGTAGAATTTAATTTGTATCATATTCTATCCTTCTTTCTTGTCGTGTCAGCCAATAAACATTTTCGAAACCAGAGACATGAAAGTATCTATGTGTCTGACGAAAGAGATGAATTGATCAGAACGGTTGCCTTAATTTACTTTTTTGTAACGTTTGCATTTAAAACAAATACCTAGAATGTAGGTGTGTAGAGGTGCCAATATTCAACATTACATTTATTACAAATTGCCAAGTATATCAAACCATCACTTTTCAGCTGAGTCAAGTGTGACATTTCACCGGACTCTCATTTTCCATTTGAGCCATTTTTGAATATAAAAATTGGTAAAAAATTTACCAATAAATTCATATTGTAATGAAATAATAAGGGGAAATTACAATGAAGTATAAACAATATAATTTATTGAATACAAGATAATAAAATAATTACATGTACATATAATGACAAAATGATTTCTTGCTGTCCTTCATGGTTTGTAGGAGGTAATGGCATGTAGTATCACATTTGTAGAGCGCTTTCACGAGAGTGCTTAATAACGTGGAAGCCTGGAGCGTCTGTAGCCTGCAACAATATGAGTTGAGTGTATTTTTCATTACGATTACAAAATAAGTATACATGTACATGTAGATCTATTTCTTTGATTCGTGCTTGCATCACAGCAAAGTATTGCTCTCATATGGTGATGGAGTCTGTCTGGTGCAATACACAGAGATAAAACACCCACCAGACGCAATGAGGAATGTCTTATGTGTTAATGTCTACCCCGTCACGGAACATCGATTTTAACTCATCCGATAGAACAGCACATCCACGAGTCACCAACAGGACTTGAACCCAGGACATATAGGTCACGAGTCAATCACCCAACCGATTAATTTACGTGGGCTGTATTTTATGAATAAATATCTTTTATACAGAGTCTTTTTCACATTAAGGAATCATAGCATTACTCCTTAAAGAATCAAATACAACCACACTCACCTCCAATGTGTCTTCCAATTCTACCATTACCATAGTAAGGGTCATAATTATTCCAGCTGTTTCCATGGAAACCTAAGCCTCCAGTGTTGCCATAGTAAGGATTATACCCACCAACAAATCCACTGTCGTATCCTATAATATTGAAAAAAAAAGAAAAATGCATTTTGTTACATTTTTTTCTAAGTAACGCGTTTACATTATCTAAAAAATATTACATGTATATCATTTACCTACAGCTTCTTTAAAGTTTCTGTGTGACTCTGAGAAAAATAGACAATGCATGAATAAGAAGACAAAATAAATACAACAATTGGACTAAATTATATTTGGGGGGAAGGGTTCACCATTTTCTTACACATTTTCTAAATAAACATCAAGTCGTTTAGAATGTGTGTCATTTATTAATTATTTCTAAATGTACTTTTGCAATGGACCCATCCAAAGCAGTGAGGAATCTTTTACGTGCTACGTCTATCATGACACGGGACCTGGGTTTTACTGTCTCATCCAAAAGATAGGACACTGTAGTACCCACGGCGGGAGTCGAACCCGGGACCTATCGGTCACAAACCGTGTACCTCATCCATTGCGCCACACCAGCTTCATGAATACCAAGAATGACGAAATGAAATACTTCAATTGTAACATACATTATTAACCAAATCTGAATTGCTTCATTACACTATCGTTGGTTCAGATTATGGTCATTTAAATGGGTATGCATTGAACTTACATGTACTTCTATCACAGTAAGCGAAAGCATTTTATAAGTTCTTTGTTCTGACAGCGAATATCAATGTTTTTCCTGTATTCAATATGCAATGAACAATTATCTTTATAAATAAATTCCATGTTCAATGTATAATACTCTCATTTACCTACAGCTTTCTGTGTCACTCTATGAGAAAAATCGACAACGCATGAATGAATGAAGAAACAATGGACTAAATTATAATTGGGGGAAGGGGGTTAACGCTATATTTAATGATATCTTATATATCTTACAAATTTTATTAATAATGCTGTAACGATTACCTTGTAATACCTCATATTCAATATGTAATGAACAATTATCTTTACAAATCAATTTCAGGTACAATGTATAGCACTCTTACTGTTATATGATGGAAGAGCCAAAGAACAGGCGACCAAAGCAACAAGGATGGCTAGCTTCATCATGGTGAATAGTAGATGGCTTCCTGAAACCAAACACAACGTGACAAAATGTAAACAAACTGAGTTTTTCATGTAATACACATTTCTGAATAGAACTATATAAAGACCTGATTATATGAGGATTTATTCAGATAGATTTGTTAATGATTAATGTTCATGATAAATGTTATTATATTTATGTATCACTTTTATGTTTGAATTTTATTGATCTCTAATTATTAAAGTGTGCAAATCTTTCCTTATAAAAGCGCTTGAATGAACTTCAAGTAAATTATATGCTAATTCGACGCTAAGAAGATATTTTCGATTTATCATACGATATCATACATCATGGTTCCCCTCCCATACACCTCCAAAATAGTCTCGATTAGTATATACAAAAGTATTACATCATTTCTACAAGTACATGTAATTACTTTAAATTTTGATCGCATACACAGATACAATTCTGCTTGCATATAAATACCTTACGTCCGCTGGAGTTGTGAGAACCTGAATGCGACAAGTTGTGTTTTGAACTGTATTTATATTTTTTCTTTCCCACCCGGAAATGTGAACTTATACAATGGTTGACAGTGACGTAACCGAGAACAGCTGAACGTTATTAATTCACATTCATCATTAATTGTATAACACATTATTCAATACGAGCTGAGAGAAAATCCCGTACGTTGATTCGTCAATGGAGTGGAAGTAACACCATGCTAGTAAAAATAGCATTAACGACATATAAAAATGTCTCGATTGTCCTTGATTGTCACTTGTCTGAATGAACGATGGAGAACGTGACGTCATATATATATGTTGATAGACTGATAGTGGACCTATATTAAAACTAGGTCATTCATATATTTAGACTGTAGACGTCCTCTAAGATGACGTCAGGAATTACGTACATGTATATGTGAATATAACAGTATGCCATTTTGATATACATATATTATTAATAAATCTAAGGTTTAATGAACGAATCCCATTTTAAGTGTCTTTTTTATGATATGCGTTTCATGTAAATCCAGTATGTGAACTTTTATTTCCTTGTCTAGTATCTACTATAAATATGGTCTCGGTTTTACACTTCTCACCATAATCTGCACAACATTTGTCACGGTAAGTGAGTCTATTATAACGGTAAAAGTATGCTTATTAATGACATGTGCAAAACATCAATATATTTTCTAGCAATTATTTTAGTTTAGTAATACCCTTTTTCTGCATTTCTGTTTCTGTTTTAATTAGGTAGAATTCCAAAGAAACATCAATATGCTGAAGTGTGTTCTCCTGCTTGCCTTAGTCGCCTGTGCTTTGGCCGTTCCCACGTACAATTACCGCTCAGGATACGTTAGATTCGGAGGTGGATTTGACCCTTATTATGGTAACGGCGGAAGTATAGGTCTCTATAGAAATAATAACTATGACCCTTACTATGATGGTCGTGGATTCGGGAGCCGTCTGGGAGGTTAGTACTTGTATTCATGCAGTTATAATTATTATAATGCATCCAAATTTAATAGTTGTGGAGCAGCACAGTTATAACATTAATATCATGATACGTATATTATGTTTAAGCACAATGCATTAGAATTTAAAAAAAACGCCAATAAAATGGAGAAAAAGGTGCAAACACCTTTCCGTGAATCTGCCATATAATTGTTTTATTCAATAAGACTTTTGTTGTGCTGTATGTAAACAAGATGCTCACATTAACTTCTATTATAGCCAATCACTTATTATTTCTAATTCTTTCAAATCTTTGTACATTTTAAATTATGGGCAGGCTTGGTGTAGTGGTTAAGCGCTTGGCTTCCGACGATCCGGGTTCGATTCCCGGGTTGCGCCACTATGTTTAAGAGGTTGGTGACCTCCTGCTTCCATGTCGCGATATAACTGAAAATTTGTTGAAAGCGACGTAAAACACCAATCAACCAACCAACCAACCAACAACATTTTATATTAATATATCGACTATACGATTCTATCTAAATTTTACGATGATATAATATATATAATACTTTGTGTATCTGTTTTAGGTTACAAACGGCCGCGGTATTAAGCAATATGGCAGCACCACTTCTCACGTGACAATTGAGGGCAATATGTACCCACGTGACGATTGAGGGCAATATGTACCCACGGCTCATGGGAGATTCGTTTCCTGGAATCTTGTAATTCATTACAATTCATATCATCATCGCGTTGTCATATTCATTTCAAATTATGAATGTATATCATATTATTTTATATCATGAATGATCATATGTAATATTGCAATATTATATTATAATTATTTGTAATCGCAATGATCATGATACTGTGCCATGAGTATTATTAAAATTACATTATCACATATAATTCACTTTCCTTTATGTTGAATATTCCATTCATTAAGTGAATTTTGTTCCTTCCATAATTCATTAATTAGGCAATACATAGAATGATTCTTCAATAGTCTTCGTCATATTCGATTGTTGATGATTTTACTGTATACGTATTTGATTATGCAACGAAAATAAATATAATAATAAAAAAGAATTCATATTTTAAATCATTCAAAACGTTTATTTGGATCACGACAGCAGCATTTGACGTCTCAACTTCATGTAAAATTTGATCTCAGATCTTCCATTCATATACCGATTTCAAAGGCCGATCTAGAAATTTTTTAAAGAAGGGTTTCAGTCTCCCATGACTAATTTATGTGCACTTTTCAGTCTGAAATGGTGTAAGTGTGTGACCGGGGGGGGGGGGGTAGGTGTGCATCCCTAAAAATGATCGAAATTACCTTTTTGGGGGTAAAATTATCCGACCCAAAAGGGGGGAGGGGAGTGGCAGGGGTTGCAACTCCCTTCCCCCTCTAAATCTTTGTCATTGAAGTTACATATAAAAACAACTGACGCTCTGTCGTGTGAACTGATGCTGAATCAGAAGTGTCACAATACCAGAGGAGGTATATTCAAAATATCACTTTGAAATAGTTCCAGTCTTAAATAGTTAAACTCGAAAGAATGGATTGTAAAACTTTTAAATGAGTGTCGGCCATTACTTACCTTAAATACCATAGACTTCTCGATGTGAATTGATAAGACAAATTTGTACATGTGCACTCTTATTTGTTTATGTCTTGTTTTATATAAAAAAAATTATCGTACTTACTGGATGACGGCACCTGTCTGATGCAATGCATAGAAATTTAGACCCATGCCACGGATTCACCCGTGGCAGTGTCACGTCTATTGTGACATGAGACATCTGTTTTTCTCTGTCTTATCAAAAGACAGGACATCAACGAGGCGACGCCGGATCTCGAACCCAAAACCTATTGGTCACGAAAATAACCAAGCACATAACCAACTAAGTTATGCCGGTGTTATATAGTAGTTTTTCCCCCATAGTAGTTCCCCCCCCCCCCCCGGAAAAATGGCTATATAGTAGTTTTCCCCCATGGCGGAAAAACTACTATATAGTAGTCTTTCCCCATAGTAGTTTTTCCCCCTTACGTAACGGTTTGGAAACTATACACGTTTGTTCTGTATTAGTCAAATAATATTTTAAATACAAATGTATTATAGCAATAGCCTGTGGATCAAACCGATGGTGTTATGGTTAATGTGTTTCTAAATACTGTTAAGTGTTTTGTTTGTGTGTGTATGTGTGTGTATTTATTTATTTTTTTCATTTTTTTTTTTTTTTTTTTTTTGTTTTATGTATTTATTTACAAGTCCTTCTTTTTATATATTTACCATAGTATGCTATTTTCTTCTATTATTTCATTGTGAAAATTGTCGTTTACTTGCGTATAGATGTCAATCATGACGTCAGGCTGTGACTCAAGATTCGATCCCAGGCAATTTTTCGTAATACAACATATTAAGTAAAATATGAATTTATCAATCAAAATGTTCCAATGACAAATATAAGAATTGAACGTGCAAGAATTCCTTGAACATTCAATTCCTAAATAAATTAAGACTGATGCATTATATATATCACAATATCGCTCATCATGTACAGAGTACATGATGAATATGAAAATAACAGAAGGGAATTCCACCCAGGTGTCTACTATTTGCAATCTACGATAAGGCTTGTCTAGTCGCAGATGTTGTAAATCATGATCACAAGAATGCGATTTCCTTGTCCCTTACGCAAAGTATGAAAGGTTTCATCTAAAAGTATTTATATGCCAAGTTTCAAAGCTCTACACCCTTTTGTGTAGAAGATATAGTCAAGGTTAAAGTTTTTGAAAAGTAGGTCACACTTCAAGGTCAAGGTCATTAGGTCAAAAGTCATGGTCCCAAATTAAAGATCTTATCACAAGTAATCTATATATGAAGTTCAAAACCCCATATCCTTTTGGTACAAAAGATACAGCCAAAGTTTAAGTTTTTGAAAACGTAGAGCACCAAGGTCAAAGTCACTAGTTTAAAAAAATCATGGTCCCAAATAAAAGGTCATCACAAGAAAACTATATGTGGAATTTCAAAGCCTTGTACCTCTTGGTACAAGCGATACAGTCAAGGTTTTTGCCACAGGCTAAGAGTCACAGACAGGCAAAAAAACTAGATGCCCCCGAATTTCATTCCGGGGGGTATAAAAACGAACTTTTTCTTTTTTGCATTTGTATATATAGAGATTTCTCGGAATAAAAGAAGATATCTCGAAAGAAATTCTAGTATATAAATCTCTGTTCTAAATCTTTGCATTTGTATTTGGAAAAGAGATTAAAATTGAAGACATTTCTACTTAAGAAAATGAGATATCTCTAAATTAATTGGATATATATCCGTATAAAAAAATTGATATATCTCTATTTTAAATAGAAATCTATTTATTTTTAACAAGGTAACAAGCTGGATTTACTTACATGTATGTGTGAAAAGAAATTCCGGAATTTCACATTGGGGGGGAAAATCCACTATATAGTAGTTTTTCCCCGGGGGAAAAATGGCTAAAAGAGGGGGGGAAAATGGCTATATAGCCAAATTTCACCCGGGGGGAAAAACTACTATATAGCCATTTTTCCGGGGGGAAAAATGGCTAGGGGGAAAAACTACTATATAACACCGGTTCCAGGTTCCAAATAAGCATGATAAAACAATATACATGTAGTGGTTTGCCAGCTACACACGTCCGCTTTAAATTTTACATAATTCCCCATTCTTAACAAGAAGAGGTCCGCAACACTCCGAATGTAAAACGGTTATGAATGCTGTTATTATCGTAAGTGATAATGTAAATCTTCGGTCATATTAATATTACAAATATCATTGTAAATATATGAATATCAACATTTGAATTCACTAAAGTAGCATATATAAACGAAATATATTTATGATTTTCTCATTTTAGGCAATAATCATAGTAAAACAAAAGATTGAAAGATAACATTTCGCTTAAACAATGAAATGATCCCGAGAGGTATTCCCCATGCGCAGCCACTTGTCTGGTTCAGCTCAGCGTTTGAGAATGAACCCCATTTAATGAAACATTATCTAGTGTTGTCGTGGACTCAGTAGTTAAGGTGCAGGTCTGACACACAGTTCTGGTTTTATTTGTATCATATTCTATCCTTCTTTCTTGTCATGTCAGCCAATAAACATTTACGAAACAGAGGAATTGATCATAATGGTTGCCTTAATTTACTTTTGGTAACGTTTGTGTTTAACACAAATACCTAGAAGGTAGGTGTGTAGAGGTGCCAATATTCAACATTACATTTATTGCAAATTTCCAAATATTTTCATCTGAGTCAAGTGTGACATTTCACCGGACTCTCATTTTCCATTTGTGCCATTTTTTAATATATTTATAAAAAATTTACAAATAAAAACATATTGTAATGAAATAAACAATATAATTTATTGAATACAAGATAATAAAAAAACACATATACATGTACATATAATGACAAAATGATTTCTTGCTGTCCTTAATGGCTTGTAGGAGGTAATGGCATGTAGTATCACAGATGAAGTGCGCTTTCGAGAAGTGCTCAATAACGTGGAAGCCTGGAGCGTCTATAACCTGCAACAATATGAGTAAAACATACTGTAAATCTCACTACAAATTACAGTTGTGAATGTTATGTTTTATTATTTAAACCTACCGAATCATATACAAAGAACAAAAGAACAAAAGAGTTTGCCGAGTGTCTGTTCACAACCTTAATATAAAGAATGGACTTGAAATAAAAAAAGGAAAGCATATGTAAATTATGCACCTTTAATGAAATTGAAAACACTTCATTTAAAAATTTCCTATTTATCATCACTTTAGAGTTTTTATATATCAAAACTTATTATTACAAACGGAACAGTGTATTCAAATTAGCAAATCTACGTAGTGTGCCTACTGGTAAAGAGAAAATGTTTTAATATTAATAATTACATCAATGTACTAAAACCAATTTATCACAATCTCAAAAACATTTATAAGTACAGTTTTCTCTCTACACATGCTACATGATGTATAAATACTGTATATATAGGCACAATGTTTTCTGTACCATGTATTATGCTACTTATGTATCGTGTGATACAAAGAATGCAGAATTAAATTGAGGCTGGGAACTTCTATGTTTTACGTCTATCGTGACACGGGACCTCGGTTTTTACGTACCCCTTTCTATCGTGACACGGGACCTCGGTTTTATCGTCTCATATGAAATACATGACCAAGGAATCACCGGAGGGACTCGATCCCGAGAATTATCGGTCACGAGCCAAGCACCTAGTTCCGATTAAGCTTCACCGGCTCTCATAATATAAGATACTCGATCTTCTATACAGAGTTTTTTCCCATTAAGCAATCATATTATTATTATTACTCCGTAAAGAATCAAATACAGCCACACTCACCTCCAATGTGTCTTCCAATTCTACCATTACCGTAGTAAGGGTCATAATTATTCCAGCTGTTTCCATGGAAACCTAAGCCTCCAGTGTTGCCATAGTAGGGATCATACCCACCACCAAATCCACTGTCGTATCCTATACAATTGAAAAAACACAAGAAAATATGCATTTTGTTACATTTTTTTCGAAGTAAAGTTTACATTATCTAGAAATATTATATCATTTACATACAGCTTCCTTAATGTTTCTGTGTGACTCTTTGAGAAAAATCGACAATGCATGAATAAGAAAACAAAATGAATGCAACATTTGCACTAAATTATATTTGGGGGGAGGGGGCTCATTATTTTGTTTCACATTTTCTAAATAAATATCAAATCGTTTAGAATGTGTGTCATTTATTTATTAGTTCTGAATGACTATTAGAAATCGATTATACATAAAAACCAAGATTAATTAATTGATTTATTATTGTTTTACGTCACTCCACAATTATTTTGCATATATGGTGACGGCAATCTACCTGATGCATTGCATGGAAATTTTTATCTTTGCAATGGACCCACCTAAAGTAGTGAGGGATCTTTAACGTGATACGCCCATCATGACACGGGACTTGGGTTTTACTGTCTCATCCAAAAGACAGGACACGGAGTACCCACGGCGGGAGTCGAACCCGGGATCCATCGGTTACAAACCGAGCACCTCATTCATTGAACCACACCGACTTCATAAACACCAAGAATGACGCAATAACATACTTAAATTGTATCATATATTGTCAATCAAATTAAAATGAATTAAATTTTACAAGTTAATTATGCTTGATTATGGCATATGGGAAAGGGGGAGGGGGCGCTCTCATAGTCTCATGTATTTTGTGAGAAGTAGTTTTCTTGATGTATTGTGTTCGTCTTATTGTAATGGTATAGCGTTAATACTGATAAAGAAATGGATGCACGACTATGAAAATAAGAAAGGGCAAAATTAATATTTACTTTATGAAAAGTGAAAATTCTTCGCAGCTTATTTTTGGTAAACATAATGACTTCTTTTATTTTGGCTTAATGCCTTAGGAAAATATCTGTGCCTTACAGGCACTGAATTGCTTTTCTTACATTGTCCTTATGTTGGTTCAGATTATGGTCATTTAAATGGGTACGCATTGAATTGATTCCAGGTACAATGTATAGCACTCTTACTGTTATATGATGGAAGAGCCAAAGTGCAGGCGACCAATGCAACAAGGATAACTAGCTTCATCATGGTGAATAGTGGATGTCTTTCTGAAACCAAACACAACGTGACAAAATGTAAACAAACTGAGTTTTTCATGTAATACACATTTCCAAATAGAACTTTATAAAGACCTGAATGTATGAGGTTTTATTCAGATAAATTTATTTATGATTAACGTTGATGATGAATATTATTATATCTATGTATCACATTTATTATACTATTAAAGTGTGCAAATATTTCCTTATAAAAGCGCTTATTTGACCATCAAGTAAATCATATACTATGTATCACATTTATTATACTATTAAAGTGTGCAAATATTTCCTTATAAAAGCGCTTAATTGACCATCAAGTAAATCATATACAATGTATCACATTTATTATACTATTAAAGTGTGCAAATATTTCCTTATAAAAGCACTTAATTGACCATCAAGTAAATCATATACTATGTATCACATTTATTATACTATTAAAGTGTGCAAATATTTCCTTATAAAAGCGCTTAATTGACCATCAAGTAAATCATATACTATGTATCACATTTATTATACTATTAAAGTGTGCAAATATTTCCTTATAAAAGCGCTTAATTGACCATCAAGTAAATCATATACTATGTATCACATTTATTATACTATTAAAGTGTGCAAATATTTCCTTATAAAAGCGCTTAATTGACCATCAAGTAAATAATATACTATGTATCACATTTATTATACTATTAAAGTGTGCAAATATTTCCTTATAAAAGCGCTTGAATGACCATCAAGTAAATCATATACTATGTATCACATTTATTATACTATTAAAGTGTGCAAATATTTCCTTATAAAAGCGCTTAATTGACCATCAAGTAAATCATATACTATGTATCACATTTATTATACTATTAAAGTGTGCAAATATTTTCTTATAAAAGCGCTTGATTGGCCATCAAGTAAATCATATACTATGTTTCACATTTATTATACTATTAAAGTGTGCAAATATTTCCTTATAAAAGCGCTTAATTGACCATCAAGTAAATCATATACTATGTATCACATTTATTTTTGAATATTTTTATCTCTTATTATAAAAGTGCAAAAATTGCAATTCTGTCCGTATAAAAGCGCTTGAATGACCATCAAGTAGATCATATGCTAATTCGACGCTAAGAGGATATTTCGATGTCATACATCATGGTTCCCCTTTCCTACACTTCCAAAAAGGTCTTGATTGATATATACAAAAGTAGTTCATTTCTACAAGCAGACAAGTACATATAATTAATTACTTTAGATTTTGATAGCATACACAGATAAAATTCTACTTGCATATAAATACCTTACGTCCGCTGGAGTTGAGAGAACCTGAATGCTACAAGTTGTATTTTGAACTGTATTTATATTATTTTTTCCTACCCGGAAATGTGAACTTATACATTGGTTGACATGTGACGTAATCAAGAACAACTGAACGTTATTAATTCACATTCATCATTAATTGTATAACACATTATTCAATACGAGCTGAGAGAAAATCCCGTACGTTGATTCGTCAATGGAGTGGAAGTAACACCATGCTAATAAAGATAGCATTAACTACATATAAAAATGTCTCGATTGTCCTTGATTGTCACTTGTCTGAATGAACGATGGAGAACGTGACGTCATATATATGTTGAAAGACTGAAACGTAAACCTATATTAATGCTAGATCAGTGATATATTTAGACTGTAGACATCCTCTAAGATGACGTCAGGAATTACGTACATGTATATGTAAATGTAACAGTATGTCTTTTTGATATACATATATTATTAATAAATCTAAGGTTTAATGAACGAATCCTATTTTAAGTGTCTTTTTATGATATGCGTTTCATGTAAATCCAGTATGGGAACTTTTATTTCCTTGTCTAGTATCTACTATAAATATGGTCTCGGTTTTACACCTCTCACCATAATCTGCACACCATTTATGACGGTAAGTGAGTCTATTATAACAGTAAAATTATATTTATTTTAATGACATGTGCAAAAACATCAATATATCTTCTAACAATTATTTTAATTCCTGAATAGTATCTTTTTTTCTGCATTTCTATTTCTGTTTTAATTAGGTAAAATTTCAAATAAACATCAATATGCTGAAGTGTGTTCTCCTGCTTGCCTTGGTCGCCTGTGCCTTGGCCCTCCCCACATACAATTACCGCTCAGGATACGATAGAGTCGGAGGTGGATTTGACCCTTATTATGGTAACGGCGGAAGAATAGGTCTCTATAGAAATAATAACTATGACCCTTACTATGATGGTCGTGGATTCGGGAGCCGTCTGGGAGGTTAGTACTTGTATTCATGCAGTTTTAATTATTATAATGCATCCAGATCTAATAGTTGTGGAGCAGTACAGTTATAACATTAATATCATGACACGTATATAATGTTTTAAGCACAATGCACTGGAATGAAAAAACGCCAATAAAATGGAGAAGAGGGTGCAAACACTTCTCTGTGAATCTGCTATATAATTGTTTTATTCATTAATACTTTTGCTGTGCTGTATGTAAACAAGATTCTTACATTAGTTTCTGTTATAGCCAATCACTTATTATTAATAATTCTTTCAAATCTTAGTACATTTTATACTAATATATTGACTGTACGATTATGTCTAAATTTTACGATGATATAATATATATAATACCTTGTGTATCTGTTCCAGGTTACAAACGGCCGCGGTATTAAGCAATATGGCAGCACCAGTTCTCACGTGACGATTGAGGGCAATATGTACCCACGTGACGATTGAGGGCAATATGTACCCACGGCTCATGGGAGATTCGTATCATGGAATCGTGTGATTCATTACATTTCATATCATCATCGCGTTGTCATATTCATTTCAAATTATGAATGTATATCATATTATTTTATATCATGAATGATCATATGTTATATTGTAATATTATAGTATAATTATTTGTAATCGCAATGATTATGATATTGTGCCATAAGTTATTGTTAAAATTATATTATCACGTATAATTCACTTTACTTTATGTTAAATATTCCATTCATTAAGTGAATTTTATTCCTTCCACATTTCATTAATTAGACATTACATAGAATGATTGTTCTAATATCTTTGTTATGTTTCATTGTTGATGATATTTTCTCTATAAATATGTGAATATGCAACGAAAATAAATATAATAATAAACAAAATAATTCTTATCTTGAATCATTCAAAACATTTATTAGAATCACGGGAATAGCATTTTCACGTGTCAGTATTAGGTAAAGGCTCGAATTCGGATCCTTCACTTCGTATACCGATATTGAAAACCTTGAGGTATATTGAATTCGTTAAAAGTAACACAATATACATTTCAAAATTATATACATATAGTTTTTAAAAGGAAGCAGATTTCAACAGTGGACATGCAATATTTCGTTCATTAAGGTATACTGGTCTTATTGTTTACATGGATTTTCTTGAGTAAATTTTCTTGTGTATTACTATTTATTAATTTTTTAACATGTAAATTTTTAATGCAATGAAAATGAATATAATTATGGTAAACACATCTTACTAAATCATTCAAATAATTAAACAAGAAGCCGATATATCATGTTTTAATAGCATTATTATGATTAATATGCTGTTATTTGCTTTTGAAATTGAGGGACTCTCTCAGCATACAAGTCATCTAAGTTCATGACAAATATATAAAATCTGTTATGTTATCAACGACGGCAGTCACATCATTTCAGCATTTTCTAGGATTTATGCATAGCTTTGAAGTAGAAATTGGAGTTATGGAAATGATACAGACCTTTAAAATACTTTTCGAACAATAAATTGCAAAACTTTCAAACATGTTGACAGAGATATTATAGTGGTTTGTACTCAAAATGATTTTGTCATTGAAGTTACATATAAAAATAGCCGACCCTCTGTCATGTGAACTGATGCTGAATCAGAGGAGTCACAACACCAGAGGAGGTATATTCAAAAATATCATTTTGAAATCGTTCCAGTCTTAAATGGTTTAATTGAAAAGAATAGATGGTAAGGTAAAACTGTTTAGTGAGTGTCGGCCTTTGTTAGTTTAAATACCACATACTTCTTGGTGTGAATTGATAAGGCAAATTTGTGCATGTGCACTCTTATTTGTTTATTTCTTGTCTTATGTCACACCAAGATTATTGCACTAACTGGGTGACGGCACCTGCCTGATGCAATGCACAGAAATTTAGACCTATACAACGGATCAAACCGTAGCAGTGTCACGTCTATCATGTTATTTCTGTCTCATCTAAAAAACAGGTCATCAACGAGGCGACGCCGGTTCTCGAACTCGAAACCTATCGGTCACGACCCGAACCTAGAGTGAGTTTTCCTAAAGGTCGAAAGCCCAAACGTAGGCGTAGACGTAAACTTTCTACTAAATTTACGTGTAATTTACGTCAATTGAATCTGTTTAAGTCTATGGTCATACGTCATTACATAGGTAAATGTTGTAAAAGGTATACGTTACGTGTAGAACTCTTTACTGAAAAGACGAATATTTCATAGAAAGTTTACGTCTACAATTGGAATTACGACCCTTGGTATAACTCACCCCAAGCACCCAAATAAGTACGTTATGCCGGTTCCATGTTCCAAACAAGCATGAAAAACCAGCTTCACACGTTCGCTTCTAAGTTTTACATAATTCCTCATTATTAACGAAAAGAGGTCCGAAGAATTCCGAATGTATAATGGGTATGACCGTGGTTTTAAATACCGTAAGTGATTATGTATATTTTCGGTCATATATTATTAATAATCACTGTAAATATATAAATATCAGCATATGAGTTCACTGGAGAAGCATAATAGAATAAAACAAAGGATTGAAAAACAAGATTTTACGTAGAAAATGAGGATAAATCCTGAGCAGTACATGTATACCCTTGCGCAGTCACTTATATTGATCATCTGTCTTTGAGAATGAACCCCATTTAATGAAACATTATCTAGTGTTGTCTTAGAATCGGTGTCACTCAGTAGTTAAGGTGCAGGTCTGACATACAGTCCTGATTTCGAACCAAGACGTTTACCCCTTTAGATGGGACACTAAAAACCAAAGTTCCTAGCCATGATATATGTGTGAAATAACTATCGCTGTTTCAGAAGCAGTGGCGGATTTCTCTCCACAGGTATGAGTAAAACTTAAGATTTGATACACAAAATGACTGTTTTGTCTGATACTTGACTTTCACATGTGCCTTCCCCCTTTTCGGAAATCTTGGATCCGCCTCTGAGAAGAGTGCTTGTATAGTTCAAAACATACTAAGCACTGCAATCGGCAGATTGCGCCATTGTATAGACAATCCTGATACTGCGTAAAGCCCAGGTCACAACCCGCCGTGTGTCTTTTTTGTCCGTGCGTGTTTTTGGAGGTCACCTTCGCGGCGTTTTTCTGAACACTTGGGTAGGACGTGGCAAAAGCAGAAGGTGGGAGTACGTGGCCCTCACGCCACGTCTAGGGGTAAGCGGTTGCATGTATCGTACGTTGCGTAGGTGGTAAGTGAGTTGTACGTGCTGACAACGTGCTTTTAACGTAAGATCTCCGTGCAATTGCCATGTTAACGCACGGAGGCAGTGCTTACACGCGCTGCTCACGTACGGTGTTCTTACTGGCTCGCCCGTTATAAGTGCGTGCAAGTGCGGTGAACGTGAGTTTATTTCGCCCGCTGTTGGGTGATATATATATATAATAAAGCGATATCGATTTCCCCTAGAAATCACATCTGCTGCTGTCTTGAAATGCCACCCCTACAACCGCAGATATTGCGAATTCTGCTGCTGCAAGAGCAGTTTGCAGTGGCACGGCAGGAACACGAGGTGTTATCACTTGCCTTGTTACGGGAGATGGAAAGGCAACAAGACGGCCGACGCATGAGATGGTGGGTTCGCCCATGGATCGAGAGGAGAATGCTTTTCGGGTAGTACGAAACGTTGTTTCAAGAGCCCGAGCGTGAATCGAGAGGGGACTATGTCGGATACACCAGAGTAGATCCAGATCTCTTCGCAGAGCTTCTGCTCCGGGTGACCCCACGAAAACAAGGGCCCAGGGTTTTGCCTTCATGGTTTTTCTATATTTATTTTTTATCTATATTTTCTAGGCATTGATTTAATACTTAAAATTATTTTACTTCTTGGGTAAAATATCTCATTTAAATCTTATGTTTCAGGAGTCGCCGCCATCTGGAACCTGGCCTGAAATTGGCCATTACCCTTCGGTTTTTGGCGACGGGGAACAGCTACAGGTCCCTTGCCTTTGACTTCCGCGTAGCACACAACAGCATATGCCAGTTCATAATGGAGGTCTGCACCGCTGTCTACGAAGAATATAAGGAGGAAATGTTTGGTGTGACTTATCGTAGAAGGCCAGGTTGACCGAGAAAAATTCAAGCAGGCGCTCCTCCATTTTTGCAGCGAATGAGCAGTTGGTCTTCTCCTTATCCACTTCTTGCGCCCCCACCGCCTCAGATCCACATTCACTCTCCTCACGACCAGACTCGCTAGCATCACCATCTGAATCGTCTACCCTCCTCTCCTTTTCCTCTGTGGTCGCTCGATTCTTTTTGGCCTCTTTTCTCGCTGCCTTCTTCGGTGGCATCTTGAAGACAAATGATGGCACTCATCCGCCGTCGGCTCGACTTTTATATACTGCAGAGGTCAGTGCGCACACCGTGCGTTGTACGTGCGGAGCACGTACTTGCTAGGTAAGGTCCACCTGAGTTCTGTGTGCTTTTTGGACTCGCGGAGGCAGTGCGTTATGCGCACGTGGACGTACAGGGCACACGCATGACCTGTACTTGGGGTGAATCCGTAGCCCACCCGCAGCTCGAACGTAGAGAAAGTTCCTCATGCACTAAACATGCTACGGGGTGTATGCGTGCTCCCAAATCCGTACGGAGGCGGTACTCACCACGTACGGACCCCTAAATTCTGCCCACGTTTTTGCAAGTAGACAGCACGCACTTGCAAGTACGACGGGTTGTTACCAGGGCTTAAGTCAGTGCACATATAATAATAAGAAATATATTTCTTTAACGTATTGTTTAGCTAATTTTACTTTGCGTATTTCGCTTTCATAAGATAAACATATTTAGATATATACATAGCTTATGACTTTAAAATACATTGTTTCTTTTCGAACAAAATTTCGTGCATTGACAAGAAGTAGAAAGTTCAGAACATTGAAAACATCCATACTAACATACAGAGAATAGACCATGCTGCAATACAAGAAAAAACGATGAATTTTAAGATTATTGATCTCCGAGAATAGATACATTTTAGGCCGACATATCTTGATTATAGATATCTTGCCGTTCCCATTACATCCAATGAAAATTGACGAAAACGAAGGAATGAATAGGAACGTCCATTGATACATTTGTATGTGTAACGATTTTGAGTGACTTTTATATCCTTTTTTTTTTTTTTTTGGAAAGGGGGGGGGTGTTAGACAATTCTCTTTTTCGAGGTTTGAATATGAGAGTTCACAAATTACAATTTTCATAAATATATCCAGATTTTGCTTTTATTATTATTTTTTTTTTTTTGCGACACCTGATGGTCACGGAAATCAACATATAATGAAATAATAAGAAATATATACAATAGAGTGTATAATTTTATATAAGATTATAAAATAATGACATGTACATATAACGACAAAATGATTTCTTGCTGTCCTTTATATTTTGTAGGAGGTAATGGCATGTATTATCACAGACGAAGTGTGCTTTCAAGAAGTGCTCAATAACGTGGAAGCCTGGAGCGTCTGTAACCTGCAAACAATATATGAGTAAAATATACTGTAAATGTCACTACAATATGAATAAAATATACTGTAAATCTCACTACAATATGAGTAAAATATACTGTAAATTCACTACAATATGAGTAAAATATACTGTAAATCTCACTACAATATGAGTAAAATATACTGTAAATTCACTACAATATGAGTAAAATATACTGTAAATCTCACTACAAATTACAGTTGTGAATGTTATGTTAATGTTTTATTAATTAAACCTATGCAAAGTACCGGATTATATACAGAGAACATATTGCGCTTGTCGAGTGTCTTTTCACAACCGTAATATAGAGAATTCACTTGCAATAACAAAAAAAGAAAACCATGTAAATCATGCACATTTAATGAAATTCAAGACACTTCAGATAAAAATTTCCTATTCATCATCTCTTTAGAGTTTTTACATATCAAAAATGATCAGTGTATTGAAATTAGCAAATTTACTTATTGTGCCTACTGTCTTTAGAAAAAGACACTACTGCTAAAGAGAAAATGTTAAATCTTAATAATTACAGCGAAGTGCTGAAAACAACTTTATCATTTATGGTTTACACTTTAATCTTATCTAAACTCTCAAAAACATTTATAAGTACAGTTTACTCTCCACACATGCTACATCATATATATATATATATATATATATATATATATATATATATATATATATATATATATATATATATATATATATATATATATATATATATATATATATATATATATGCACAATGTTTTCTGTACCTAATGTAAGTATAATGCTGCATATGTATTGGATGATACAAAGAATACAGAATTTAATTGAGGCCGGAAACTTTTATGTTTTACGTCTGTCGTGATACGGGATCTCGGTTTTCACCGTCTCATATGAAATACAGGACACCAAGGAATCACCGGAGGGACTCGATCCCGAGAATTATCGGTCACGAGCCAAGCACCTAGTTCCGATTAAGCTTCACCGGCTCTCATAATATAAGATACTCTATCTTCTATACAGTGTCTTCTTCCCATTAAGCAATCATATTATTATTATTACTCCGTAAAGAATCAAATACAGCCACACTCACCTCCAATGTGTCTTCCAATTCTACCATTACCATAGTAAGTATCATAATTATTCCAGCTGTTTCCATGGAAACCTAAGCCTCCAGTGTTGCCATAGTAGGGATCATACCCACCACCAAATCCACTGTCGTATCCTATATAATTGAAAAAAATATATATAATATGCATTTTGTATAAGTAAAGTTTACATAATCTAAAAATATTATATCATTACATACAGCTTTCTTAATGTTTCTGTGTGACTCTATGAGAAAAATCAACAACGCATGAATGAATGAAGAAAAAATGGACGAAATTATAATGATATCTTACATCTTACAAATTTTTATTAATAATACTGTAACGATTACCTTGTAATACCTCATATTCAATAAGTAATGAACAATTATCTTTACAAATCAATTCCAGGTACAATGTATAGCACTCTTACTGTTATATGATGGAAGAGCCAAAGTGCAGGCGACCAACGCAACGAGGATAACTAGCTTCATCATGGTGATTAGTGGATGTCTTCCTGAAACCAAACACAACGTGACAAAATAGACCTGAATGAATGTTGTTTTATTCAGATTTATTTTCAAGATAACATAAGATACGTAATTTGTATTATTCTACCTATGCGTTACATTTTAGTTTGAATCTTATTATCTATTTTGTTATGTAGTTTGTTTTTATCTTAGTATTTTATCTCTGATCCTTGATAGCAAAAGTATACAAATATCTACAAATAGTATTCATGACCTTCGGGTAATATATAGGCCTTATGTTGATTCTCCGCTAACATTTATGATCATCTCATCATACGTTTTATATGTTGGCTTTTTTTTTCGTACAAAGTAATCAAATTTTGTGGTCCGTAAACTCCCCAATCTGTCATTTCCAAAAACAACTTGATTGATATGATAAATTGATACTTAATATATACTGCTTTGTAATTTAGTCCGTACATATATTATTATTTTTACAAGTATTAACTTTAGATTTACAAAACATATCCATATAAATACCTTACGTCCGCTTGAGTTGTGAGAACCTGAATGCGACAAGTTGTATTTTGAACTGTATTTATATGATTTCTTTCCTATCCGGAAATGTGAACTTATACAATGGTTGACATGTGACGTAATCAAGAACACCTGAACGTTATTTATTCATACTCATTTTCATTGTATAACACATTTATTATCAAATTCGGACTAAAAGAAAATCCAGTTTGTTGATTCGTCGATACAATGGAAGTGAAACCACGCTAATAAAAATATCATTAACAACATAAAAATGTCTCCATTGTCAGTGGCCTGGATCTACGACGTACAATGGGACGTCATTTACACATTGATATAACGTAGCGGGAAGCCATCCTAAAACTAGGTCAGCGATACATTTAGAAAATACTAGTCCCCTAAGATGACGTCAGAAACTACGTATATGCATATGTAAAGATGTAACAGTATACCACTGACTATTTTATTATACATATATTATTTAATAAACTTGAGTTTAATGAACACATCTCATTATGTTAGTGTCATTTTATGATAGGTGTCGTATTAGATATATAGTATATGCTTGTATTTCCTTGACTTGTATTTACTATAAATATGATCGCAGTCTTCCGCATTTCATCATTTTCTCCAAAACATCATCCAAGGTAAGTAAGAGTAAAAATACATACCGTATAAAAGATGTACATTGTATTAATAATAGCTATGGCTTTTTTCATTTGAACTACATTTTAACGACTATGTATATCTTTATAAGAAACTTTTTTATTACAGTTGTTGCTAAGTAGAATTCTCGGCAAAGAAACATCAATATGCTGAAGTGTGTTCTCCTGCTTGCTTTGGTCGCCTGTGCTTTGGCCCTCCCCACATACAATTACCGCTCAGGATACGATAGATTCGGAGGTGGATTTGACCCTTACTATGGTAACGGCGGAAGAATAGGTCTCTATAGAAATAATAACTATGACCCTTACTATGATGGTCGTGGATTCGGGAGCCGTCTGGGAGGTTAGTACTTATATATGTATTACTTACTATACAGGTTTGTAGGAACCGGGGATGAGCGCACTTTTCTTTCTTTCTTTTGTTTTTTTTTTTTTTTTTGTTTTTTTTTTGACGATCATGGACAAACTTTTGGTTATCTTACGAAGCGAAGCGAAATTCAATGCTTGGCCCCTCACTTTTGAAATACTTTCTACGGTCCTGTAGCCAGTCTCACGAACAATCATAAGTAAACCCGTAAGCGTAACTTACGAAGAAAATGCGTTTATCTTAAAATCATAAGCGTAAGTTTACAATGAAAACTCATCGTGGTTTACGTGAGGTATTATTCGTAGTTGATCCCGTAAATACCGGAAGGAATGGAACCATGGAACTGGCTTAACTATTCAAACCCGTTGTAAAGATCATTCATTTGCCTCATTCAGTTACCTAATAGTATTTATTCTATGGATCAATATTGAAACATTTTAAGTATTTGACTGGACCACTATATGTTATGTCATTATATTGATGTATGCCAGCATTTGGTTTGATCAAAAAAGAATTTGAATTTGAATTTCATTCTATCTAGATATTTTTATATGGATATTCTAATACGATATATAATAACGATCGTCTACCTTTTGTAGGTTACAAGCGACCACGATATTAACTACGATAGGAATATCATCAGTCACGCGACAGAAGGGCTAACAATACCAAAGTATCCGGTCGATTGAACTATGTTTGTCATACAGCTTTCATGTTTTAACAATTATGCCGCCATCGCATGTCGTCATATATATCTATTTTAATATTAGTTATCATCAATGACATTTTGCCATATATTCAAAGTATAATTGTAGTTTGTACTTATCAGTGTATTCTGTTAGTTATTATCAATATTATCAATGAGATACTGCCATATAGTTATAGTATTTTGTAGTTTGTACTTATCAGGGTATTCTATGTTAGTTATTATCAATGTTATCTTTGAGATACTGCCATATAGTTATAGTATTTTGTACCGTAGTTTGTACTTATCAGTGTATTCTATGTTAGTATTATCAATATTATCAATGAGATACTGCCATATAGTTATAGTATTTTATACCGTATTTGTACTTATCAGTGTATTCTATGTTAGTATTATCAATGAGATACTGCCATATAGTTATAGTATTTTATACCGTAGTTTGTACTTATCAGTGTATAATATGTTAGCTATTATCAATGTTATCACTGAAATACTGCCATATAGTTATAGTATTTTGTAGTTTGTACTTATCAATATTATCATTGAGATACTGCCATATAGTTATAGTATTTTATACCGTAGTTTGTACTTATCAGTGTATTCTATGTTAGTATTATCAATGTTATCATTGAGGTACTGCCATATAGTTATAGTATTTTATTTCGTGTTGTACTTATCATCAGTGTATTCAATGATTTATTTATTGTCAAACTTACTTCAAAATCACAGAAGCCTACATGAAAGTTTCACTTCTTTATAATGTATTAAAATGCATCTAATATTAAACTGACATTAGGAAACGTACATATATTATTTCATTAAGTGAAAATATATTGATTTGAATATTCCAATGTATTCCTATGTGATATATCGTTCTGTTGATGTTTTTTTCTGTTTAAAAATTATTTTATATTATAATGCAATGAAAATAAATGACAGTAAAACTCTAAAGCAATTTAATTAATTATTGAAGTATTGAACAAAGAACTGCAATATATATTCATCGGAAAATGGCTATAGAATAGTTTTTCCCGGGGGAAATTTGGCTATATAGCCACCCCCATCCCCACCCCCTCTTATAGCCATTTTCCCCCGGGGAAAACTACTATATAGTGAATTTCCCCCAATGTGAAATTCCGGATTTTCTTTTCACACATAAGTAAATCCAGCTTGTTACCTTGTTAACAGTAAATAAATTTCTATTTAAAATAGAGATATCTCAACTTTTGATAGGGAGATATATCCATTGTATTTACAGATATCTTATTTTCTTAAATAGAAACGTCTTCCATTTTAATCTCTTTTCCAAGTACAGATGTAGATATTTAGAATAGAGATATATCTACTAGAATTTTATTCGAGATATCTTTATTTAATCCGAGAAATCTCTATTTATACAATCGGAAATAAGAAAAACAAGTTCTTTTTTCTGCCTCCGGAATGAAGTTTTTGACCTGTCTTTGACTCTTACCCTGTGTCAAAACACTGACTACATCGTTTGTACTAAAAGGTGCAAGGCTTTGAAACTCCACATATAGATTCCTTGTGATGAGACCTTTCATTTGGGACTATGATTTGTGAACTAGTGACCTTGACCTTGGAGCTCGACCAAGTTTTCAAAACTTAAACTTTGGCTGTATCTTTTGTACCAAAAGGTTTGGAATTCACATGTATATTCCTTGTGATAAGATCTTTCATTTGGGACCATGACTTTTGACCTAATGACCTCTACATTGGAGTGTGACCTACTTTTCAAAAAGCTATAACTTTGACTACATCTTTTACACAAATGTGTGTAGAGCTTTGAAACTTCGCATAAAGATGTTTTGTGATAAGACCAAAGACAAGGTAATTTCATTCTTGTGTTCATGATTTACAACATCTACAACTAGGCAAGCCTCTTTGTAGATTGCAAATCGTGGACACCTAGGTAGTATTCCCTTCTATTATTCTCATGTTCATCATGTACTCTCTAAATGCAGAGTGATATTGTAATAGATATAATGCATCAGTCTTAATTTATTTAAGAACTGAACGTGCGAGGAATTCTTACATGTTTAATTCTTGGAACATATTCATTAATAAATTCCTAATTTACTTATGATGTATTACAAAAGTTGCTTGGGATCAAATCTCGAGTCATAGTGTGACGTCATGAATGCTATCTATACGCAAATAAAAGACAATTTTTACAATGAAATAATAGCAGAAAATATCATACTATGGTAAATATATAAAAAGAAAGACTTGTACATATTTACAAACACACACACACACACACACACAGAGAAAACCACTTAATATATAGAAACCCCTTAACCATAATATCATCAGTTTGATCCATATTACGATAGTAAATTCGCTTTGAGAGCGCATGCGCAAACTCCATTAGCGTGGCATGTTGGGTAATTATCTAGTACTAAGAAACAGAATTAGCACATAATTCTCCTGTAAATATTGACATTTCTAGAAATAAGTCTTATAAAATGTTCAAAATTAAAAAAAAAAAAAAATTTGCTCACTACAAAAACCAACTTATTTCCGAATATTGACGAGAACATCCGAGAGACTTTCCTAAAAAGGAAAAAAGGCGCGGTTACTTTCCTAATTAGGAAAAAATGAGGCATGGCTTTAGAAATTTTAGCGGGAAAATTCACAACTGCGCATAAAAAGATGATTTTAAAAACAAGTACATGTAATTAAAGCCATTTGGCTTTTTGACCAACAACTTGAAGATTTAAAGCTATTCCGCTTGCAACCTAAGCTTTTTAAAAAGCTACGCTTGTAGTTGTTTATATTTCAAATTTTATCTGATTGTACAAAAGAACGTTTATAATTCCAAACCGTTACGTACAGGGGGAAAACTACTATATAACACCGGCGCCATAAACTGAGAAAATGCTAAAATTCTTTTGACCAACAATGAATTAATAACTGGGATTCAGATTTTATTGAGTTTTATTCTATCGATAAATAGAATTAAACCATTCTCTATAACAATTCATCTGAACGTTTGATAATGGAATGAATTAAAATGAAACAACCGACTTAAGTATTTTCTCATTTTATGGGGTCGGGCACTGTTTTACAAGTATACGAGTACATCTATCTTGAATCAGAAGAAGTGACCTGGGTGTAGAGAGAGAGAGAGAGAGAGTTTCGGAGTATAAGTTTTTCATACATTTCTTGTTTATTTTGTCCGTATAAAGTATCTTAGAAGAGACGAACTGATTACATTAAACATCTGAAACTACTGGAATCTCCACTATTGGTTTCCCTGAGGCAAATTCTGAAGTCCCTGTCTGATCTATATACTAAAATTGTCTGGTTACAGCCCTAAAACATCGGAGAACGCTCCATGTTTGATTAAGTTATTGAAAAACAAAAATAAATTTGCCACTCTTCAAATATCAAAAGATCAAAATTCTATTGAAAAGGGAAGGTCTCAAAGAGGAACCATGTGACATAATTGACAATTTCAATATTTGAAAATGTAATTCGACAGGAATATTAAAATATTTTAAGGAAACAAATTTGTCACTCAAAACAGCTGCAGGGTTTCTGTAACCAATGAAATAGATATTTCATCATACATATAGTGGAAAGCATTACATCAGCCTGGATTTCGACAGAGAAAAGTAAGTGAAAACAGATGAGCGTTTTTTTGGAAAGGAAATGTCTGGTATAAGAAAAATGCTAAGATACCGAACAGAAGTCAATAAGGAGCATCTACTGTAGAAGGCAAAACAGAGATATGTTCTATTACGGACCCCTGAAACAACCACAGGTGGAATCATATTCCATGGAGGAGTAAGCATCCCCTGCTGACCGATCACACCCGCCTTGGAGCCATTGGATTATGCCAGCTAGTATAGCTTGTAGTCATATTAACAAACATATGAACAAAAGTAAATAACTTGCAAACGATTATAAAGGGGAAATGAATACTGTATTTTATCATACATGCATACAAAACGACTTTTGTGCGAAAAATGTCTGCATAAAGTCTAACTGTAACGGATAACTAAAATAATGTTCCTGAATGGAAACGTGTCTGTAAATAAATGTTATATTAATCGTTTCTGATATATACTGTAGATTGTGTCAAACTGTTCTAACATTCAAACAATACGAATATTTTGTTTATCTAAATATTATATAATAGAAACTTGTGTGCCTTGAGATCATGTGGGGTAGATGAGAAGAGGGGGCAGGGGTTAATATAAATGGCAATGATTTTGGGAACGAACGTACGGCTAAAGTCTTTAGCACCCTACACATTCATACATTGGGCAAGATGTGAAACCATGCCCATTCATATAATTTGTATAATGGACATAGTGAAAAATTATACCCATTCCTATATATATACTTAATATATATACTTGACTCAAATATGTGGACTCTTATATGTATGTGATTTGTCAATATTATCAATTTGCTCATTGTAAACACTTTTTGCCGTAAGAAATATTTAATATTTACACTTGTTATATACATAAGTCAAACTTTCAACTTTACTTCTTGTGAATATAAGATAGAATAAGTAGTCCTCCAAAGGGAAGTAAAATATACCAAAAGAAATAACACAAACACTCTTTGCCGCAAATTTTCGGCCTCCTGGCCTTTATCAAGCAATAGTTATGATAGTATGGAAGTATGGAAGAACTATGTAACATCCATCTTTACATGTCTAAAATAAACAAGCTTCTAAATACCGATAAACGTTGACGTCATAACGTCATTATTACGCGCGTAAGTATGACATTAAAATAGACTAAACAACATAATAATACAAGCATAAATATACAAAAATAAATAAAAACCGCATCGACAGACCAACCGTCAGACCGATCGACCGACAATCTGATCGACTAACCGACCGTGCGACGGACCAACCGGGCGATAGCGGCAAAGTAACATCCCCTCATTACCGAAAATGGCGGTGCATTAAAAGAAAACTAAGCATAGAATCACCACAAGAAATAAATAGGTCATGAATTAGTTATACAATCACATGTTAGTTAGTTTTAATTTTGCATCCATTTGGCCTGCGCGTTTCCAAATCTCTTATCCAGTTATCTTCGACAATTAATCTGTATATTTTATTTTCTCCGGTAGTCCTAGCCATGACCGCAACACGAAGATCGCCTTCATCATGGTTCGCAAAATGTTTCATAATTGGTTTTTCTCTTTGGTACTTTATATCGCTTCTATGTTCTTCTATTCTTTCTTTTAAAGATCTTTCCGTTTCTCCTACATATACAGTTTGTTTACATTTATTGCAGATTAGCGCATAAATCAAATTCCTGTCTGTACACTTCGCGTCTTTTACTGTCTTGAAGGACTTCTTTCTCTTAAAATCAAAAATATCACCATTTTTAATTATCCTACATATTTTACATGTACATGATGTTTCATCCTGTTTTATAGAATTTTCAGTTTTCCTATGCACAAGTGTATCACATAAATTTTTATCGCGTCGAAAAGCCAAAATTGGGGGATCGGGGAAAACATTGCGCATTCTCTCTGATTTATACAGTGTCGACTGATGTTTTTTAAGAATATTCCTTATGTCCGGCAGTAGTTTAGAAAATGTACACACTAGTGGAACTCGTTCAGATTTGTCTGCTTTAACCTTGCGTTTAAGTAAATCGTCCCTATCTAATTTATCCACTCTACCTAATTGCTTCTCAATCAGTCTGCCGCTGTAGCCTCGTTTTCGTAATTGTAGTTTTAGTTCATGTCGGTGTATCGCGTAATCCCCTTCCTTTTCGCAAATTCTCTTTATCCTTAACCCGAGTCCGTATGCAATCCCTTTCTTCGTATGTGGTGGGTGGCACGAATCCGATCTAAGATATGTGTTTATCCGTCGGTTTAGTGAACAAATCCGTATACACATGTCCGTTCTCGATTTTAACTCGCTTATATAGGAATTCAATGGACTCTTGACTCCATCTAAGTTCAATTTTAATATTTTCATGAATACTATTCGCGTGCTCTGCAAACTTAAGTAATCCAGATTTCCGTCCCATATACCAAAACCGTCATCGATGTAGCGTTTGTAAAATGTAGGTAGTTTTTCAAATTCCATAAGTTTTTCATCCCATTTTCTCATGTACGCGCCCGGTTGGTCCGTCGCACGGTCGATTAGTCGATCAGATTGTCGGTCGATCGGTCTGACGGTTGGTCTGTCGATGCGGTTTTTATTTATTTTTGTATATTTATGCTTGTATTATTATATTGTTTAGTCTATTTTAATGCCATACTTACGCGCGTAATAATGACGTTATGACGTCAACGTTTATCGGTATTTAGAAGCTTGTTTATTTTAGACATGTAAAGATGGATGTTACATAGTTCTTCCATACTATCATAACTATTGCTTGATAAAGGCCAGGAGGCCGAGAATTTGCGGCAAAGAGTGTTTGTGTTATTTCTTCTTGTGAATAAGTTCGATTTCCTCAATTTCTTTCATTAAAAATTGATACCCATTGATGTTTATTTTAGGTAAAAATGATACCCATTCATATATTGGATTGTCTCAAAAGTATACCATGGTCCAACTGCACGTCCGTATTTACCTTTTTACAGGAAGTTAAATTGGAACCCACCCCCCCCCCCTTCCCTTGTAAGACTTGATGCATCATTATTTAACATGTTAATGGAAAATAGGGATGTAACTCGCTCGGGTATGTATGTATGTAGGTAGGTATATAAGTAGGTAAGCAGGATAAACTGTTACATATTTAAATGACACTGGAATGAGACAACAGTTTGTAAAATAAGTTTTCAGCATTGCCCTTCGACCTTATTTATACGAAGCCGTTTTCCTGCCACTTTAAAGAAGAAATAAATATCTCGTTCGAACGAGTAAGTTATCTCGTTCGAACCGAGTAAGCTATCTCGTTCGAACAAGAAAAAAAAAATCTCGTTTGAACTAGATCGTATCGCGTTCTAGCGAGATGAAAAATATTTTTCCTTCTTTAAACTGGTACGAAAACGGCTTCTTATATTATAATTTGTAAACATGTGTAAGTGACAAGAGGGAAGGGGTGGGTGTAAGGAGGAGGAGTTTTATATGCAAATCTTTTCAACAAAAGGGATGAGGAACGTTGGTTTTAGAAAACTGAAGGCTAAGTTGCTATATATACCTTGGGTGGTTTTTTAATTGTTGTTGTTGTTGTTGTTGTTGTTGTTGTTGTTGTTGTTGTTGTTGTTGTTGAGTAATATGAGTAAAATTTTCATTTATTTTTTATATTTTATACGTATTGGTGTTACTTAAAATGTTCTGTCCGACAAATGTGATAAAGTACATAGATTGTATTGTACTTGAATTTTATTCGGAATGTTAGCATATGGAAATATTTGCCTCTCAATGACGAACACTATTTATGTCCCACTCAAGACTGCTTAGCAGGCACGTGTTCATTATTTCATGCAACATCTTTAGAATCTTCAAGTTGGATTAACCTGAAATGCTGAGCATTGTTCCACCCACAAAGAATTACTGTTCGTGTGACGTTTTTCACCGTTGTCGTGTGTTAGGAAAAATGTTTAAAAATATTTTTATATAGCGAATAAATGAATTGTTTTAAATACGTCAAGATTATTTTGGTAAAAAGTTGTTTTAAATACTGCAAATTACCTAAACAGCCAGTCCACAACTGTCGGTAGACTGACAAAACACACTCCTGATACACAGTCTAATCCTTTAGTAGATGTATTCATGATATTAAAAAAAAAAAGAAAAAACAAAACAAAAAGAAACAAAGAATATATATAAAAAGTATATGTATATATATGAAAATCATAATCAGGGATTAAAGGTGTTCCACATTCTTCACTAAGAGGTTTATTAAAATTGATTTATTGTAAGTATATGATTTTTTTTTTTTTTTTTTTTTTTTTTTTGCGTTTCATTTTCCATTGCACAAAGTGTTAAACCCCGCGTATAAAGAATCAGACCAATACATAAGGTAAAAATGCTTGTCACCATTCATGTGTCTATCATCGACAGCATGACGTCACACTATCCATCAAACAGACGCGGTCTCGGCGACGAGCTGAGACTTTGTCTGATAACGTCCGTACAATGTCCCATTATGTTAGTCCCACACTTTATGGTGTGATCACTGAGCAAGTCTTTATTTCCCTGTACAACCAATACATTTACTTCCCTGGTAATAATAATATAAAAAGCTATTGTTACATCGCACACGCCGCACATTACTTACTGTTTAGAGTTTTACTTCCCGATCTTAGACAATTCTATATATAACACATCTACATTTCACAGTCCATTCATACTTACATTTTCAGTCAGGGTAAGTCATAATTGATTTTCAGTCAGGGTAAGTCATAATTGATAACAATCCACAAATCTCCTAATGATCTATAAGTGTTTATAGCGAAAAAAATACGTTATGTTTTGCCTTGTAGGAAGAAATCCACACCGAGAACTCATAATGATAAAGCTTATCCTCTTCTTTGCTTTAGTCGCTTGTACATTGGCGCTTCCATCCTATAACAGTAAGTCTAGCTGATGCTATTACCATTACAAAATGTCCGTATTTCATCACCCAATAAGTCTCTATTTATATAATGGATGGTTTATAAACTATTAAAGTATTTGTAGTAATGTTGAAACATAATTCAACAAAAAGTATTTCATTGCTGGATCTTACAGGATTTGGAGGATTCAGTGGCGGGTTTGACCCTTACTATGGTTACAATGAAGGTATCGGTTTCTATGGAAACGGTTGGAATAGTTATGACCCATACTACAGGAGAATCGGAGGAGGACTTGGCGGTAAGTGTTCATACATTCTCTTCTCCTTGACCAACACTTACGTTTTTGGGCCAATCTTGGGACTTTTTTAACTCAAATGGGAGTCACCATCCAGCTACCTCTGACAACAATTAAACTCTTATGCAGCAACTCTGGACCATTAAGCGATCTTTTACCTACTTAATTATTCCGTATAATTAACCAACAGTGTGATTTCACGCACAGCCAAGTTATTTGATAGTATTGTAGTAATAAGAGTTACCTATCTTGTTTATAGGGCCAGCTCTGTCTAACCGTATTACACAAGTTTCTCGCCGCTGACCTATACATTCTCACGTATTAGTCCTAATATACTCACGTATAAGTCCTACTCTCTCTCGGTTACAACTCGATACTATCTAGTCCGAGACTGGACTCCAATATAGAACTTGTGGCTGAGTGGAGAGAAGTGATAGCATCATCGCTTCTTTACAATCATGTAGACTCTTCAATATAGGCGACTTTGTGAAATATAAAATCCAAATAGACAAAACATAAGTCCATAAACATACGACTAAACGATACTTGGAATAACATATCTCATGAAAAGTTCAGAATCAAGTTTTGTTATTAACTTTGTTCCATTCATTGTAGGTTACAGATCAAGGCTAGCCCGTTACTGAAGACCACTAAGTACTGTGATAATCTGACCACATTGTTCACTCATTTAAATAACATCAGACAAATACTCACTATGATATATGATATTCTGAAGAGAATCCAAATATGTATATAATTAAATTATCATGTAAACAAACAATGTTAGTATTTATTTGCAGAAAATAGTTTAATATATACTTACAAAAACCTACTACATTTATTTAAGGGGTGTGTTTATGTTAGTAACTCAGTACTTATCGCACTGTAAGATAGGAAGGTAGCAGGTGATATGTCATTGTAAATCTCCTGCCAACACAACACTTTGGATATTCATGGACTCTTGGAAATCATCAAATGCCCGGATGTGTGTCCATTACTTGGCCAGCCACACTACCCATGAAATTTACAAACATTAAAATAAAGGGACGGTAAAGACTTTGGAGTTGGTCATTGTCTCCTATAAGTCTCATTGAAAATCGGAAATTTTTTCTTGTGTATCTATGTTATGTGTTGTAGGACAATTTAATGTCGTCATAAATTCATGATACTATCGAAGTTATTATAAATATGATGCATTATATAATGTGTTTTACTCCAAATCCGAGTATTGTACCTGACGAATGTCGATTTCTGGACCTACTCTGATTTCCTCCACCGGCATACACTGGGTGCTGGGTGAGATGATCTTCCACCAGCATACACTGGGTGCTGGGTGAGATTTCCTCCACCAGCATACACTGGGTCCTGGGTGAGATTTCTTCCACCAGCATACACTGCGTGCTGGGTGAGATGATCCTCCACCAGCATACACTGGGTGCTGGGTGAGATTTCCTCCACCAGCATACACTGGGTGCTGGGTGAGATTTCCTCCACCACCATACACTGGGTCCTGGGTGAGATGATCCTCATGCAGTATTTCCGTGATAATAATAATGCTTAAAATTAGAATAGGCATTGGCATTCATGGCTACAATTAGACATGATATTCGACTGTAGTGAAAGATAATGTTTATGAACTAAATTTTTACATTCGGCTCTCTCTCTCTCTCTCTCTCTCTCTCTCTCTCTCTCTCTCTCTCTCTTGTTTTTCTATATTTTCTTTTTCTTTTTTGTGCAATGAACAAATGATCACACTTTGTGCGCCAAATGCAATTTCTGGGGTAGGGTATCAGTTAAAATGCTTTATAGTGGTTAACTAAGATCATTTAATTTTTCCGTTTTCGTGTTATGTATACTAAGTTTAAAATGTTTCGTTTCAATGATTTGATTGTACGTGCTATCATCACAAGATATTTTAAGTCCACAGTCTATTAAATTTTTCCGCATGCAATTTGATTATACTTGTGTATATATATATATGTATATATATATGTGTGTGTGTGTGTGTGTGTGTGTGTGTGTGTGTGTGTGTGTGTGTGTGTGTGTGTGTGCTTGATATCAACGGTCTATTCCCCAAAGTATTTTGGGGCTTTTATGGAGATTCAATTACATGTAGTTGTATTAAACTTTTCATAGCATTATTACTTTCAATATTCTTTTTTTCTAGTTACTAGTTTTGCATGACA